>JARWLC010000010.1:81440051-82010051 GCA_033318265.1 Phyllotis vaccarum | reverse complement strand
TCATCAGGCTTGGCAGCAAGCACCTTCACCCACTGAGCCATCTCATTGACCCCAGAAAGTTTTATGGTATTTTCATTTCCGTGTGAGCAAAAGCATTCCTTCCTGCCTTGGTGACTATAATATTCTGTTGAGGCCTCTTAATAACTTCTCAAAATACATTTCTCTATTTTAGGCCATTGGGGTCAGGTGTCATCAATTCATTTGCTGGTTTTGTTTGTTTGTTTGCTTGTTTTAATGTGGTTTATTTTTTAGCCCAGGCTAGCCTTCAATGGATTTGCTCCCCCCCCCCCAGGATGACTGGCATGTACCACCTGACCATTTAATGTCCTCCAGATGCATGGGGCACAGGCCTAGGGAGGGAAATATCTCACATGGAGTTATCCTTTAATGTTAAAACCTACAAATGGTGTGCTCTTGTCTTAGCCTTGAGAGAACCCAGATTTAACTTTCCAGAAGCACCAGAAAACAAGCAAGCAAAGCCCTTTCCACAGCCTTATTAACAATACCAATCAGACTATCTTTAAAGAGGATTTTGTGGAGATAATTAGAACCTGTTGAGTTATCACAAGTATGGCCAGTAGGGGGGACTCTGGGAGCTGAGCAGCAGGGCCTGGAGGTAACGGAAATTTCCTCTGTCTTGCCAGGATAATGTTCAAATCCAAGGACAACATGCTGTGCAGAGCCCATGGCTAGTCTCAGAGGCCTCCATTCAATCCTATGCCATGTTCCTCATGATTCATTCCAGTTCCTACCCAGCGTCGTCCGCCATGGGCTGCTCTGGTCAGCTGCTGGGTACTCAGAGGACACACAGCCAGGCTACCTCAGTTTCTCTGAGTTGGAAGATTCCTGTTACACAAGTTGAATAAATAGGGCTTACGCTGCTGCATGTGGTTTCCCCTTTCCTCTCTCTCTGAAGGTGTAAGATTAGCATCTCAGCCTGGGGCCCTTGGCTGACCTTGTTGCACACAATCACTCCGACCTGAGCCACATCCTTTTATTTCAGCTTCTCTGCTTCTGCTCAGTAAAAGTGACCACTTGGCGGGACCCAACATCATATGTTACAGTTGCAGTCCAGTAGGCCGGTGCCTCCCCCACTTCCTGAAATTTCAAATGAGGACTGGCTAAGGGATTGTTATCTTTTGGAGGGGACACTAGAGAGGCTTTAGAAATCTGGGTCTGAAGATGTCCGTGCCAGTCTCTGGCTATTAACCACTTTGAAGGGTTTCCATACCCACCCACCTCAGAGTTGTCCCCTTCAGCAATGGCTCACGAACAATCTCAAATAGCAGTCTCTTAAAAATGTTCTATCCGTCTCTTAAAAATGTTCTTTCTAGAGACTGGGGATGCGCTTCCGTGAGTACAGTGCTTGCCTAGCAAGTGTTAGTGGCACCAAAGAAAGCTTCCCAGAACTCTGGAAATAGAGGCAGGAAGGTCAAGTGTTCCAGGTACATAGTAAGGCTCTGCCCTAAAGAAGGAAAAAAGAGATCTTAAGCCCTGTGGCAAGCTGGGGTGACTTATGGTAGGGACCAAGGGGAACAACTGGTGTAGAAAAGCCTCCATCGGGCTCTTGAGAGTCTGATGCTGGTTGAAGCCCTGTGCGTTTTCAAGTGGTCCCCTCCACACACAAAAGCCTTTCATCTTGAGCCACACTGATGACACTGGCTTTTGAAGTGCGCTTTGCATCTGCCTCTCAGCAGATTCTCGCCTCCTCCTACACTGAGATCATCAGGGCTGGCCTAACCACTCTCCTACCTAGAACTGACACCATGCTTACTCTGAGCTAGGTGGAGCAGCTTCTGGGCTCCACACAGTACCAGCTAGCTGCTCAGGAAGTACTGTTTCCCCTCTCCCAGATGGGCACTAAGGTCGTAGGCTTTTTATTTTGCCGGTTAAGGAAAACAAAACAAAACAGAAAAAAAAGAAAAAAACCCAAACCAAGGGCTTTTATTTCCCTGAGTACTGTTAGGGCTGGAACATTCTCTCGTGTGTTTATTTATCCACCATTTTGACTGACTCTTAGGGAGCTGCCCAGTTTCCACTGCTTTTGTTAAAGAGGTAGGCTGGATATTGTAGCGTGACCTGTTTCCTAGATAAGCAGATGGTTGGCAGGCAGATAGATAGGGAGGTAGGCAGGCCAGTCTTCCTGATTCATCTCCTCCACACCCAATCCTGCTGTTCTGTTTTGGACCCAGGATATCATACATCTGGGCTCCGTCTCTGAGCTAAGTCCCCAGACCCTTAGCTTTCCATTCTGTTTTTGTTTTGTGACAGAGGCCTTCTACATAGCCCAGATGATAGTAGCCCAGGCTGTCCCACATTCTTCCTACCTCAGCTTCCTCAGTGCTGAGATGAAGATGTATACAAGCGTGCCCTACAAAGTTATTTTTTCAGGCTCACATTTTTTCTTCCTTACTTCCTCTCTCTACTTCTCCTCTTTTTCTTTCTTTTTAGACAAGGTCTTATGTTTCTCAGGCTGGCCTTGAATTTGCTATGGAGTTGAGGATGGCCTTGAACTCATGAACCTCCTGCCTCTATTTTCCAAATGCTGGGATGGCAAGTGTGAGCCATCATACCTGGTTTCTTTTACTGTGGAGATAATGGAAGATTCATGAACAGAGTTCTCAGGGTTGACCATTGTTGCATATTCCTAGATAAATGTTACTTGGTCTTTTTAATTTTTTTATTTTATGAGTATCAGTGTTTGGCATGTGTGTATGTGTAGGGGGATTATGTTGTAAAGAATTGTCCTGCCTACTGGTTTGATAAAAACACTAATTGGCCAAAGGCAGACAGGAAGTGTGGGTGGGGCTACCAGACTAAGAAAACTCTGGGAACAGGAAGAACAGAGCAGAATGCCAGAGAGACTCCAGAGTTGCCAGACAAGCCAGAAGATGCAGAGGACAACTATGCTGCTCTGAGAAAAGGTACTGAGCCACATGGCTGAACAGGATAAGAATCATGGGTTAGTTTAAGGGTTAAAGAGCTAGCAAGCTATATGCCTGGGCCCCAGGTCAATCAGTGTACAATTAATATAAGCATCTGTGTGTTTCAGTGGGACTATGGGACTGTGGATCTGAAAGTCCAGGCCATGAGGCTAGGCCCAAAAGTCCCGGCTAGAAACCTCATACAGCATGTATATCTGTGTAAGGATATCAGTATCTTGGAATTACAGACAGTTGAGAGCTGCCATGCAGGTGCAGGTCTTCTGGAAGAACAGCCAGTGTTATTAACTGTTGAGCCATCTCTCCAGCCCCATTACTTTTTTTTTTAAAATATGTTTTATTCTGTTTATAAATTTTTTTATCTAGGCTTTACGTGTTCCCCTTTTGTTATTACTTTTAGTCCTTTGTAGGCTTGTGCCAGCCTTATAAACCTGTGAGACGCCTTCTATATTTTTCAGCATTAAAAATAATTCATATAATCATGAATTATCTGTTGGTGGAAGGTTTCCTGAACTATAGTTGGGCTGGCATTTATTATTGTATGCATTTTTAACAGAGAAATTTCAGCTGGGCAGTGGTGACATATACAACTTTTTTTTTTTCCTGTGACAGAATTTCTCTGTGTAGTTCTGGCTGTCCTGGAACTAGCTCTGTTGACCAGGCTGGCCTCAAACGCACAGAGATCCACCTGCCTCTGCCTCCTGAGTCCTAGGATTAAAGACACGTGCTGCTATGCCTGGCTCCATTTTAATTTCTTAAGAAAATTATGTAGGGCTGACAAGATGGCTCATCAGGCAAAAGCCTTTGTGAGGTGGGATTCAGGTGTCAGCTGATAAGATCTGAGGATGCTTATCCAGGGTCCCGGGCTCCTGAAGGGGGAGTAGCCAACCTCATTGATAAGGGGCTGCTGGGACCCTGGGAAGGCCCCTTTCCTGGTTCCTGACTGCTGGAGAGACCGGTTTGGCATCCATCGTCCATTGCTCTGATACCCCAGTCCCTGTTCAGGTGTCAATATAAGCTGTTACCTGTATCATGAGTGTTGGTTTATATATTAATAAATATAAATCTTGGATTGGTCCATTTTAAGAAAACTTCACCTACATCTGGCGCCCAACCTGTCTATTTTCCATCTTTATGTGGCTTATTATATTTTTATTACTCTATTTCTCTTTTTAGAGAACTTCTCTTTCCTCTTTCTTTTCTCTCTGAAGCCTATGTACCTTTTACACACATTGTAACCCGTTTACAGGTTTTTCTTTTCATCTGAATCTGTTTTATTGTGAATCCTTAATCATCTTCCAACCATAAGAGCTTTTAAAATACTCGTACTCTCTTAAAAAGCCACATAGTTTTTGCAGGTAAAGCTGAATCAGTAAGTTCTCTTAAAGGGACCGTGTCTGTTTGTGGCTAGCAAACAGAGCAGACCCAAGAAAATGCTGCTGCTAAGAAACCATCTTTGTTTCCTTTTTATTCAAAATAAACAGAAACAAATCAATCACATGCTACTGAATCTTCTGTGAGATTTCAGGAACCGGACTGATTGTAGCTTACACTGCCTGCCACCAATCTGCCGGTGCCATTTTTAATGTGACTCGGACACTGCACTTTCTCTGTAAAATGACCTGCTTCAGATACACAATTTGGAAGCTGCTTTGGCTCAGCTTCTGGTCTAAAACACCTTTTAAACTTTCTCAGACTTTCAGTGGATATTTGCCCCACGTTGAGCGCCATCTGTTGTAATGGGGTTTCTGGGTCCTTGGCGGCCAGAGGTCCAGATCCCAGACCTGCAGCCCCAGACCCCTTAGCTGCCCACCACTGCTCAGGTCCCCAGAAATGACTCAGAGGATTATATTAAGTTCATGCTGTTTGGCCTATGGCTTAGGCACATTGCTAGCTTGTTCTTACATCTTAACTCAACCCATTTTCATTAATCTGTCTGCCACATGGCCCATGGCTCACCTGTGTTCCTTACACGTTGCTCCTTGGGCAGCTTGCTTGATCTGCCTGACTCTGCCTTGCTTCTCCTACCTATGCTCTGCTTTCTCCTCCTACTTTTTCTATGGTGCCTGTCATGGCCCAAAACAGCTCCTTTATTTAAAGATTGATATTCACGGCATACAGAAAGGCATTCCCACATCACTAAGCAGCAGCGGGCAGCTAAGGGGTCTGGGGCTGCAGGTCTGGGGTCTGGACCTCTGGCCTCCCAGGACCCATAAACCTCATTACAACACCCTTGTCTCTAAACCCAATGACCTGAAGCAAGAGGTAAGTCTGGTTCAAACTTGGAGAATCTAACACTGGGTAGTTTATTCCAGGCATATGCAAGCACAGCACAATTTGGAAAAATGTTTTCTGGTGATAAGTAACTCAATCCCATATTCACAACAAAGTGTAAGACATGATTACCTCACAATTTTTTGTAAATACAAATCACAGCTTTTATAAAGATAACTTCTATAGACTAACCCAGAAAGCAGGCTGATGATAAACAGTACTCATGATATCACTTGACTTTGATGTGGCCTGGCCATGTAGCACAAAAGTCATCAGGCTGTCAGCCACATCAGTTCCCAGGTGTCTGGATGGAGAACAGGTTATACATCTCTTTGAAGAGACAACCCTGGCTGTTTAACAATTCTGATTTCCCTTGTGCTTATCTCTGAGCTCAAAGACCTACACACTTCCTACAGTTTTTGTCTTTCTGTTCTTTGGAGACAGGATCCAGCCTGGCTTAGGTCTTTCCATACAGCCTAGATTGTCCCTGAATTCATGACAACCTTCTAAAGACAATGTTCCTGCCTCAGTTTCTGGACGGCTGGGATTATCAGAGTGTATCATTAGACCTTATCCAGTCGTATTAGGCAGTGAATAGTGCTTTTAGAACTAGTTGGCAACACCAGGTAAGAAATGAATCATTCCAGCTTTTCAAGCAAAGCCTTTCTGGAATGTTCAGATTCATAGTTGAAAGTGTCAAGAGTAACCTCTTATACCACCAGTAGGGCCACAGCACCTGTAAAGTGCAGGTATGAGGCATTTCATCTGCTCCTAGCTCGTAAGCCAATTCCCATGCTTCCTTAATAAATGTGCATGGTCAGAATGACTTTCAAAGCATTTATTTATTTATTATTTGAGACAGCGTTTGCCTGTGTAGCCAGAGCTGTCCTAGAACTCACTCTGTTGACCAGGCTTCCCTTGAACTCAGAGATCTGCCTGCCTCTTTCTCCTGAGTTCCAGGATTAAAGGCTTCTGCCACCTTACCCACTGCATTTTGATTTCTTAAGAAAGTTATGTAGGGCTGACAAGATGACTCAGTAGGCAAAGGCCATTGTCACAAATCCTGATGACCCGAGCTTGATCCCCGAGACCCTATAAAATGGAGAAAAACAGACTCTGCAAGTTCTTCCATGACCTCCACACGTAAAGCAATTTTTAAAAAGAAAGTTGTATTATTCACTACCAACCAGCTGACTCTCTCAATTGGTTCCACAGAGATTGTTTTTGTTTTGTTTTTCCGAATTATAAACAGATGTGTGTTTACACTGCTGGTTACAGCGTAACCCAGGCCTCTCTGCTCTGTCCAGTTTGCTATGCTTGTGGTGGGGGAGGGGACCCCAGGCTGGAACCTGTCCCAGGGCCACTCGGGATGGCTCTTATAATCATTATGGGGAGGACCTTCTTAGCAATCACCCTGAGCCTAGGGAGTTCTGGGATGGAAGGATCTGACTGTTAAGGAGGGAACCCTGGTCAGTCTATGTGGCCTGGACCTCACTCTTGTGGAAAGAGCATAAGGGAAAGGCAAGTAGGGGAGCTGGGGTTCCCCTGTACCTGTGGGAACTCTCCCCCCCAACACACTTGTGTTTCCATCTGACAGGTGGGATCGTGGCTGAAGGAAACTGTCTAGTGGTTTTTCAAAAGCTCAGACGGAATTCCCTCATGAGCAGCAATCCTGCTCTGAGGCCTGAAGTTTTGACAGGGAGTTTTGACACTCACCCACCAATGTTCATAGCATCATGACTCAGCCACAAACGGAATGGCATTTTGATCCAGCACAGCTGGACAGTGACAGATGCTAGACACAGAACAAGACTGCAGAATTCCTCAAGCACACCAAGTACCCAGCACAGAGCAAATGACAGAGGAGAGAATAGAAGTTTCTAGAGCTGAGGTGATTATTGTTTAGGAGGCTCTTGAGAGGGACCATCCTGAGTCAAGCAACCACAATCTTGGGGAGTTCAGCAGTGCCCCCTTGAAAACTGTTTCCCAGTTGGGTTTGTTGACTCTCTACAGCCCCTCATGGATGCATGGGGAGGGTCATGAGGTCCCCATCTGAGCTCCCTGTCACCAGCAGCTCCCTACTGCCTGGCCCACCGAATGCCAACTACAGAGAAGCCTCATCTTTGTTGAGTGAACTCTGTTAGGTGAGGAGAGAACCCACACTCTGTAAGTAACCCCTCATCCATGCTCTGTGAGGAAGCCCCAAAAACTCATTTCCCCAGCAGAGTGGACGTTGGTGGAATTGTGTCTTGGTTTATCATTGATACCTTAGGAGATGGGGTAGATGTGCTATACATCCATCCCCTCCCATCCCCAACAAAGGAATTTTAGCATCATAGGCACATCACTGTTTTTAGGAGGCTGAAAAAATTCAGGATCTGCTTGGTGGTGATGGTTATGCAGTATGTGAGCTCATTGGGTACCACTACATGGTACACTGACCAGACATATTACATCATAGGTGCTTTATCATATTTTAGGAAATTGGAAAGGCAGAGTGGCATGGGCACATTGCTCTTGGAGAACATATCTTTTGATGGGACTGCCACACAGTGATGACAGTAGGCATATGGAGTATATGAAGGAGAACCCCAGGGATACTGTGTATAAAAACTATCGAGTGAAGAGCCAGGCGGTGGTGGTGAACATCTTTAATCTCAGCACTTGGGAGGCAGAGGCAGGCAGATCCCCGAGTTCAAGGCCAGCCTGATCTACAGAGGGAGTTCCAGGACAGTCGGGGCTACATAGAGAAACCCTGTCTCAAAACAAAAACATCCAAACCAAAACAAAAGCACACACACATAAACCCTGTAGGTGAACTCCTGAGGTCTTATGGTGTCTATAAAAGGGGGGGGGAGTCATGGCTTTATGGGTGAACCTATTTCTTTGATGGGGAGAAATGTGTCTACCTTACTGGGCTGAAAAGTTCTGCCATCTTCAGGAAAGACTACCTGAAAGGGAAGGGGAAGAAAAGAGGCAGGGAAGGGAGTGAGGGCCCTCTTCCCAATTCTTTGATTTAGAAAAACATTTTACAAAATGAATTCATATGGTGTCCTAGAACCCACCCTGGGGATGGAGAGGCATGGGCGGTGATGTCTAGGCTTGCTCAATTACTGCCTTCTGCCTTGTGCAGGACACTGAGAAAACTTCCTGGAGCCTAGTGTGACTAAGCCCTGAAAGGACAGGGAGATGAGAGTGTCCTCCGTGGTCACAGGGAGGTTCCTAGAGAAAAGCCCAAGGCCCTTCAGAAAGCTGATGTCACCGTTCTTTTAAGACAAAACCAAGAACCAGATGTTGGGAAGATTACCAGTGAATCCAGATGTGCCATCAAGTCCCCACAGTGAATGACAAAGCCTGGTTATAGCCTGCAGAACAGCAGCAGCTGTTCCAGTCTGGGCTAGCCAGAGTTGAGGACTATCCTCAATGGAGGAGATGCAGAAGGATTCCAACGTCCTCCAGGCCCAGGGATGGTGGTGCCTGATGTGGTGATTTGTGGACTGTCAGGGTGAGACAACTGTGGAATTGCAGCTGAGACCCTTTGAGCCCCCAAGATATGCATAAATTTTTGTGTTGGGCCTGTGTTGCAGCTGGGGACACCTGGATTTGGAGGAGCAGTCTTACGTGGTTTCTATGTGTTTAAGGGAGTTGATAGAGCAAGGTGTCAGACCACAAGATGAGTCTGATAGCTGGTCTCTGAGGGGAAAATAGAGATTTCGCTCTCTCTTTTGGTGGAAGTCACTCATTGATTGTGTACAGGGTCTTTTTTTGTGGCTGAGGTTTGTCCCTGTGCAAGTAGCCCAAATTCTACCTCCTATGAGACACTCACCACGTATCACTTTGGTCTCCAGCAACTCTGACACTGCCCTGTCGCACGAATAAATGAGACTCAGGGATTGATCTCTGAAGAAGTTGGAGATATTAGAGGGAATAAACACCACAGTCAGATCTTACCCAGCTGTCTTTCAGCTTCCTCAGCCTTGCTTCCCTTGGAATGGCTCCCTCTGTGTTTCTATCCTGTTTTAAGTAATCTTTTGTAAATTAAGGTGTGGCCCCACCACTGCCTATTTGGGAGCCTGGAATTCCTTCTATAATCTAAAGTGACCTAACTCAGTTGGGATTAAGGGCATAGGTCACCACTCCCAGGATACTCCCTGTGCTGGGATTAAAGGTTTGAATCACCACTCTCTGATTCTCCTAGACTGACTGTGGGACTTCTGGAGCTTTTACTAACCCCCCACATAGACTGTGGGTAGATTCCCTCTGATATCTCCAAAACTTCTGAAACTTTATTGAATCCCCACACAGCCAGGATTGTCCTAACTCTGGGAAGGTATGGAGAGCTGTAAGTGGAAGTCAGTCCCTGAAGGAACTTTCTAGGCAGCTTGGGGACTGAAGGGAGCCGAGAACAAATTGGAGATGACCTCATACCTCTGGGTCAGGTGCACCTTGATTTGGTGTACTCACATGGTGGCTCATAACCGTCTATGATTCCAGTTCCAAAGGATCTAACACTCTTTTCTGGCCTCTGTGGGCACCAGGCATGCATGTGGCACATAGACTTACATGTAGACAAGATACTCATACACATAAAATAGATTGTGCATGTTTGCATGTATTCATGTGTGTGCATGTGTGGGTATATACATGTAGGAGTGCATGTGTGCCTCTGTCTGTGTGTGAGTGTGTATGTGTTCATAAATGTGTGTGTATGTGTAAGTGTGTCTGTGTGTAGCTGCATATATGTATGTATGTGTATGATGTATATGCGTGCACATGTGCATATTTGTATGTGTAGGCGTGTTATGTGTGCATGTGTGTTTGTTTATCTCTGTGTGTATGGGCATGTGTAGACGCTATCTCTCTGTGTAAATGTATGTATATGAATGTGCTGAGGCCTGAGGTCTGGTGTCATCCTCAGAAACAAGGTCCACTTCCTTGAGACACAGTTTCTTATTGGCCCAAAGTTCACCAATTAGGTTGAAGTGGCTGGCCATTATGACTCAGGGATTCTTCTGTCTCTGCCTCTCCAGCAGTGGGCTTAATTACAAGGTCAACATTTTTTTTTTTTTTTGTATTGTTTCTGAGATTTGAGCTCAGGCCTTATCCCTTTCAGGGAAGCACTTTACCAATAGACATCTTTCCCAGCCTGAAAAAGGAGTTTTCAATATAACGATGACATAGCCAATGTGTGCTGTAGCTGGTATCCCCAGGGGCAGGTCCAATAACAGGGTAGGCAATGCCTATGGAAGGTGACTCCAGAAAACACCACTGGGAGCAGGGAAAATAAATGGGCCAGGGAAAAGTGGGGGAAGCATGCTTGGTCCATCAAGTCACCACTGATGGCTGGATAGAAATAGGTATGGTGGTGCCTGTCTGTAAATCCTGAAGGCAGGGGGATCAGAGTTCAAGGTCATTTGTGGCTACATATCAAACTTGAGGACAAACTGGACTACAGGAGACCCTGTCTCAAAATATAAATAGTGGGCTAGAGAGATGGTTCAGCAGTTGAGAGCACTTACAGAGGACCCAAGTTCAATTCCCAGCATCCACAAAGTGACTCACAATTGTCCTTAACTTCTGTTATAGGGGATCTGGCGCCCTCTTCTGGCCTCTGTACATATCTAAAGGCAAAACATTTATACTCATAAAAATAATAAACCTTTTAAAAACAAACTCTCTCCTATGTCCCTGGCCTCTTAATGCTGTGTCTGGGGTGGAGTACCAGGACTCAGGATTTGCCTGTTTTATTGCTACCATTACCTCCTTTGACCACAGTTAAATTCTTTGTTGGACTATGAGAGAGAGAGAGAGAGAGAGAGAGAGAGAGAGAGAGAGAGAGAGAGAGAGAGAGAGAGAGAGAGAGAGAGAGAGCCCTCACAAATTTCTACTCAAGCAATGGCTCTCCTTTCTCTTTGATCTCAGTTTCCCACCAGGAGGGCTAGCTGATGAAATTTCAGAGTTAATGACCTCTCTCTCAGGTCCTACAAAGGCCGGTCACCCCTTCAAGGAGTCCTGAGAAAGGAGAAAAAGATGGGTTATCCTTCGAGAGAAACTGAGGCAGGGTTAAGGGACTGCTGAGTGGGTCCTTCCCCACCCTAGTCCTGTAGAACAATTTTCTCAATGAGTTTGGCTACAACCACCTTTAATTTCACCCAGGGCCACTGGCAGTGTCATGTGTCACGCTGTCAATAAGGTTTCCTGTGCTCTCATTTGTGTGTGGCTGAGACTGGAAACTTGTAAGAATGTGGTCTAGAAGACCCTTCTGATCCTCCTGCTTGCTGGGGATTTAGGGTCACTGTAATGTCAGAGATTGGGGCTTGTGTCTTTGAATCTCACACGCACCTCACATTTTATTTTGTTGAGAGTTTCAAATCCACTCAGGGTCTGTGTGATTCCTCCAGTCCCTCTGACTACAAACATCCATGCATCTGCCAAGACCTGCTATGACTCCAATGCTGCCCCAAGGCTTGCCTGTGCTCCATGGCCAGTGTCCCACATGAAACAAACCAGGCGTCACTTGATATCAGTTCCTGATGTGCTGACTGAGCAGGCTGAACTTGGGAGACTCTCTGATTGCCCTGTTAGAACCACTGCTTCTCCCGAGTTGTGAAGCAGGAGAGAACTTATAGAGCTATACAAATGGATTCTGGAAGCTGAGGCTTCTGATGGGCAGCCCTGGGCTGGTGACTGCCTACACACACAGACATGCACACAGGCACAGAGGCACACATACACAGATACACACACACACACACACACATACACACACACACTGTCTACCATGTTGGGCTCCTGGTTACTTTAAGAAGTGAAAGGAGGGGTTGGAGAGATGGCTCAGTGGTTAGAAGCACCAGCCGCTCTTCCAGAATACTCAGGTTTGGTTCCCAGCATGCACATGCTGGCTCACAACCATCTGCAGTTCAAGTTCCAGAAAACCTGATGCCTCTTCTGACTTCCTCGGATAGCAGGCACACATACAGACGTGCACGCAGAACACTCATACACATAAAATAAAAATCAATGTTGAGGGATGAGAAGGGGCTGGAGATGGCTCAGTG
The DNA here is from genome assembly GCA_033318265.1 of Phyllotis vaccarum. Taxonomy (NCBI): domain Eukaryota; kingdom Metazoa; phylum Chordata; class Mammalia; order Rodentia; family Cricetidae; genus Phyllotis; species Phyllotis vaccarum. The sequence continues at coordinate 81,997,777 of JARWLC010000010.1, read as the reverse complement.
GGTTAAGGCACTTGTCAAATCTGATGACTTCAGTTAACATCCCCAAGTGTGATGACTGAAGAGAAGTGACTCCCACATGTTATCCTCAGATTTCTCTACTTGTGCTATGACACATATGTACATGCATGTGTACATATACACATGTGCATGTACTCACATACTCATGCCCACAAGCGCTCACACACAAAAATAGATAAATGTAAATAAAAGAAGAAAGAAGACCAAGTGGTCCTGGGCTTGCTTGCATCCTCCAAGTAAGGCTGCACTTAAGGCTACTCCTTCCAGTTCACCACAGCCCTCACCATTCCGAAACATTGTCTTTCAGCCAGGAACTGAATGGCCATAATCATTTATCACTGAGTTTATGCTGCTGTTTCTTGACCGAGGCTAAGGTATTTTGGAGTTCCACATTACCAGCAAAAATATAAGAAAGAAAACCCAGCTTGTTTACATTAATTGATTGTCCCTTTTATAAAATTGGGTTGCTGGACATAGAAGTCTATCTCTGAGGCACCATTTGTCCCCTTTTCTCTGCCACCGTGCCACCAACATGCTTACCATCACATCATATGTATTGGACCTCTCTCAAGCTACGTGCTTGGTGACACAGGCCTTGGTTTGTCAGGAAGAGACCGAGAGACAAAAGGCACCCAGGAACTGGGGGGCAGGCACAGGGGGTTATCTTGAGCAGACGACCTTGCTATGCCAAGGAAGGAAGTGGGGACAGTTTCCTGGCCTTCTGCTCGCGGAAGTGCCAGGCAGAAACTGTGGGGGAAAACAGAGCCTTAGGTGAGCCTAGCGGGTGGTATTTTCCTGATTCAATTCTGCTGGACTCCTGGCTCAGGTTTGTGCTGTGCAGCGGTAGCTCTCAGGCTTAGGGATGTTGGAGGGCTGAGGTAGTGTGGATAGAAAGGGCCTGGGAAGCTCTATTATATAAACCTAGCTACCAGTGAGTTGGTCAAGCCTCAGCTCTACTGCATTTAAGCCATTGGGATTCTCCTGGAAGAACTCAGTTAAGCATTTAAGTGCTTTCAGGGTGTGCTATTTATTTATTTAAAAAAAAAATTTTTTTTTGAGACAGGGTCTCCCTATGTAGACCAGACAGGGATCCACCTGTCTTTGCCTCCCAAGTGCCAGCTTTCGGGACATGTGATATATTTTTTTTTTTTCACCATACAGCCCCACTGCGGTTTCCTGGAGGATCTCCTAGAAGCCTCACGGGGGCATACTGAAAGCAAGTTTCTCCAGTCAGATGGGACAAACACTTGACATGGTAGGAGAATGTCAGCATGCCATGGTTTAGGTGACAGGTCGTTTTATGGAAACCAGACTTGGGAAACCTGTCACAAGAACCAAGAAGGTCATCATCCCAGCCATTGTCAGCATCCCAAACCTGCACCCTCAGGGGCCCACTCGTGGCCAGGAGCACATCCCCAAAGTCCAGCTTGTCAGACCAGTGGGGGTTGTTATTATTCCACACTGTACTGGTCCTCAACTCCTGGCCACCAAAGAAGACCTTCACATAGGCATCAGTGGAGCTGAAGATGTCTCCCCACAGATTCTTTGCTGAGAAATTGCTCACAAGAAGTTGGGCCAAACCCCTCTGACGTGGACAGCAGTCTTGGTTGGTGACCTTTGAATCTTGGCATACACATTGGCATGAGTCACCGGTATTTTTATGCTGTCCTGTCCTGCAGGGCCGGCTACAGTCCCGCCAACGAGCCTTGCGTATCACATAATGGCTGATAGCCTGTCTCAGTGCTTCCCGCCTTGGATCCAAGTCATCTACAAGTACATGCAGGGACTCCAGACTGTAGTCTACTAGACCAGGGCTGCTGATCAGCGAGGTTATCCAGGTTGAGAACTGCTCAGGGGTAGCCTGGTTTCCGAAGAGCAGGTCATGCGTGGAATCAAGGTGGCCACCAACCACTTCGATGTGACGTTCTCGGTAGGCCTGGTGGAAAGAGGTGGTCATCTTGTGCTGTTTCTTCTTCTCCTCACAGGCTTTATATTCATTTGAGGCACTGGCATGGGCACCGATGCTGACCTGGGCTTCCACATTCAGGCAGTCTGCTACCTCATCAGCTGTGAGCCCATCCAGGGTCAGCTGACAGGTACGCAGGGCTGTGAGGGCTGAGACACGGCCACCTAGGTCCATAGCCGTAATGAAGTGAGTGCCATAGGAAGAGATGAGCCTGTCATAAGCATCCTTTGTAGAGGTGTTAAAGTTTGGGGGAAGGTTCTTGAGTGCCCTTCTGAAATCGGGGTGCAGTGGGGGTCTATGTACCAGGCGGAAACTGTGGGGAGATCAGAGCTTTAGTTGAACCTAATGGGTGGTATTTCCCTGATTCGATTCCCCTCAAGACACCCTGATTCCCCTCAAGACACCCTGATTCCCCTCAAGACACCCGCCCCCATACATACACACAAGACACCCTGATTCCCCTCAAGACACCCCTGATTCCCCTCAAGACACCCCTGATTCCCCTCAAGACACCCGCCCCCATACATACACACAAGCATGAAAGTAGAATGATGCTAGATGGGATATTTGGAAAAAGAAGGGCTTATCAGGAGTTGGGATAAAAAAGAATGTGATCAAAGTATATACATGGAATGAAATCCGTTGTTATTTAAAATTAATATATACTATCTAAAAATGTAAAACATATACATGCGGGGTAATGTGTCTCAGTAGGTAAGGCTTGCTGCGAAGCCTGCCAACCAAAGAATCCACACAGTAGAAGCAGAGAAATGTCTCTCACAGGCTGAGCTCTGCACAGTCGCTATGACACACAGATACACACTAAATAAAAACATAAATCGATAAAATAGAAATATCTGTACAAGCCGGAGAAACTGTACATCCATGCAGTGAGGAGGGAGGACACAACCAGGTCTTCTGTCTCTGTCCCTACCCTGTGGGAGGTTGGCAATGCCTGGGAGAGAGGGCTTAGATGCACCGTGCCTGTACCTAAATGTCCCCAAGCTGGAGCTCAGGAACAGCCTGGTTTCGTGCTCCTTTTCTCTGGATGTGGGTGCTCATATGTAAAGGAGGCCTATCATGGATAGGTAGGAAGATAGACAGGGCTGTAGGATCTTTAATCTAAAGACCAGGGTCATGATATTAGCTTATCAGCTTGATATAACTTAAAATTGCCCAGGGAGAGAGTCTCAGTGAGGCATTATCCAGATAGGACTGGCTTGTGGTCATGTCTGTGGGGGATTGTCTTGTCTGCCTCAATTGACGTGGGAAGACCCAGCTTGAAAGTGGGTAGCAGAATTTTCTGATTTGGGCCCTGAAGAGTTAGTGTTAAGAATGAGCGCATCCATTTCTCTCTACTCTTGACTGTGGGTATAATGTGACCAGCTGCTCCAAGTTCCTGCTACCTTGACATCATGCAATAATAGACTGTAACCTGGAAGTGCGGCTAAAAGAAACCCTCTCTCCTTAGCTGCTTTTAGGTCAGGACATTTTATCACAGGGACAGAAATGAACCTAGAGCAGTGGTTCTCAACCTGTGGGTCACGACCCCATGAGTTTGTCATGTATCAGGTATTTATGGAACGATTCATAATGGTAGCAAAATTACAGTTATAAAGTGGCAACTTAATAACTTTATGATTGGGGGGCCACTGCAACATGAGAAACTGTATTAAAGGGTCACAACATTAAGAAAATTGAGAACCGCTGGTCTTTAGCAGCCAGGACTTGGTGTCTTCTTGTGAAATGTTCTATAAACTCTACACTGCTATTTCAAAGCTTCTAGACCCCCTCGGAGTATTCCACTACTCTTCTGGCTCCTTTCTCTGATTCCCCAGCTCTTACCTGTACAGGCGACACTCTACTGTGTCAGTATTAAAGTTGTACTGGTCCTGATAGCTCTTCTCGGCTGCAAAGTTGGCTACCTTGGAGTGGGAGCCAGCCATGGACACACGCATGTTTGCCTCGGGCTTGGGGTTCACATCCAGCCCCACTCGCCAGTCATTATTGATATTAGAAGCTGCATCCCGGGCCACACCCTCTGTGGAGCTGACCTTGGTTGTGGCCACTTTATGTTGGCAGCCTGAGCCGTGAGGCCGCCAGTGGGCAATTGCCAGGGGCAGGCGTTGTATAGCATCTTTGTTGAGGGCATTTTTACAGAGGGTACAGGTGCGGTCGGGCCTCAGGAAATTCAGTGTGTTCACTGGGAAGGAGCCGGAGTGGCGGAGGGTGGTCACGTCTACACCTTCCCCGGCCAACCATGCACCTGGCACGAACTTGTGTTTCTGCTTGCATTCTGACCGGGTGGCCGTGTAGCAGGGAGCCGGGACAGGTGGTGGAAGCAGCAGGAAAAGGCCCAGGAGGAACAAGTGCATGGCCATGATGCTGCGGGTACAGCTGCCGTGAGCTTTGGAAAGCTGTGAAAACACGATGAAGGATGCTCACCTCACTCACGACTAGGGATTGTGAAAGAGAGGGAGGCCGAAATTCTCTTTAGTTACTGCATGCCAGAGCTGGCTCTCACAGGCGTGGTCCACTGTGCAAAGAGATACAGAAAGGTTAAACATATAGCCTAGAGTCACACAGCCAGGAGGAGCCCCGTTCTGTAACTGTACTATCTCAGACCTAGTGGGAATCAAGATTGATGGCTTTGATCCTGGGCAATACTTGTTGGAATATGGAGAGATGGCTCTGGTCATAAAGAAGAAACAGCACATTTATAATAGGTTTAGGCTTTGGAGAAGTGTCATTTTCTACCCAGAGGAGGGTACCTTTTCTTGATTCCCTTCCCCTGTCCCAGGGATGGACCCCGGAGCCTTATGCATGGTAGGCAAGTACTCTGCCACTGAGCCACACTCTACCTCTTTATTTATTTATTTATTTATCTTGAGACAAGGTATCATTAAGTTGCCCAGGATGGCTTTGAAGTCAACTCTGTAGCCCAGGCTAGCCTTGATCCTCCAGAGGAGCTAGGATTCTAAGCCTGTGGTCCCAGGCATGGCTCCTAGCTAATTTTTTCTCTCCTTGTCTCTAGTTCCAGCGCTCGCTGATGTCACTCCCTTACAGATATGGAGAGGCGGCGAGCTCCCTTCCTCTCCCTGTACACCCCATGTGGCTCCTCTGAGCCTCCTGGAAAGGCATCAGCCCCAACTCTACAATGGCTGCCCTGTATCATGGCTTTAGTGTGAGAGACTTTTAAGTGTGCCCTTATAAGCCCCTTCCACTGCTCAGGTTTCCTGGCTTGACATCCCCACCAAGTTCTTTGGACTTGGACTTATGGCAGGGACAATCAGCTACTTGTTGCCTCCTGCTGGGCAGCAATCAACTAGAAGGTTCTTTCTTGCTTTGAGATAGGTTGGGGGCCCATTTTTGAATCCCCATCCATCGCCTTTCCACCTCAGTGATTCTCAACCCTTATTTCCAATGGTCTTAGGAACTCCAATCATAAATTAATTTTCACAGCTACTTCATAACTGTAATTTTGCTATTGAGCTGTGTCTCAGTTCCTAAAACCATTGGAATTACGTGTTTTCCAATGGTCGTGACCCACAGGTTGAGGACAATTGCTCTATCTCGTTCCAGGACCCTCAGAAATCTTTTTCCTCTGCCTGTCATATGGAGCAGGGTCTTAGGCAAGAGAGCATGGAGCAGTTGCAGGCTTTCACACTCTATGCAAAGCAGCGACTTGGAGGCAGAATTCAGGAGACATGTGGGGCCAGGAGATAAACAGGTAAAGGAGAATCTTGTCAAGATTTCTAGTTATCCTGCTTAAGTGACCAGAACGCTCCTGACATGGACCCACAGACATCAGTCCCCTTCTGGGACGCTTCGTATTGTCAGGTAGCCGACTTACAGGTTTTTGCTTCCCCTTTCTCTCCCCTCTCTCCTCCCCTTTCTCTTCTTCCCCTTCCTGCACCTTTTCTGACAGAATTTCACTGTCTTCCCAATGGTGAAATCATAGGTGTACCTCACATTTGTCTCTTCTCTATCCTTTAAAGACTCTAACAGCCAGACCTTGACATAGCTTTTGAGGCTGTGGACAGTCTTCATTTACACATGAGCCCCAGAGTGGGCACAAGGCCCGTGAAGGAATTCATGATGGGCTTGAAGGCTTGAAGGCTGTCTCTTTTTTAATGGTCCCAGCGCTCCTGGTTCCTTCTGGCTGTACCTCTCAGTTTTCTTCCCTAGGGTATCCAAACCTCCCTGCTTCCCACCCTTCCTCTCCCCTACCTGATATCCACAGAGACACTGCAGTGCAGGGGACACCTGTGCTCCCAACGGTGGCTTTTGAAATGGTGCTGTGATCCCCAGACAGGCCCACCCTAGTCACTGTCACATCACGACTGCTTCCTGCCCTACCCCCAGAATGTGGTCACAGATCCCCATCAGCACCCACCCTGTTGTCACCTCCTCATCCGGCCTGTGACAGCCTTCAGGAAGTCAGCTGTGAAGGCCATGGCCTCATCTGCTAAGCAGAGGTGTTGGGGTGTGGGATTCTGGCGTGAACCAGCAGGCCAGCTGACTATTCTCTGCTTCTCTTCTGAGTGTGTAAGAGGTGAGGAGCTGTCAGTTGCTGAGAGTAGCCTAGCCTTGAGTGGCTAGGCAGGATGCTTTGGCCTCCTCCTGTCTCAGCTCCCCATCCAAAAACTGTGAATAGTCATGATGTTCCAGAAGAGGCAACAAGATGAGGTGCAGTGTTTAGAATCAGGCTTGATCTTCACTCATTCTCAGTGACTGTCCCCTCCTCCCTGGATAGTGGGGAGAGATGTTCACAGCTGGTGCCCACTTCCTGTCCATACCTACAGCTCAGCCCTGCCTGGGTTTGAGCATGTTAGCACTGTTGAGAGATAGGAGGGAATGAGAACCTGCTGCCCACTCTGACTTGCCTGAGGTTAGAGTACGGAGGTTTCCATGGGTGGGGTGACTCAGAGGCTCCTTCTGGGGGCAAAAAAAATCATACTGGTTATGAGGTTGGCAAAAGGGGACAAGGGGGGCTAGTTCTCAACATCCCCAAGTGCGTATGTGATCAACAAGTAGCCACAGGACCCAGGCCATGGGGTCACATCTCACCCTGGTTTATGCTGCCTTCTCAGAATCCGGTATCACCTTCTGTTACTCTCCTAGAAATTGCAGATGCCCTGTCCCAGGCTGATACTCTGCCCAAGTGGCCTGTTCAGGATGACAAAGCTAATAGGTATTTAGTCCCCAACCATCCTGGAATGACAGTGTGAAAGGCGTAGGTGCCTGCAGAAAACCTTCAGGGAAAGGGATCACGATTGTACACAGGCTCTAGTTCCGTTACACCAGAAAGCCATTCTGCGTGGTTTTCGGCCCCTTTGAAGTCTTGAATTTGCTCATCCATAAAATCAAAGGCACAGTGCTGGCAATGAAGCTCCATGGGAGGGTACCTATGAAAGGCCCCCATGTTTCACCTTCGGCACTATAGACATTATCCTTATTATTATCATTATGATCACTATCATCATCATCCCATCATCACATCACTGACATCACCATTGCCTCCCATCATATATATGTCACCATCATCATCACCATCACCAGCTCACCATCATATTGGCACCACCATAATCATAAGGAAAACTTTGTATCTTGGAATCCTTTTAGCTGGGGCTGGGGCTGGAAAGATCGCTCAGTGGTTAAGAGCACTGACTGCTCTTCCGGAGGACCCAGGTTCAATCCCCAGCACTCACAGGACAACTCATGTCTGTAACTCCAGTTCCAGGGTTTCTGACTTTCTCACACAAACATAGATGCAAGCAAAGCACCAATGAATATAAAATAAAAATAAATTATATATAGATGTATATATACATATATTAAATTTCTTTTTTCTAGCAAATGACACTATGTGTACGTCAGAGGTTCCCATTGATGATGACACCAGTGTTTCTGGCAGCTCTGAGATTGTATCCTTGATGAGAGTTGTCAGTCAGTGTATATCAGTATAGCTTTTCCTTGGAGATACAAGTTTCAACTGTATCGAGATGTAATTCTCCTGTGCTCCACTCACTTATCGGAAGTGTTTGACCCATGTTTTCTTTGCTATGCTTAGAGGCCTATCCAGCTGCCGTCACAGCCAACGTTAGGATATTTTCACCATTTCCTAACCATATCCTTCTGAAAGAAACCCTGTGCTCACTTGCCAGGGAGCTTGCCATTTTCCCTTAACACTAACCTAGTTTACATTGAATTTTTCCATTTTCTTACTGTTATAGTTTTTTTTTTTTCTTTGTCAGCTTGATACAGTCTACACAGTCTAGTGTCATCTGGGAAGAGGAACCTCAGCCTCTATCAGACTGCCTGCAGACAAGTCTATTATGATGTTTTGTCTCAATTAATATCAACATGGGAGAGCTCAGCCCCCTTGTGGATGATTACACTCTTGGGCCAGTGGTCCTGAGTTGTATTAAAAACAAAAAACAAAACAAAACAAAAAACCAGGCTGAGTAAGCCATGAGAAGCAACACAGTAAACAGTCCAATTCCATGGGCTCGGCTTCAGATCCTGCCTCCAGGTTCCTGCCTGGAGTTCTTGCCTTGGCTTCCCTCAAAGAACTGTGACTCAGAGCATATAAGCCAAATATAGTCCTTCCTCCCTAGGCTACTTGTGGCCATGGTCTTTATCACAGCAATAGAAACCTAACTGGGACATTGATTTTCACATGAATGGAACCATGCAATATATCTGTTTCTGTCTGGCTTATTTTGTGCAATAGTTTCAAGCTTTATGAATGTTGAAGCCTGCGTGTCAACCTTTCTGTGGCTGAATAATATATGATCATATGGGCACACCACATTTGCTTATCTGTACATGGATTAGTGGTCATATTTTCCCACTTACTCGTTATTACGAACAATGCTGCCATGAATATTTCTGTACGCACTTCTCTGTGTGAACAGATGTCTTCATGCCCTTCAGTTTCTGCCTAGGAACGGAATTATAAGGCTAAGTGGTAGCTCCTATTTTATTCTTGTTTTCCCAAGTGGCTAGAGCACTTTGCATGCCCAGCTTCCCCCCAGCACTCGCCACCCTTACAACTGTCTGATTATGCAACTTTAGCAGGTATGAAGAGATCGCTTCCTGTGCCTTTTGTTTTGATTTCCCTAATGGTTAATGTTAGGTCTCGAATCTGGGACTAACAGCTGAGATGCCTGTTTAACATATCAAGTTGGACCCTGGCTGCCAGGTTCCCCCTGCATCCCTCAGTCTCCACCTGTTACAGGACCCTCTTGGCTGGAATACCCCATCCCTTACCCTAAACTTCTCTAGCTCAGGGGCTGGGCTGCCCCCACCTCCACTCCCAGCTGACCTTCCCTATATAATACAGACAGCTGTAATCTGGTGTAATGTGGGTACTGGTAAGTTGTGGAACTGAACCCAGGTCCTCTGGAAAAGCAGCTATTGTTTTTAGCTGCTGAGCCATCTCGCAGGCCCTGATACCATAACTTTTTGAAACTGCATCTCTTGAGTTTTTACATGTGGTCTTTTCATTATGGCCTTAATGTCTCTCTGTTCTCTCTCTCTCTCTCTCTCTCTCTCTCTCTCTCTCTCTCTCACACACACACACACACACACACACACACACACACACACATACACCTCAAACATAATTTGAAAAGAATATGGAGAAGCAAAGATAAAGTGGAGAATTTAACCACTACACAGGAAGACTTAATACGTAACTACAGCAATTGGCGTGTCACCATCAGGAGAGAAAAATGGACCTATCACCAGAATGCTCTCAAATGTGTTGCTGAGATATAATGGCAAATGGAATCCAGATGCCCATAGAGGAATGACATGGATCTTAAACTTAGCATATTGAAAAATTCTACTGAAAACATATCGACAATCGTTTCCAGAAGATAACATAATACATTCTCTTTATGATGTTGGTGAATTAAAAACTAATTAAGTAGAATTTTATTTTATTTTATTTTATTTAGCACTCAGAGGATTTTATGGGGGAAGGAGAAAGGGGGTGAAGAAAGGTCTCTGGAGATGAAAAGAGGTAGAAAGAAAGGGAGAGTGAAAACAGGTGGAGGCTGGGAGAGAAGAGAGAGCTAAACAGAATTTTTAAAAGATTTATTTTGATGTGTGTGTGTGTGTGTGTGTGTGTGTGTGTGTGTGTGTGTGTGCCACACGAAGGGTGTCTATGGAGGCATGAAGATGGTATCAGCGCTCCTGGAGTTGGAGTTACAGGCAGTTGTGAGCTATTTGACATGATTGGGAAGTAAATTCCAGTCTTCTGCAGGAACTTTAACTAAAGCACCCTTAAGTACAGAGCCTCCCTAAAGAGAATTTTTAAAAAGACCTTTATATAAAGGGAAAATGGATAAATTGGAGCTTGAAAAAATTAAGAAATGTTTATGAGATCCTGAGAGTGAAGTAAATAGCCTCTGAACCAAGTTAAACTCAGAACTAAGACATTAGAAATAGTACTTTGAGGGCAAGTATAAGATCCCACCATGGAAGATCCACAGAATTAGGGCAGCATTCTTCTGGTTCAGCTATAAGGGCACCCAGATGTCACTGGACTACATCTTGACTGGTAACAGAATGTACTATCATTCAAAAAGTGCTTGTGTTTTAGGCATGCAGAACATAGAGTTAAAGGGTTGTGGAGGCTTGTACCAGGATTCCAGAAAGCCAGGGAGGCTGGGTAATGGGTAGCATGCTCAGATTTCTTGCATGGGTCTTTTGAGTAGGCTGTGTGTAAGACTGTAAACAGGAAGCCTGAGCTGCAATTGAGACTCCAGATATCCTAGTTTGGGATTCTATTGCTGTGAAGAGACACCATGACCATGGAAATGCTTATAAAGGAAAACATTTAATTGTGGTGGCTTACAGTTCAGAGGTTCAGTCCATTGTCATCATGGTGGGATATGACAGTGTGCAGGCAGACATGGTGCTGGAGAAGAAGCTGAGAGCACAGGCAACAGGAAGTGGCCTGAGACACTGAGTAGTATCTTGAGCATATGTGAGACCTCAACTCCCGTCCCCCACAGTGACATACTTCCTCTAACAAGACCACACCTACTCCAATGAGGTCACACCTCCTAATAGTGCCACTCTCTTTGGGGGACACTTTTTTTTCAAACCATCTCATCATGATATTATAGGATGTGGAACATTTGTCAAGGAAAGGTGCACATACTCAGCAGAGCCAGTCTACAACAAAATGTGGAGACCAGGGACAGAACGTCATGGATTAAATGTAAAATTTCTATAAGCTCGTGTGTTTGAACTCTTTGTCCCTAGCTGGTGGCATTGTTGCAAGAGGCTGCTGAAACTACTGGACATAGGCCCTAGTAGGCAGACATAGGCCTTCAGGGACACAGCTAGTATGTCAGAATACACGATATGAGATGCTCTATCCACATACTTGCTGCCTTGTAGCCACCCCATCCATGTCTTCCTAGACCACGTGGAGGGAAACCCCTCAAATTAGGAGACAAAAGAAACCCTTTCTTAGGCTGGAAAGTGGTTAAGAGCACTGGCTGCTCTTCCAGAGGTCCTGAGTTCAATTCTCAGCAACTGCGTGGTGGCTCACTACCATCTATAGTGTGATCTGATGGCCTCTGCTGGCATAAAGTTGTACATGCAGTTAGAGCACTCATACTTTAAGACTTTATAGCAAAAGTGTTAAAGGGAAAAAAAAAAAAACAAAACCTTTTTATCTTAATACCCTATTCCTGGATCTGCAGTCTGTGTCCTGAGCAGCCTCATACGCCTGTCACACAGCCCCCCTCTGTGCTCAGACCCATGCCTGTTCACCCACTGTTCATGATTCCCATTGGCCTTAAGGAAATGAGAATAGGAAGAAATAGGACCCAGGTATCAATGTCTGGGGGGAGGGGGCAGGGGAGGGCGGGGGATGATGGAAAAAAGGAAGCACACTTGGTCAGTAGTTAGAAGGAATAAGGGTCCCTCCAGGATAATGAAGCTGTCATCAGGAGCTGGGATGGAAACCACCTGCTAAAATGTCAACCCCCCCCCCCTTTTAAAAAAGACGGAACCTCACTATGTAGTTCTGGCTGGCTTGAAATTTTCAGAGGTCCAGCTGCCTCAGTCTCCTGAGTGCTAGGATTAAAGGGGTGAACCACCACACGGAGCTACTCCATCTGTTCTTACACTCTTTCAAACAGACCCAAGGGCCATGGAGGTGAACACAGCAGGCTTATGTCTTAGGGAGTGCAAAGCTGAAAAACTCATTCAGGGGCTCAGAGAATAAGGAGAGGTTTATCACTTGCAGCAGGCAAGGAGGGCCCTGAGTTCTTTACAGAGCAATGTCTTCTGGGGGGGACAACGACGACACACAGAACCATATTAAGAAAGTTATTATAGGGTCAAGCATACTTCTGAGCATGCTCACTTTAAAATCCTACAGTTCCATGTTCAAACAAGAAAGATGGCTGACACATTCCTGAGCATGCTCAGTTGCAAGTCCTAGACCATGTGTTCAGAAAGGAAATATGTCAGCTATGAATGCTACTGGGCATGCTCAGTTCAGTATTATAATCCAAGTTTATTTCAGGTTGCCTAAAAAGAATGAGTCATAGTGACGTAGTGACCTTAGATGTTCCTTGTAAGTTTTTCCAAAGAGTTTTCTTAGCTGAAACAAACAAACAAACAAAAAAAAACCTTTGGAAATAAGTTCACGGTCATTTAAAGAGTATCAGATTGCCCCCTCAAGTCAGTGTAGGAGTTTGCCTGACTTAACAGTGAACGCCAGAGCTGATGGAGAGCTCAGGATGGTCCAAACTGAGCCCAGTCGGTAAGAGGGCTGCTGAAACTCAAAGCAGGGTGGTACCCCTCCTACAGATCAGCCACCAGACTTCAATTACTGATATTTCTTCCTGAGAACCTACACCCAAACTAGGTCTTCGGTTTGGGTTTTTGAACACTTGGTAACATGTGCCTTTCACTGCAAAAGCTAATCTCCAGGAATGGATTGTGTGAGTTCTTTCTTTGCCTGGTTGGTATACAGGGGTCATAAGGAGCTCAGCCTTCAGGGAGGACACATGTCTAGCTGCTCTCCGGACAGTGGGGCTGGATGTCTTACCCATTTGTTTCAGAATATCAGTTAAGGTCAGCTCTTCTGAGCCGGAGGAAGCCACTCTCTTGGCAGTGGGCTGTAGGACTGCCATAGGTCAGGGGTGCTGCTTTGCATCTTGTAACATACAATCTAGAGGTCATTTTTAGCTCAATCCAGATTTGGGTCTTTGCACAGTATTTTAATTCTTCATGCACTCTGGAGATGTTGTCTTTCTGTGGCTCTGTGCAGAGCTCCACCTAAGGCAGAAGTTCAGCTTGACCAGCTCTAAAGTAGCCAGCTGGTGACTGAGTCAGGGGCCCTGGGAGGAACTTCTGACCTGGTTCCCACCCTACCACCACCCAACTTCCCAATGCTGACTTGGCTAATTGAGCTAGAGAGCTTGCCAAAAACAGCCCCGAGGCCTGGGAGCCAAACACTGGGGCTGCTGGAGGGCCCAGCTGGGTTCAGTTGCTAGGACTTATAAAAAGAGCCACGGCACCATGGCCGGAGGGTGACTCACAGCCACTGCTCCCGGTGTCACGTCAGTTGTCAGGGAAGATGATGGATCACTTACCCTGAGTTCTTAGAACTCTTTCCTGGAGGCTAATAGCCTCACTCACCTTCCAAGCTGGCTGCAGGGTCCACGATGTTCCCTGAAATCCCACTGCAGTGTGGCCAGATCGAGTACAGTAACAGAGCATGCACTTTAAGGATAGACTTCTTCAGGGTGGAGCAGCTTACAGGTTTAATGCTTGCAGACTTGACAAGAACATGGGCACTTCTGTCTTTGGAGTCTGGAGAACTCCCTCCAACTCCCAAACATCTGTGTGCCCTTACATTGGGTATGTATTCTCTGGATCTCAGGTGGCCTTGTTTCTGAAACACGGACACTCTCTTCACTACCAGGGCTACATGGAAAAGTCAGCCACATCTTTTTTAGCCCAACACCAGACAAGTTATCCTTGGCTGATCCACACATAGCGTGTCTTTCCTGCTAGGTGCTGGTCTGTGCAGAACAGACTCCTCTAAGATAAACAAACAAGCAAATAAATAAGCAAATAACAAATAATACGTTTCTTTCTTCCTTCCTTCCTTCCCTCCTTCCTTTCTTTCTTTCTTCCTTTTTTTTTTCTTTTTTTGACATAGGCTCTTATTAGAAGTGCAATATAGCCTTGAATTCTCAATCTTCCCACCTGTCTACCAAGTGCTGGGATTACAGGCCCAGGCCCAGCTGCCCCCAGTGACAGCAGCTCTTACTCCCAACAAACATTGTCATTGTTATAATGTTGTAGCTTAGTGTCCTTGTTGCTATGGCAAATGCCTGCTAAGAAGCAGCTCCCAGAAGGAAGGCTTATGGACTCACATTTTGAGGATTGTGTTCATTACAGGGGAAGGTATGGAGGCAGGCACAGCTCCAGGCTAAGGTAACAGGAAGATGACATTCCTTGCTCAGATCTCTGGGAACCAGGAAGCTGAGACAAGAAAGGCTGTGGCAGGGCTGTAGACCTCGTAGTCAGCCCCTAGAGAATCTCTTTCTGCTAGACTCTAAATCCTTAAAGGTTCTATAACCCAAAACAATGTCACCAGCCGAGTACCAAATGTTCAAACATGTGAACCTGCAAAGGATGTTGTTATAACACACTTCTTGCATGGGACCTCTTTTTCTCAGGTCTAGGGCCACCAGCAGTAACAATGGTGGCCATGTTGGGTAGTGGTAAATTATTAATTTTCTTTTTATCTCACGTGTATGTGTGTTTTATCCACTTGCATGTCTGTGCAATGCCTGCTGAGGTAGAAGAGAACATTGGAGCTCCTGGAACTAGAATTACAGACGTTTGTAAGCCACCATGTGGGTGCTAGGACTTGAACCTGAGTCCTCAACACCTGAGCCATCTCCCCAACCCCTCTTATACTAAGCTATACATCAGCTTAATACATGCAAACAGGGGTCTCATTTCACTTCTGTGTCCTATCATTGAGGTTGACAGAGGATTTTTAGATACTTGATGTGCCTGGAGATTGCTACATTGCTTCGTAAAACCACTGAACAATCCAGAATTCCCACTATAGGATGACAGATTTGCACAAAACACCTAGTTTAAGGAATTTTTTTTGTGTGTTTTTTGACTCTCTTCTTTTCTAGGCTAGTTTATAGACTCCTGGGCATGAGAGATCTCCCTGCGTCAGCTTCCTGGGAAGCTGGAATACAAGCAGAGCAACCTGCCCCCAGTACCTCTCTCACACGGTTCTGTTTTGTTACTGTCATTTCATTGGTAAATGCTTCTTTAATTCATTTTTTTTTACCTTTAGCCATGCAGAAAGAGCCTTGCATGTAGTAGGTGAGCACCGTGCCATCCCCAGGCCCCTCCCTCTCTTAAACATTATTTGTATTTTATTATTTTAAAGTTCTTTCTGTATAGGAAAGGTGCCACATTACCTACTTAGAGACTAATTTTCAGAAGCCAGTTCTCTCCCTTACAGTGTGGGTCCTGGCAATTGAAGTCTGGTTTCTTGGCAGCAAGCTCCTTTACCCACAGAACCAGCTCATCACTGGTATGCATTTCTTAAAGGCAAAGCCTATTCTTTCTCAATAAATGTGTATTGCATCAGACAGTATTGAGGTCTCCCGCCCCCTCAGCTGACCTCCTCGCTGAGATAGCCGGCTCTCCAGGGGGCTGGAGAATTCCAAGAAAGTTTGAACTCACTGCCACATGTGCATGGAAATAGATTAGAGACAGAAAACATCTCTGCTATGTAAATGGGGAGCAGAGTGGGAAGGACCAACATCTAATGAGGATCCCACAGCACTTTCCAAGGTGCCAGGCACATAGTAGATGCTTACTGAACATTTTTGTACTCTAAAGTGGTGAGATGCTGGGTGGGGGTGCTTGCCTCTTAAAGAACACATAGGTGACAACTTGGGACCACTGACGTTTAAGATGAGGTTTCGAAAGCTCTGATCAAACTGAAAGTAATAATTTCCAGGTATCTTCATGACTCAGCTTGACGGGGCAGCTCATCCTGGAAATGACCAAATATCACCTCCAGCCAGACTGCCCCTGAAGGGTTGCCACAAAGAGGGCTCCTCAGTCATTCGGAGCTTTCAGTTTCCTAGACTAATGAGGATGTTGGAACCCCAGTGTCATTCTATCTGATGGCTTCTGCTCCCTGGTTCTCACAGAACTTCTATACTGATGGCTGGTGGGACTCTGCCCTTGCCCTTCTTCTTTTTTAAAAAATTTGTTTATTTTTGACAAGATCTTACTGTGTAGCTCTGGCCAGCCTCGTCTATATAACAAGTTCCTGGCCTTGAACTCATAGAGACCACCCTGCTTCAGCTCCCACAGCACTGATATTAAATGTGTATGCCACATGCCTGGCCTCTGTCCTTTCTCGACAGCAGACGCCGTTTCTAATCTCACCTCCACAAAGTTCTGGGTTCCATGCCAAGCACCTCATAAACTAACCGTGGTGGTAACACTCCTATAACCCCAGTATTTGAGAGGCGGAGGCAGGAGGATCATATAATGAGTTCAGGGCTAGCCTGGGCTATGTGAGACCCTATCTCAAGCAAAACAAAAGCAAACAATACCTTTGGTGAAGGCCTGAGTCTGAGTGCTTGCCTAGCATTCATGAAGCCCCAGGCTCAAGCTCTATGTTGCAAAATCAAGACAAGTGGATTTTATATGCTTAACTGGAAAAGCATGAACAGCGATTTTTAAGGAATTATTTGGGTGTGCCAAACACATAGTGTTTGTGTTTTGTTTTGCTATTGTACTTTGAAATTTTTATTTGTGTGTATTCGTGTTCATGTGTGCCCATGTAAAGGCCAAAAGTCAACCTCTGGTGTCATTCATGTTTTTCAAGTTAGAATCTCTCCCTGGTACCTGGGACTTGCTGATCCAGCTAGGTTGGCTATTCAGGTCTCTGCTGCTTCTTCAGCCTTGGAAGTACAAAGTGATTACAAGCGATCACTACTGTGCCCAGCCTGTTCACGGAGGTGCTGGAGATCAAACTCAAGTTTTTGTACTTCTGTGGCAAGCATTTTCCTGACTGAGCCATCCCCCAGCCCTGATTTTGTTTTTAAAGGAGCTAGAGGCATTGCCTGTTAGCTATGGATGCTGAATGAGAGATGATGTGTGGGGTTTTCTTTAAATAATTTGGGTGTGGAGAGAGGGCTAGAGCTGATGTAATGCTGGCCACGTGATTATCAAGATTAGAGCTGGGTAATGAGAAAATGCTCACACTTTTCTAGCTTTGTTTACATGGGTTTCATATCTGTTTAATAAAGCAAAAGGGTCAATAAGAAACCATCCCCTCTCCCACTGAGCCTGGTCACTACTGTGTCTGGTACAGTGTGGTCATTTTATGACTAAGAGGGGACAAACCTGAAGAGGAGACCAAGCATCAAGTATGGCGATGTGGAAGGGGAGCTTAAAAATACAATATGTAAGTGGTTTTATACATGTACATAAAATATAGGTTTGACAGCTGAGGGGACATTTGCCCTTTTGAGTCTGGTTTTATTTCCCTTTTTATGGTGATTTCCAGTTCTTTCAAATGACATAAATATGTTCTTCTTCATGGCCGAATGAACCTCCATGGTGAATACGGACCACACTCAGGGACAACTTGCCACCTTCTGCCATGGGAATTCTAGGAATTGAACTTGGGTTTGTCAGATTTGGGGGCAATTGCCTTCACCTGGAGGTCATCTTATCAGCCTGGGATTTTTTTTTTAAAGAGATGTTATTTAACTTAAAAAAAAAAAATCGGCTACAGGTACCCTAATTGTTCTAGGAAAGAGCAATACGGAGCCCGACCCTTTTTAGCTGTGAGGTGCCACCCATGGCATCTGAAAGGGCACCAGGCTGGAAGAAAAAGACACTAAAGCTTGTAGGAAACAGACCGAGAATCTCCGAGGGCTCCAGGAAGCGCAAGTAGGCTGTGTTTTTGCTTCATTGCTGTCCACTGGCCTCTGGGGAAGAGGATGCCCACATCCCAATCACAGACCTTAGAGTTTCAGAGGCAGAAATCACAGAACCAGAGTTGGAAAGGACAGCTGTCCTTTCTGGCCTCCCGCCCACAGGGATAAGGAGGCTTCCTTTCTCTGACACCCCCCCACCCCACCCCCCACCCCCGCAACACGGAGCAACCGCCCATGCAATGATTACACAGAGGGTGCAAACAGCGTTGTTTCTAACTGACCTCATGGTCCAGCTGCTCCTGGGGGATGTCCTCTGTTCTGTAATGCAAGACAAGTCACTGTGGTTAGCTGAACCCAGCCGGGTCTCCTAGATACGGACATTAGACGGTTGCCAAAAATGTGCGGAGGAAACGCTGGGGGAGAACGAGGAGGAGGAGGAGGAGGATGTGGAAAAAGGCCACGAGGCATGCTTCTCTCCCTGTCCTCTGGATGCTCACAGAGTTCTGCCTTGGGCTGCTGTGGCTCAGCTGTGCCCTAGGCGAGGCCTTGGAGACTCGGATGCCTGAGGGGCTGAGGTATGGTAGCCAGGATGAGTGGCCGGTCACAAGACTGCGTTTATTCTTGGCCCTAACTGGCCCCCGGCTTTAAGGTTTTGTATAGTAGAGCTGTAGCCCTAAAATTTGAGCAAATATTGGAGTCTCCCACTGGGCACTAGCAGCTAGGCCCACTCTCTCAGTTTCTGATCCAGTAGGTCTGGGGTGGGGCCTGGGAATCTGCATTCTAACTAAGCACAGGGGCATGCTGATTCTGCCAGTGAGGTTCCTTATTGACAAGCACTGGCTTAACCCCTGTAAGACCCTGGCTCTCAGGGAGAGGGAGGAGGGATTTCAAACCCTTCTCTCTCTTCATTTTGGCTAAATCAACCATCAGTGGGCAGGAGCTGGGGCCTTATGTTTGTTGTGTATAGTTTTTCTGTAGTGCTAGGCACTGAACCAGGCTTTCTCCAATGCTAAGTAACAGTCTACTCCTGAGCTACAGTCTCAGCTCAGTTGGGCAGGAGGATGCTCGAAAGCCACTGGACAGGGATCCCAGAGACTTCGAGGGATAGATGCTCCGAATGACCTCACTGTGTGGTCTTGAAATATTGCCTGTCCTCTGCCGGGCCTCAATTTGTGGCCCTGAAATCGACACTTTTCTGTATGTATTATTGTTCTCATTAGGGTTATGCTGCTGTAATGAAACAATGTGCCCAAAGCAACTTGGAGTGGGTGGGGGTTATTTGGCTCCATCACTGAAGAAAGTCAAGACAGGAACTCCAGCAGGGCAGGAAACTGGAGGCAGGAGCTGATGCAGAGGCCATGGAGGGCAGCTGCTTACTGGCTTGCTTCCCATGGCTTGCTCAGCCTGCTTTCTCATAGAACCCAGGACCACCAGCCTAGGGATGACACCACCCACGATGGACTGGGCCCCCCACCATCAATCACTGATTAAGAAAATGCTCTACAGGCTTGTCTACAGTCCAGTCTTATGGAGGCATTTTTCTTAATCAAGAATTAATTTTTCTCTTCTCAGAGGCCTCTAGTTTGTGTCAATCTGACATCAATCTAGTCAGCACAACCATTGTTGCCATACTAAAGACATTTTGAAACCTAAAAAGGAGCACAGAGAGTCAGCATCTTACATGGGTCAGTGCACTTGCAAGCCTGGTACCTGACCTGGCAGGGCTGTAGAAGAGGTCGAGGTAGGCATGTCAAGTGTTAGCGATGATGACTGCTTCTATTTCCAACATCTTTTAAGATTAAGAAATCAAGAAGATCTCTCTCTCTCCCCATCACCTGCCCCATTGTGGAGCCTGGAGACCTTCACAGCAGACTCAGAGTGCCCATGCACATCTTCTGTTTTCCCTTGGAATGATTGATTGTTCTGGGTCTTAGGAAGATGTCCTCAGATGTCCCATGGATGGCTCCTTCTCTGACTCTAATTCATATGATTATTTAGTACTTGTGAGGGCCTAGTTTGTATCCAGCACAGGAATTAAGGACACAGGGGCTTAGAAAGTCCTTCAGGTACCTGCTCCCTATGGAGAATGGGAGAAAGCTGATGCCAATCTCAAATTTATGTGGGATGGCATCAGAAACCGACTAGAAGTAAGAAAGGCAAAACCCTCAGAGCAGAGGGGAGAGCCTTGCAGAGGTCCTGAGGCAACATGAGCATGGTGCCTGTAAGGAGCTAGGCTGGAGGGCTGGAGAGGCAGGAGGAGGGGGATGAGGGGGATGAGGGGTCTGGCCTTTGTCCGAAGATTGACAAAGGCTTTGGAGGTCTGAGCAGAGAGAGATGCACAATGTGAGGGCTTGTCTCTTCTGGATACAGCAGGAGAAGACGCCAGAGACCAGAGAGGAAATGTGTTAGAAACACAATGTGGTGCTCTTCAGGAAAAGCAGGCAGTGTTCTGGGTGCTGTGGGCATGCATGTATCTTAGAAAGAGGACACTGTATCTGTAAGATCTTTAGAGTCTGCTCCATGAATTTAGAGGTGACCTAAGAGCACCAGTTGCCCGTGGGTAGTGGTGGTGCCCATCCGCTAGTGGGATTCTCTTCCTCTCTTGAGAATTTCAGAGCCACCAGTTGCATCAAGGATTCTAAGATGAGAACCCTCTTTCTGTGTTTTGAGGTTTTCAACTCCTTTGTGTGGTAATCGGACATGTCACATTGATAATAGCAGTTGATACTCAACAAACCACAGTCACCTTCTGGACATATTCTGTGACAACACAGCCTCTTGTCTCAAACTCACACCCTTAGGGGTTATCAGGAACTCTATAAAGCTAAGACATTTTGTGTCTCAACCTTGAGCCACCTAATTTTCACCGTGAACCACTAGCAGGAAGGAAAAAAATGATCTTGGTGAAGGCTTTCTCTCTCTCTCTCTCTCTCTCTCTCTCTCTCTCTCCACTGTAGAGGCAGTAGAGACCTTAGTCAGGGGGTCTGATTCCCCTAACTGAATCAGTTGTGTGACCTTAGTCATCTAGTGGTAAAATAGAGGGGAGCTCTTGAGCTGGGGGCTGGCCCCGGTAGACCCTAACCTCTGGGATTCTGGCTGCCCAGAGGAGCTCAGGCTGGAGGTCGGACACATCTGTGCACCCTGTGGCTCTTCCTCACACTTGCTACAGTGTAGCCTTTCACTTTCTTTTCCTACTTTATTTCCTC
This sequence comes from Phyllotis vaccarum, assembly GCA_033318265.1. Classification (NCBI taxonomy): domain Eukaryota; kingdom Metazoa; phylum Chordata; class Mammalia; order Rodentia; family Cricetidae; genus Phyllotis; species Phyllotis vaccarum. Next base: position 81,976,601 of record JARWLC010000010.1, on the reverse strand, counting down.
TTTGGGATCATGGCGTCTACAAATGTTGCCTTCTCTTCTGTGTGGGACACTCACTGGAAGGCTGCTCCACCACCTCTCTATGCATGGCCCTCCTCCCAGCAAGGACATGTCCTTCACTCCACATGGAGTCCATATATTCCTCCTCCCAGACATCCCCTTGTCCTTGCTCGCCACCCTGCTTCTCTATCGACTGACAGTTCTCCTGCCTATTCTTACCTAGCTCAAAGCTAATTGGAGCATGAGCCATCTCTTCTGACTGGTTCCTGGTAACAAATGACACCTCTAGCATCTTCCTGGAACCTTGCACTGAGCACTGGATAAGTGTGGGATGGCCATTGCCCACAGAGTGCCACCCACCCTCACCACTATGCCACTCTCCCCTGTTCAGAGACCCAAGGCATCAGCTTGGGAAACCCAGGACTTGCCTCCCTAGGAGGGTTCAGGCTACAGGGGTGGGTTTCTTCACAGGGCCCTGTTCATGTCCAGAAGCAAGGCTACCTAGCCACTTCCTCACCTGTTGTCCCCATCACCCTCTCCCTAACAAAGCCTTTCTCAGTGGAAAAGGGCCTGGACACATTATCCGTGGCCAACACAAGCAACCATTGTACCCTTAGGGAAAGGGGGGTGGGGTTAAGGAAATAGGATGAGGTTTTTATTTCTCTTTGCCAAGGCTGGCTCCAGGAAGGCCCCAGCTGACAGCTCATGACTCAGACCTTGGGACCCACAGCTGCAGTTTGTACCTCTTGACTTGCTCTGCTGGGGGAAGGAAGGAGTAGATAAAGTGGGAAATGCATCCCTGGGCTTTCTACAGGGGTCTTCTCTGGGATGGCTTCTCCCATAGGGAACATGTGAACTGTCCATATGTCACTTTATCACATGTGCTCCCATTTTACATCTTGGAAGACTGAGGCCTGGGAAGGCAAGCCATTATTTTAAGAGTCCTTTAGTAGATTTGCAGAGTCCTGGAATTGAACCTTTGCAGCCTATAGTGTGGTCATCTCCTCAGACCTTTTCAACCCTAGCTTACTTCCTGCCCCGTCAACTTCACACATAGCCCCCTGCCTTGTCTTGACCTTACTGGTCTTTCTCTGTAGAGAAAGATTCATTTGGTGATTGGTGCCATTTACGATCGAGGCGTCAATGTCACTTAGAATATAACGGGTGTCAGCTCTCTAGCTGGGCTCCCAAAACCTCCGTGTCATTTCAAAGCCATAGCCACATTTAAACACAACAAGAAAACAATAAAAATAGCAAAGCCAACGAGGTCCTCCTTTCTCTAAATCTCCACCTGTGAGTAGTTTGAATTATAGTCTAATTTCAAATTATTAAGAACATACTTGTAAAGTGAAGCAAGCACATGGGATTTTCTATTGGACTGTGGACCCTGATTGTGGAATTGGTCTCAACAGGTCGTGGAGCCAGCATCCTATGTGCCTGTGAGACGCTCTGTTTTTGGCATCGCAGGCTATACAGTGTGTGGTCCAGTGCCAGGGGTGGACATCCTGGGCGGTCATCGTTTATTGTGTGTCTTTGTGTGTTGTGGTTAACAGGTATGACAGAGATAAGGAAACAGACTCAGTCCTGGGATTTCCATCTAGGCAGATGGATTGTATGGCCCTGCAGGGCTCCCTCTCTACACCTTCCTATGCTCTACTTTTGATCAGGACACAAGACAATGGAAGTACCCAAAGGTCCATGGCGCTATTATCTGCAAAGTGGGAGGATCCGAGGGGTCGGGGGCTAGTAGGGAATACTGGGGCGGGTCTCTCCATCCTCACCCTCAAAATGCTGTGGGACACCCCTAAGAGCTATGGCTTTGGAGTAGTCACAGTGCAAGCAAAGGGGGCGGAGCGGCCATGGGAAGCTGTTCAGGCCGTCGCTCCGGAAAGCTCTGGCGTCTGAAGGGACGATCGCCCCGTGCGCCAGGAGCCCCCGCGCGGGCTCCGCGTGGCACTTCCGATCCGGGCCGCACGCCGTGGCTCGCCAGACCCGCCCCCGCCCCCAGCGCCCGCGCCCCCCGCCCGAGCCTCGCGGCCCGCCCTGCCAGTGTACCCGCCCCGCGCGCCCCTAGCCGGTCTTGCGGAGTCCAGGCGGCTCGGGACAGCGCGGGCGGACAGAGAGGCTGCAGCTGGAGCCAGCAGTGCGGGCGCCGTGCCGTGGGGGCCGGGAGCGAGCCGGCAGGAGGCGGAGGCTGCCGGCTGGTCTGTGATACGGCAGTCCGGGGACTCGGGTGCTTGCCCGTCCCAGTCTCCGTCCCCGCGCGGCCACATGGCTCGGCTCTGCGCGCTGCTGCCCTGCCTGCTGCCCTGGTACTGCACGCTTTGCGCCGCCACGGGCGGTCAGACCCCAGGTGCGTGCGGGCCGGTCGCGCGGGGACGTGGGGTCTCTGGGGTGCTAGGGGCCAAAGTGGCCCCAGGATGCAGGAGCCAGCCTGGCAGGGTTCGAGGGAGGTGGAAGGCAATGTGCTGATGCAGGCTGAGTTGCTTCGCTTTGGCTGTGTCCCTTTCTGTCACTGGAGAAGTGACCTGCAGGAGGGGATTGGGAACATGAGTCTCTTCCCATGAGAAAGAATGACAGTGAGCCCACCCACCCCCTGTTCCCCCAATTCTCATGATTTTTAATGCCTTGTCTCTAACTTGGGTGGCACTTGTGGAAATGTGTGCACGTGCAGGTCTGAGTGTGCATGTCTGGTTGTCCCACAGGGAATCAGCCTAGCAGGTGATTGCTGCCCACAACAGAAAACCACAGGCACTGTTGTTTCTGAACAGAAAAGAGGTTCTTCTCCTATTGACCCCCAAGCCTCCCACATAATATCCTTAGGCATAGACCAGAGACATACCACATACATGGGCACCCTTTGGGTACTTTGCAGCATGCAGAAAAGGTTCTATCCTTTCCAGGCAGGGTTCATGTATCCAAGTGAACCAACCACCTTTTGCACAGTCTTGGTTGGGTTTCTTTGCTGTCACAGCGAAAAGATAAAAGAACACCATCCCTCACTTGCAATTGCCTGGAGGATCTTAAGGGCACATCCTTCTTCGGTGTGTGTTTTATCAGTGCTGTGAGCTGGGAAGTGAGGGATAGGATTTTGGAGAAGTGAAAATTCCTTCCAACTTGTATCCATGAATCACCAGGCCTGGGAGCCAGTGAGCTGTCTCATTCCTGCCTGGCTGTGCACAGGGAGAGAGCTGTGTGAAGATGGGGCCCACTGACTGGCAAATGGCCTACAGCATGAGGCCATGACCTCACACTTCAGACAGCCCAAGTCGGCAGGTCACCCCCTGTGTCTCTTTATTTTTGAAGCTCTATATTTATCCTGCTTGGGGCTGGGCAGTGCAGAAATCTCACAGCCACTGTGCTACTTTAAAAGTTTCCTTTCTAACCTCGGAAAAATATATAACGGTGCATTCCCTCACTTCCTTCTCCAGCCCCTCCTTTCTCTGTGTCAAGGGCCAGGATCCCCTGGATGTCTAGGTGTGTTTGTTTTGGCAGCTGCATTCTTGCTTGGCAAAGCCTCTACCCCAAGCTGGGGACTTCAGTACACTGGGGGAGTTGAGGCAGATCTGGATTTTTAGCCCTTTCAGCCCTGCTTAAGCGCTCAAGGTTGGAAGGCTTGTTGCTATGGTGATGGGACCCTGTTTGACATCATTTGTTTATCTCTGCTAAATATAAAAAAGTCCGGATAGCTACAGAGAGAATGTACATTCACAAATTTATGTCTCTCTGAATGCCCTTCAACCAAGTAAGGGCGACTCTGCAGGCTCAGAAAGTAATGGGGAGAAAAATGAATGAACTTGGACTAGGGATCTGTGATAAGTGATGTTCAGAGTTGTCTGTCTATCTCTCCCCTCTCCACTTGTGTAGTATAAGTGAAGTGACTCTGTGTTTACCTCCAACAGACCAGCACCTCTCTGGGAAACTCCGTGACTACGTTGTGACTGTGCCCTGCAGCACGGATTTTCGGGGACGCTTCTTGTCCCATGTGGTTTCTGCCCCCACAGCAGCCTCTTCACAGAGTCACCTCCGAGTCGCTCGCAGCCCCCTGAGACTGGAAAGAGAGACTCTGAGGCCTGGTGGTCCAAGGCACCACTTCCTCTATTTCAATGTGACTGTCTTTGGGAAGCTGCTTCACTTGAGCCTGAAGCCCAACCGGAGGTTGGTGGCACCAGGGGCCCTGGTGGAGTGGCAAGAAGACTTTCGGGAACTCTTCCGACAACCCTTGAGGCAGGAGTGTGTGTACACTGGAGGTGTCACTGGAATGCCTGGGGCGGCTGTTGCCATCAGCAACTGTGATGGATTGGTAAGGGACTTTCCCTTCTGTTGAGCATCAAGTTCCTTTCATAGCCCTCTGCGCCCCCCCCCCACACATAGGTTTGGGGTTCCCAAGGACATGGTATACCACAGCACATGTTAGTGGCCTGACTATCTTCCAGATGAGCGTCATCATGCTCTTACTGGCTGCCAGGCTCTTCCAGGTGTGAGATGACCATAGTAGCCTTTTAAAAATGCTTTTATTCACCAGGAAACCACCAATAAGCTACCTGCTGAGACCTCTGGGTCTGGAATAAAACAGGGCTGAGGAAGGCATAGTCTAGGGCAGCAGTTCTGTGAGTCATGAGTCCTTTGGAGGTTGACCCTTTCACAGGGATTGTCTAAGACAATCTGTATATCCTATAGTTACATGATGATTCATAACAATAGCAAAATCATAGTTATAAAGTAATGATGAAATAGTTTTATGGTTGGGGGTCACTACAACATGAAGAACTGTGTTAAAGGGTCCAAGCATTAGAAGGGTATACTAGTGCCTGCCCGAGTGCTGTGAAGATTTGGATGAGGTAATATTTCTGTGCTCCTTTCCCTCATGCTCAAAATGGGGAGACAAGGTCTTGCCATGCAGCCCTCCAACTTGAGACCCCTCTGCCTCTGCCACTTAGCACCGAGATTATAGGCTTAGGCCCCGACACTCCGGCAGGATTTGTTTATCCATTCTGAACATAGTTACTCTTCTAGATACTGGGATGCAGCCTGGTCCCTGCTCCTTCTGAAACTGATGTGATACTAATACTGAGTGTCCTCTCTTCCTAGTCAAGATCGTACGACATGAGTCACACAGTGGCCGCGTCACATCTCTCTTGTCTGTTCTCTAAGATCTCTGCTTTTCACTGACGGCTCCACATAGTTCCTCATCTTCTAAATGGTGGGAATACTCTACACTCTTACTGTCCATCTCTCTTTCAAAACACACACACACAGTGTATAGATGTGTGTATACATGCAGTACATCTGTGGTGGACGCCTCTGTGTGCACATGTTCCCCGTGCGCCAGGATATGGCAGCCAGACATTAGCTTCTCCCCTCACTTCCTCATTCTCTGGGACAGTTTCTCACCAAAGCTGAAGCTTGCTGGTTTGGGTAGCAGACAGACGGACTGAAGTCCTAGGATTCAGGGATACTGCCACACCTGACTTTCACATAGGTGCTGAGGATCAGAACTCCGACCCTCATGCTTCCATAACAAACACTTTCTCACTGAGCCAGCCTCCTAGCCTCTGTGCTTTGACTACAGTTTTTTCCCCTTTCCCCAAACAATTTTCATGTCACTGTAGGGAATGGGACCACCATTGAGAGGCACAGTCTAGGCAGTGGTTGGATCTTAAAGTTTAGGATGAGCTGTTGAGCATCCTGTAGTGTAGTGTCTCTCTGTCCAGGTGGGGCATCTATACTGTCGACCAGACTCTCCAAGTGACCTGGGGCAAGGTTATCCATAGGTAGATTTTGAGAAACCCGGTTATGGGGTTAGTGGGAGACAGAGGAACTTTCCCAGATCACGGTGGGTACTGAGTCTGTCTGCATGCCTGCTGGATTGAGACAGGAAGAGGTGCTCTGTCTGTGCATTTTGGGCCTCAACTAAGGTATAAAATGTGTGTGTGTGTGTGTGTGTGTGTGTGTGTGTGTGTGTGTGTGTGTGTGTGTGTGTAAGCACCATTCAGATCTCCTCAGGTACTGTCTTTGTCTTTGAAACAGCTCATTGGTCTCCTGATGAGTGGCTATCTGCAAGATACTGCGGGGACCAGGGCCATGTGACCCTGACATAATACTTAGTGAGGTGTACCTTACATGGCCACATGGGGCAGCGTGCTTGATGACACTTATGCCTGATGGCTGGGGCTGGTGAATGGTAGGGTTGTTGGGTGAGCCTGGAGCTGGGCATGCCCGAGATGTGTTGCTGATTGTCATGACCTCTATGATAAAGTTCTCCTTAGCTATGGCACCTTGGATAAGTTGTTTCCCGTCTCTAGGATTTACACTTAAAACTTTAAAAAAATTATGCTTATTTATTTGCTGTGTCCACCCCCAGCCACATGCAAGAATCAACTGCAGTTCATAGTGTGTTCTATCCCAAGTGCCCACTGGGCCAGATGAGGGCCACTGTCTCTGGTACAGGTCACCGGTTAAATGAGGGTGGGGTCCCTGCTTAATCTTTTCACAACAGCTATGACGTTGGCTGTGAGTCTGTCCACAAAGAAGGCTTTTCTTACAACAAAAGGAGTGTTAGATCCAGAGGGTCAGTCAAATTCAGGATGCGTCTTGCTGTTTTCTGAATCTTCTTCAGTCTAGCCCAAGTTCTGGTCTTGTGCTCCAGTTAAAAACGAGGAGGAATCTGCTATGGGTTTCCAGAGTCTGGCTTTGAACACTCCAGTCAGGCCTGCCCTGCCTGGCTCATGCAACACTAATGTTGAGCTGAATGGGGCTTAGGGGAGGAGGTACCTCAGAACTGCCTAGACATCACCAACATGTGTACTTGTGCTGGGATCTTGACAGCAGAGTGAAGGACTGTCTGAAGAAGGCCTGAGAATATTTAGATAGCAAATAAGGGATGTTAGAAGGCTCAACTTACCTCCTGGAGAGCTCTTCCTCAGGAGCCAATAGCCTGGGACACTTTCAGGCCCAAGGGTCAAGATTGGAAATGTGTCTAGGTAACTACAAGTGACCCAAATGGGCTACCGATGCTCTGTATCTGGAGGAACATGGGGTTTGGGTAGAAGCCAATTCTTTGTGGCTGCTGGAGGGGCTGCAGGGTTCAGAATGGGGTCTCTGCCTTTTGGTCAGGGCTGTGTCCTTACTGGGTCTACCCAGAACCCATAATATCAGCTGAGTTTGTCCCCCTGGGCCTCAAGGCCATGTGCTGGGCTTGTAAGGGGATTGGCTGCACAGTGCTCCCTCTGCCTTCAGTTCCTCTGTGAGTCAAGGTCTGGTGCGGAAGTGGCCACACGTGTAGGATTTGTCACATCTGGTTCTGTTTTCCCACTATGCAAAGGCTGCATTTTTGAGGGGACATAGGGTGGGGTTGGAGAGGGGCCCTGAAGGCAGGATCCAGCCCCTCCTTTTCTTCCATCCCTAGGTCCCAGCAGCCTCTGGACTAGAGTCCTTTTGCCTGTAAAACGGGACTGCAGTGGGCCGGGGAGATGGCTTAATCTTTGGTTGGGGACTTGCTGGCCAACATTTGGACCCGCGTTTGAGTTCTTAGTTGTCTCCCTAAAAAGTGAGGTGTTATAGTGCGCACCTGTGAGCCTAGTGCTGGGGAAGTAGAGAGGAGACTCTGACCTGATGATCAGGCTCAGTGAGAGGCTGTCTCAAGAAAGAGAGTGGAATAAAATTTAAAAAGATGCGAGCCTTCACATACACATCTATGATATGTACATAACATATATACATAACACACACACACACACACACACACACAAACACACACACACACACACACACACACACACACACACACACACACACACACACACACACCCTTGCAATGACAAGCACTCTGAGGAGAAGAAAGGGCTAGATACTGAATACTGCTGCTGTGGGCACAAAACTACACCTATACGGAGAAGCTGTAAGCCATGGTACACTTGGACATGTGTGAACTGTATTTTAATCAAATGATTATGAAAAGTACCTGGCCTACACGAAGGCCTGAACTTGCGAATAGTCATCGTGAGATGGGATGTGTAGTCTTTTCAACTCTGGTGCCAACTGTCTGTGTCACCTGGACCTTTCCTAAGTTTTTAATGGTCTCTGAAGTTCCTCATCATGTGAGTTTAAGGGGGGTCTTGAATAGTGAGGCTCAGTCCAGTGATTTATTTTAGTGGCTACCCGGGCCACCTGGCTCCTCAGACTTGCTAGGCCATCCACCCAGCCAAACCATGGTAGCTTTGTAGGATGGGAGGTGGTGTGAGTGATACTTGCCCAGTTCAAGGGAGCATGATTATGTCATCACTCAGACACTTTCTCAGACAAGGGAGCTTTCCAAGGTGTAGCACGTTTAATGGTCTGGGAATCTTGTACAGAGCCAGGCTCTGGCCAGGTTCTGGGGCTTCAGAGTCAATACTTGACTTTCTATTATACTATTTAAAGCAAATTGCACTCAACCTGAGGGACCATACTGGGAAAGAGGGGTGCAGAGGCACAGGAGTGCAGGGGATTAGAACACGTTTCAAATGGTGAACTGTAGGCATTGCACAGGAAGAGAGAGGTGAGAAAGGAAAGAGGGTCAATAGGGGCCAGTGAATTCCCACCAGCCCCTTCATAAGGTGCCTGATCCCATTTCTAAGGGTTCCATCCACACTTAATCACAGACTAAAGGCCCCACCATTTAGACAGTCACATTTGTGACTAGGTTTCAATACTCAGGTACAGAGGGTACATTTACCTCACAGTATTAGACCATGCAGTGTGTATCTGGAATAAGGAAGTGGTCCATCTCTTGTGCATTCAGTGTGACCTTGGCCAGCTCCCTAACCTAGGTGTATCTGGGTTTTATTTATCTTGAAAGTAGAGATCATCATAGCCATAGATTCCTAGACTTGTCAGTGTGCAAAGGGACCCTTACAGCCCTGTCAGCAATGACCATCTGTGAATGTATCTTCGTCATCTGCATTTCCTAGTCTGAGATGGTGGAGGGCAAAAAAAGGAAGTTAAGGGTATCTGGTTTGTTTGAAAGGCCACCCAGGGGGTCTCTGGGCTTCATCTGAAACTCAGAGCCCCATGTTGGTCTAGCCTCATCCAGGCCCCCTCCTGGTTGTCCTTATTCCGATTGTCTCCTGGGCCTTCTATTGAGGCTGCTCTCAGTGGCTGGGTAGGCTGGTTGGTCCCCCTTTGGTCTCATCCTCATGCCTGTATGGTACTGGCTATAAGTTAGATGGCCTGAGTTCTCCCCTGTGGCCTCTCTTCTTCCATCAGACAGCCTGGCTCTTTCCCCACAGTCTTCAGGCAGTATTTCAAGATGCAGAAGCCAGAAGCCATATGACCTGTTAAGGCCCAGCCTTGAAAGGTTTAAGATGGTTTTTGTATTGGCCAAGTAACACTATAAGGCCAGTGGAGATTTTCTCAGGTCAGGACATGGTCTCTATCTCTTGAAGGGATGAGTGACAATATCCAACCACAAACGATGTACATACAGGGACAGGATTGACAACATTGCCATCTTTGCAAAAGTTCCTCCATACCGAGGGACTTGTCTTCTCTGAGCCTATAAAGTGACGTCCTTACCTTTTATTATTTTTTTTTTAAGACAAAGTCTTATGTAGTCCAAGATAGCTTCAAACTTGCTATGTAGCTGAGGATTATCTTGAACTTAGGGTTCTCTCGCTTCCATCTCCTGAGAGCTAGGTAGGATTCAAGTGCCCCACCACACCATATATATGGTGCTAGGGAAGGAACCAGGGTTTCAGTAGGCAAGCATTCTATCAACTGAGTTACGGACACTCCTAACTACCTTGTAGCTTTGTTGATTGGAAATGATGCATCTGGTACTTAAAAGCTTTTGTTGCACCTCCAGGATCTAAGTTGGGTTCTCAACTGCCTGTGACTCTTCTGGCCTCCTTGGGCATCTGAACACATGTGGCACACATAGACACACACACATACACACAGGTGCACAGGTACACACACAGACACACACACATAAGTACACACACATGTACATGCACACACACATAGGCACACACACAGACATACAATGCACACAGGCACACACATACACACTATCTTTTTAAAAATGCTGCAGTTAAGATGTTGTTTAAAGTTGAGGACAGTAAGTGGGAACTTGAATGAGCAACAACAGAGTGGTAAGATGTACAGCAAGTTCACCTGTGGCCCCCAGGATGTCCTGTCTTCTCCAAGTCCTACATCTTGCTCCTGAAAGGGCTCTTCCTCTGTTGCCCCTGCCTTGGGCTGTCTGGTCTGTGTGAGTGGAACAGTCTGGCTGCTGGGACTTTCCAGCTTTTGAGGTAGTTGGTATCACAATCTTGCTTCCGTGTCTCCCCACAGCCCTGCCTTCTGTCAGCCCTGGGTTAATAACCTATTTATGATATGAAATAAAAACCAGACATCACCTCGCTGCTGCAGCTCTACAGGAGAGAGACTTCTCCTTCCAGAGAGGGTTGGTTTGGTTTTTCTTACTCAGCTGTGTCTCCAGGCTGTGGGCTGGAGGGAGGGTGGCTGGGGCTGCTGTAAGGCTGAGCTTGCCTGCCTATCTACCTCCTGGTCCATGGGAGAGACCTGGGTGGGCTCTCAGTGAATGCCTAGAGGAGTTCCCTCAGCTCTCCAATGGAAAGTTCTTTAGTTCCTGCCAGATCTCTGGCATGGTGTTTCCAGCACACAGACCTTGCTCTACCTTCAAAGCCCTAAAGCCACCACCAGTGTCCACAGGACATCTCATCCCTGGCAGGAAGGAGGGGTTGTGACAGCTACCCAGGGATGGGAAGAGACCTCTCAGCCTTGCTCTTGACACTTACTCAATTTCTCCTGACTCAATGGAAAAAGACAGCGTTCATGTGAGTGGTGACTTAAGACCAGCGATGTCCAGTGAGATGGTAGCCATGGCAACAGCTTCAGGATGCTGGATACTGAAAGTGACAGGGCTGTTCCAGGGACCCATTGGCTGGGCAGTGTGTTAAAATGAGGTGTTTTTAAAGGTTTCTGATCCAAGGGGTGGCCTTGCCCACATTATGCATAGCATTATCTTCCTTAGAGCTCAGAGGCCCAGTAAGAAAAATGATACATCAGTGGCCCATGTTATGGATGGGCTTTAGCTCCAACAAAACCTTCTGGTTTCTCAGTCTCAAAATCACCATGGCTACTCTTCTATCCATTTTCAGATCTCAGAGTGGGCTGCTGTGAGGTACTCATGGCAATCTTATGGCCTGCTTAGCTTTCAGTGGCATGGTAGCAGGAACTGTAGATAGGCTGGCTTGAGAGAGAGGTCTGTAGGTGAAAGCATCCGTCGGGACACAAACTGCTTCCAGAAGGCTACTGGTCTAGAGATGTAGGGCTACTGTATCCCCATGGATCCTGTTGGCCCCTTACCCATGGCCACTGTTGTAGAAAAGTAGATACACTTATTATTTTGGATTTAATTTTATGTGTATGAGTGCTCCGACTTAATGGGTTTGTGTATCATATTCGTTCCTGAGGAGGTCAAAAGAGTGTCTGATCCCTGGGAACTGGAGTTACAGATGCTTGTGAACCACCATATGGATGCTGGGAACTGAACTTGGGTCCTCTGCCAGAGTTCTCAACCATGGAGTCATCTCTCCCACCTCAAAAGTAGACCTCTTCTAGGGGCCACAGCAGGCTTGGCGGCACATGCCTGTTATCTCAACTACCAGGGAGGCTCAGCCAGGAGGATGGCTACAAGTTTGATGTTAGCATGGGTTATATAGTGAGTTTCAGGCTGCCTGAGCTACACTATGAAACCCTGTCTTATTTAAAAAGAGACAAAAACCTGCCTGAGTTCCAGGCCAGCCTGCATTACAGGTAAGATCCTGTCCTCAAATGTAAATAAATCAAAAAAGGGCTAGGGATGTAGCTCAATGGGCTCCAGTGTAGCAGTGGGGTTTCTTGATCCCAGGCGGCCAGAGGCCCAGACCCTGCCGCACCAGGCCCCTTAGCAACCAGCTGCTGCTGCTCAGGCCCCTAGAAATGACTCAGATGCTTATATTAACTTCGTGCTGTTTGGCCTATGTCTCAGGCACATTGCTAGCTAGCTCTTACATCTTAACTCAACCCATTTCCATTAATCTGTCTGCCACGTGGCCAGTGGCTCACCTGTGTTCCTTACATGTTGCTCCTTGGGCGGCTGGCTCGATCTGTCTGACTCCGTCCCACTTCTCCTACCTATGCTCTGATTTCTCGTCCTACTTCTTTTATGGTGCCTGTCATGGCCCAAAACAGCTCCTTTATTTAAAGATTGAGATTCACAGCATACAGAAAGGTATTCCCACATCACTCCAGGTTCAATTTGCAGGCCAGAAACAAAATTCTACTCTCCAGTGATCTTTATACATGTATTATATCATGTATATATTTGCTGTCTTTCTCCATCTCAGTGTGAAGATGAGTATATTGTGTGTGTGTATGATGCACACATGGAGATGAGAGATGGCTTCCTCTATCAGCCATTTGCTTGAGACACAGCCTCGCACTGAACATGGAGTTTATTATTTTCAATTAGGCTGACTGGCTGGCCAGCAAGACCAGAAATCCTCCTGTCCACACCCCCACTCCCCTACCCCCTGCTGCAAACCACTCAGCTCTTTACATGGATACGGTGTGTGTGTGGGGGGGGGGACGACGCTCTGATGCCAGGTCCTCACATGTGCAGGTGTTCTTACTCCCGAGGACATTTGTCCGGGACATAAAGACACTTTTTTTTTTTTTTAATTATTGTATTGATAGTATTTAGATTGGACCTTCTCTAATGAATGGTTAAACAAGTGGATGGATGGATGGATGAATGGATGGATGGATGGATGGATGGATGGATGGATGGACGAGTAGATGGATAGATAAGTGAGTGAATGGATAACGCTGCAGGTGAAGAGGCCTTATGCTATAGCATGAAAATTTGTGCTGCTGGTAATTGACAGACACACTTGTGAGGTGAGGTGTTGGGCAATATAGAACATTCTAGTGGTGCTGTCCTCAAGGAGAATTTATTTGTATTTTGTTTGCTCTTGCACTTCTGTAGAGGAAACTAATGGTTCCCAGAGGGTCAGTGTGTTGTTAGGCCTGGAGCCTGTTGGCGTGGGATTTGAGTGCCTGGTGTGTCCCACTTTTTACCCCTCTGTGATTCCCTGCCTTGCAAGGAACCTTCTTCCAGGCTGCCACAAAACTCATCCATCACTCGCCGCAGACTGCCTTTGTATCAGAGTCTGAGACAGACATTTCCTCTTGTGATCTGATGTGGGAGAGATGAGACTTATAGCCAAGGCAGGACCTTCTGGGTTCTCTCTTGGCCAGCTCTCCCATGCTAAGGGGGCTGTCTGTACCGGTTCCCTGGAGCTTCCCCAAGTGAGCCACAGGGTGTAGACAGCAGGGCCTCCTCAGTTCAAGGCTTGGCAGCCGTGATGCCTTCTGGCACTCAAGGCCTGCTTCCTGTCTCCTCGTCTTGAAGTCACAGCTGTTGCCAGGACCAGGAGCCAAGCAAGGGGCCAGGCAGAGCTCCCAGGCCGATCTTGGTGGGCTGTGGCGATGATGGCATTGGAGAGGGGAATCTTGGAGCCATGTGGCTTCTGGAAATAGGGAAATGGAAACAGGGATGGCTTTATCCCTCAGGGAGAAATGCTTTGACCCTATGCAGACTCCCAGGCGTGGTTTGCAGAGGAAGGGGAGGTTCAGGACACCTGTAGATGTGATCCCTGCCCTACCGCCTACATCAGGAGTAGAAATAAAATAGTCACCATTCTTTCAAGTATATTTACCAAACTGTTAATGATATGTGCTAATGAAGTTCTAGTTGGCAAACAGAGGGCAGTTAATTATCACCACCTATGTCATTATCATCATCACCATCAAAACCACAGAGGAACTTGGACTTATCTGTACTGTGGACTTCCCCACCTTGGGTAGCCACTGACATCCCTGACTTGCCATTGGCTACCTGCAGCTCACAATCCATGAGCCACTTCTTGGACCTCAAGACCCTCTTTATTGCCTTTTGGGGCAATTTTGGACAGGCTTTTTTTTTTTTTTTTTTTTTTTGGGAGACAGGGTTTCTCTGTGTAGCCTTGGTTCTGTAGATCAGGCTGGCCTCGAACTCACAGAGATCCACCTACCTCTGCCTCCTGAGTGCTAGGATTAAAGGCTCAAGCTAGGATTAAACTACTGCCACCCTGCTTGGCCAGTTATTTTTGTACTCACAGAGGCATTGTCTTTGTGGGGAGGAGGTAGTGAGATCCAGAGATGGTATGAGACACAGATAGTGTGGTCTTAAATCCTTGGTCATTCCCTACGGGGTGGGGATGCTCCCAATGCCACAGGCATGCAGAACCACTCTGGCTTGTCTTAGCCCAACTTGTCATGCATAGATGGTCCACTGGAGTTTCTATTTCCTATCCATTTTCTGCATTTCTTCTGACTACCCCTATGATGACCTGACCATCTTGTGAAACAGACCTGGAAACTCTTAGTCATTCCTTTGAGTACTGTTCCATGGACCAGAAGCTTTTGGTTTAGGTGTGTGGCTCTTGGCCCTCATTGTGTGTAAGAATCACCTGGATAGCTTTGAGGGTGTACCAGTGTCTAAGCCCCTCTTAACTGAGGTATGATGTCATTGGTTTGGGGTGTGGCCTGGGTGGCAATAGATCTGCAAATTCCTTGGATGCTTGACATGAGCATCCCAGAGGAAATAGCCATGTATTTGACAGAGAAGTGAATCCATTGTGTTGGTGCTATGGTCAGAATCTAGAATGTTCCTCCAAACAGTCTGGTGTTAAGATCTGGTCACGAACTTGCTATTGGGAGGTGGAAGATCCTTTGGGAGGTGCTGACATTTAGAACTGAAGTCACTGAAGGCATGCCCTTGAAGGACATATAGAGACCCCAACTGCTTCCTGGCTACCACAAGATGAGCAGCTTTGTTCTATCATGTGTCCTCTGCTATGCCACCCTGTGTCACCACAGACTCAAAAACAGTAGCTCCAAACCACTGTGGATCAAAACCATGAGCCATTCCTTCCTCCTTTTAAACTTGATTTTCCTCAGACACTTTATCACAGCCATGGAAAGCTGATGAATACAGTTTTCTTTTTCAAACTGCTGTAGGGGAGGGGGGCTTGTAGACATCTGTGTAGAAAAGGATTGCCTTTTGAGATAAAAAAAAAAAACCCACAGAAAAGTCATAAAACACAGTATTTTAAAGAGAAAGAAATCACACCTGATTAAGTTACCCTCTGCCTCTGCCAGTGTCCTGCTCTTGGTAGGGACTTTTCCTACCCGGTGGGATTTTTTTTCCCCTCGTCTTGGAAATGCCTTTCCATTTGCAGGCGGAGGATCTCAACAGGTAAAAGCCACGTTATGGCAGACCCTGGAGTCAGGGACAAACCTTTCTAGGGTTCAAGAATTGTGCTTCAGTCTCTGGGCTCACCTTCCCCTTTCATAGCCCCCAGGCTCTAAAACATCGATTCTCAACCTGTGGGTTGCAACCCTTGGGGGAGGTGTCAATGACTCTTTTACAGGAATTGCATTTTTATTTTACAGATATTTACATTACAGTTCATAATAGTAGCAGAGCACAGTAATGTAATAGTAATGAAAATAATTTTATGATTGGGGGGGTCACCACAATATGTAGAACTGTATTAAAGGGTCACAGTGTTAGGAAGTTGAGAATCACTGCTCTAAAACATAGTTTTGAATGTTAATGGCGACAACAGAAAATATAGGTGCCACACATCTGTCACTGGAAGGCAGAAATGATGTCTGGCAGATGTATGATTCCCTTTATTAGATAAGTGCACAAAATATCGCCTTACCCAAGATTACCTGAATGAACAGCAGAGCCGATATTTGAATCAGGGAATCACTGAACTTAGGGTCTCTGCATTTCCCCTTATCACCCACAATATTGCTGCAGATCGGCTAGGTTTAGACCCTCCCAGCATTTGCAGAGGTCATGACCCCTGAAAACATCTCATCTCAGACAATAGCCCCACTAACTTCCTGATGTTTCTTAGCCTTTGTCCTGTCCTGGAAGTCCTCATGCTGCTGGGTTTGGGGGAACAGAGAATACCCATCAAGGACAAGTCTGGCTTTTTCAGTTCCATCCTGTTAGGGCTCCACGCTTCTGCTTGTCGGCCAGGCTGCAGCTCAGTCTGAATCAGCCTGCAAACTTTCCTGGGCTGAGGCCGAGGCCTTGGCTTACCCTTGCCTCTAGCAGATCTCCCGCAGTTGGGGCCTCACATCAGGTTTGAGTTTGCTACATCCCTGGGCTTTCATCTGAACCATGCTGACTCACAGTTCCGACGAAGCAGGCAGCTTGGGTGCTGTGCATGTGTCTTCTCTTGTGTATTATTAGCCTTCCCTGAGTATGCAGCTACCATACAGAGATGTGATTCATGTACCACGTAGTTTTACTCGTTCAAAGCACACAGTTAAGTGGATTTTTTTCTTTTCTTTTCTTTCCTTCCTTCCTTCTTTCTTTCTTTTGGTTTGTCTCTTCAAGACAGTTTCTCTGTGTATCCCTAGCTGTCCTGGAACTCATTCTCTAGACTAGGCTGGCCTCAAATTTAGAAATCTGCTTGCCTCTGCCTCACGAGTGCTGGGTTTAAAGTGTGCCATCACCACACCTGGCTTTCAGTGGGTTTTCTTTAGACAAGGATGCACAACTGTCTTCACAGTCAACACAAAGTTTTTGTCAGCTCATAGAGAAAGGGGTGTCCCTCGACTCTTGCCCCCAACCAAATCCCTCCCCCATGCAGTCACTTTCTCCACACGTTTTCCTATTCCCTTTCCAGTAAAGGCGCTCATGGAATTTGTCTTTTGTATCTGACCTCTTTCACTTGGCACAGTATTTTCAGGCTCATCTGCCCTATGGCACGTGCTGGTACTTTATTCATTTTTATGGCCATCTAATACTCTATTGTGTAGATATGTCATGTTGATGGTAGGAACAGGACTACTTGTGCTCCTTGATGGCTATGAACAGTGCTTCTGTAAGCACCGGTATTCAGTGTTTTTCTGGTTGCTATGACAAAACGCCTGTCAGGGTTTGAGAAGAGGTGAGGAGGTGTGATGGCAGAAGTGTTAGCCAGGTGGCCGCACTGCATCTTTGTTCAGGCAGCAGAGAGAGGTGAATGCTGCTACTCACCTTCCTGTCCCATTTTTTTTCCCCTTTTTATTGGGGCCACGGGATGATGCTACCCACATTCAGGATGGGTCTCCCTTCCTCAGTTAAACCTATGTGGAAATGCCTTTCCCAGGTAAGTTGAGAAGTGTGTCTCCTAGGTGGTTCTGAATCCAACCAAGTTGACAACGAAGGTTAACAGTCCACGGACCAGTTTTTTGTATGGATCTATTTCTGTCTTGGGTCTATACCTAGGAGGGGACTTTCTGGACCCTGTATTAAAGCCGTTTAATTGTGTAAGGAGCTGCCAGACTTCTTTCAAGTGGCTGTACATTTTGCGTTCCCACCAGCACTGTGTAACGGCTCCAGTTTCTCCTCACTCTTGCCAATGCTTGTTATTATCTTACCTTGATTCTCGCCAACCTAGTGGGTGTGAAGCAGCATTTCATTGTGGTTTGGATCTGAGTTTCCCCGCTGACTAATGACACTGGGCACCTTTCATTGCCCATTTAAATATGTTCCTTGGAGAAATGGCTACTCAGATCCTTTGCCTATTTTTAAATTGGGTTGTTTGTCTTAATTATCAAGTTGTAAAAGTCGTATCATCCAGATATAAGTTCGTTAAGACGAGTACAGGCTTGCCTTTTTTTTTTTTTTTCCTTCCCTTCATTGCTCCTCATCACGTCTGTGCCTAGAGGACCCTTGACAGGAACCCTGCCCCAGGGTGGTGCGGGACTTCTCTTATGTCATATCTCAGAGACAATAGTCCAGCCTGGCTTCTCAGGCTCTGGCCCCCAAGGGACCCATGCATGCTGCATACAGTTGAACTGACTGCAGCATTAGAGTACCAGAACTTTCGAGTCTTGAGTCTGGGACTATCTTGATTTTTTTCCCCCTCAGAGATAGGAAAAAACAAAGGAGAGAGAGCAGGTCTGGACACAAGCCCAGAATTCTCTGAAGTGTGCCTGCCTGGTGGAAATGGGGGCTTCTATCTATCCAGGGGATTGTTGGGTAAACATGAAAGGAATACATATATGTGTAAAGCTGGGATGGCTGGTGTGATAGGGAATTAACTGCCCGCATGAGGTCTTTTAGGCCATGATCTGGGATAAGCTTAGGGAGAGCATGTGATTAGAACAGACCAGGCCAGGGCTAAGAAGTAATAGCCAGCTTTGGCCACAGGGCAGTCACAGGTGAGCACCTTTCAGGAAGTGGTGCCTTCAGAGCCCATTTGTGGTGAGTAGAGGGAGACGGGAGGATGGTGAGACGTGAGTATAGAGAGCTCTTTCCTGAGAGACCAGAGCAACAGTGGCATAGGGAGGGGGAGATACTTGGATGGGTTTGAATGTTGAGGGCCGCAGTCTAGCAGAGGATTGTGTGATGATGCCAAAGAGACAGCCATGCCTGCAGGAGCCAAGGCTGGCCCATTTCTAAGTTTGGATTTCCATTTCATTGGAGAACACATTTCTCAGGCCTTCCTGTGGCCACCCTGGAAGTTTGTTTGTAGTCTCGGTGACTTTACCTGTAGATCGCCATGCACATCCATGCAGCTTTAGAGTAAACATGCTTATACATACAAAGGCACACTAATAGTCAAATCTCAAAAATAATTTGGCTTCTGTTAACTACTAGCGTATCTGGGGCTTTGTCCTGATGGTCCACAGCTACCAACTCTGAACTGAACTTGCTCAGTTAGGCCACAAGGTGATTTCTTTTTTTCTTTTGCTTGTTTTTGCAGACAGTTTTCTCTGTGTAACAGCTGTGGCCGTCTTGGAACTTGCGTTGTAGATCAGGCTGGCCTCAAACTCACAAAGATCTGCCTGTCTCTGCCTCACGAAGCGTGAGTATTAAAGGCGTGCGCCACCATGGCCCAGTTTTACACAAGGTGATTTCTAAGCCCCATTCCCCTCTTCATTTGTCATGTGACCACTTCTTCAGATGTCTTGGGATTTCACACTGAAATTGAGAGTTCTTCCCCAACGGGGCTACTGGAGAAAATCTCAGTATGGCTTGGTGGCCTCTGGTTATAGGTAGAAAAAGCTGGTGCCTTTGCCACAGAAGTGACGTCACTGCAAGGCACATCGGAAAAATACAAATGGAACGTCTGTCCCCCCCTAGTCATATACCTCCTGGGAAGAACACTTCGAAAACGACCACATGAAGGAGAGTTTAGTGCAAGGCTAGAGTGGCCAAGCCTTCCCCCAAGGGTTTCCATCCTGAGTGACTGGCTGCGGGCCCACCTGGCATCTGGCTCTGTTAGATGTAACCAAGGATTCACTCTTTGTTTTGTTTCTGTTGTGTGAGGAACCTTTTTAGTGTATATTTCCTACTTATGTACTGTTTGTGAAAGAATAAGCAATGGGTGGAAATAGATAGGGCCGACGTTGACTTTTTTCCAGCCTTTATTCTGGAAAAAATAATTTCCCCCCTTTCCTTTGATGTTTTATCCAGAAATTTGATTTGATTTTAGTACTTTAAAATTAGCTACCACTTTTTAGAAATATAAACATCTCATAAATTGAGAGATGGAGTGATTTAGTTAGGAGGCAGAGAGCCAGGGCGCTCTGCTTGCCAGGCTGCTGCCTTGCCTGGTGCCTGGCTTCCTAGCCAGGGCAGGGATTCAAGGGAACGTGAGCCAAATCTCTCTGTGTATAAAAGGGTAGAGCAAAGCTGGTAGGGAAGGGTCACGGTTTTTTTCTGCCCAAGTGGGTCATACTCTAGAGGCCTCCATGAAGGTTAGGAATATCTGGAGCTAGGTCAGGGCCAGGCTTGCCTTCTCATGCTCTCCCCAAGAGAAGGAACTCTGAGGCCCAGAGGTAACCCAGAGATAGCCCAGATCTGGCCCAGGCCTGGGCATCTGCCCTAAATGGGATAAGAACAATCCTTGGAAAGGATTGATCTCTGCTCTTGATCTCTGGGGACCAATGAGACCTATAGTCACATAGTGTGCCCCCACTTGCTGGTCCAGCTCTTTTGCCAAACTGATTTGGGAAATACTCTTTGACTCTGCCCTGGGGCAAGGCCTGAGGTCAGGAGACTGAGCAGACTGGATTGAGGAGTCGGGTGGTGGAGAGCTGCAGAGGATCCTTTCTGGTTGAGAGGGGAAGTCACCTAAGGGATGGGAGGGCACTGTTCTTTTTATGAGCCTTGTGCTTTGATTCTCCCCTCTTATGAAATGGTGGGAAGTGTCCTTGGGAACAGCGGGCCAGAAGCAAGACTGAGCATTCTTGTTCTGAAAGGCCATATCCCAACAGAAGCCAAGAGAACTTCAGGCAAGACTAGAAAAGGGCCCCAAGAGCAGATCGAGCCCAGATGAGCCAAGGTTAGACTGTATCAGTTATGGACCACACAGACCTGGGCTCCTGTTCAAAGCTGACCCTCACTGGGTAACTTGAGCAAGTTGTTCAACTTTCTACACCTCTAGATTGATTTATGCAATGGACCCTGTATTAGTATCTTTATTGTAGAGCTGTGAAGATGGTATAAGACAACATAAAGTTGTAGGGGCTGTTCCCCCACCCCCATTTTTCAAGATGGGGTTTCTCTATATAACAGACCTAAGTGTCTTGGAAGTTGCTTTGTAGACAAGGCTGGCCTCGAACTCACAGAGATCCACTTGCCTCTGCCCCAAGTACTGGTGTTAGTTAAAGGCATGTATCACCAAGCCGGACTGTCTTAGTTAGGGTTTCTGTTGCTGTGAAGAGACACTATGACCATAGCAACTCTTATAAGGAAAACATTTAATGGGGTGGCTTGCTTACAATTTCAGAGTTTCAGTCCATTATCATCATAGCAGGATGCATAAAGGTGTGTAGGCAGACACAATGGGGGCTATATCTTAATCAGATGCAGCAGGAAGTTGACTGAGACACTGAGCTGTATCTTGAACATAGGAAACCTCAAAGCCCGCCCCCACTGTGACACACTTCCTCCAACATGGCCTTATCCACTCCAACAAAGCCACACCTCCTGATAGTGCCATTGCATATGAACTTATGGGGGCCGATTACATTCAAACTACCACTGGTTTATGGGTAATACTTTTTAATAACAGGTAATAAGGAAGTTTATAAAGGGTATGACATAGGGACATATTCAAAAGCAGCGTAGGGGATAAAAGGGTTTATTTGGCTTAGCGTTTGAGTCACAATTCATTGCTGAGGGAAATCAGGACAAGATCTTGAAAGCAGATACCATGGAGGAATAATGTTTGCTGGCTTTCTCAGGCTCGTGCTTAGTCAGCTTTCTCATACAGCCCAAGACCACCAGTCTAGGGAATGGTGCCACCCATAGGGAGCTGGGTCCTCTTATGACAATTAACAATTAAGGCAGTCTCTCACAAGCATGCTTTTAGACCAACCTGATGAAGACAGTCACAGAGCTGAGACACCCTTTTTGGTGACTCTAGGCTGTCTCAAGTTGATATGTTAGGAGCCTCCCTATAGAGACTCTCTCTTGCATCACAAGAAAGGAAGGTTTCTGTCACCAGAGACACCACTCATAAGTTAGAGGTCCCCTAGCTGGTTTTGTTATCAAGTTAGGAAATCTCAATCTGGAGCTTAAAAAGTATGGTCGGTGACTGTGGGCTGGGCAGTAACAAAAGCATCCAGATCATTCTGGAACCTGCATCTCTGCCCTAAACCACATGGAATCACAAATCCATGAGGTGGGAAGTGTCAAGGTTTAAAAGCTCTGCTTTGTGCAGCTGGTTATATAGTCTCAGAATAGAGAGAAGATCTGGGCAAGGAGGCCAGGGCATGAGAAATGTGGGTGGAGTCTTCTGCCTACTGGTCTAGGGAATTCTGTTCCGCCAAGCTGCTTCAGGAAACATGAGGACTGAGTAGCACAGGCCACCCCACCCCCACCCCACCCCTGGGCAAGCCTAGTTGTATGGACCCTGGATCTTTGAAGGGATGTTTTCTTTGCTTGTCAAAGGGGCCAGGAACAGCCCCTCTCTAGCAGAGGGGACATAGGAAGAAGTGTGGAAAGTGATGGTAGACTAGCTGATCTTCCTCCCTGGTCCTATCAAGACTGCCTAGCCACAATAGCTTTGAGGCATATCCTATGCTTGAAGCCACCAGCTGTCCCTTCAACCCTACACCTTTCATGTGACCTGGGATTCTGCAGATCTACAGCTTAAGTTTGGCCATTGTCTTAATTAGGGTTTCTATTGCTGTGAAGAGACACCATGACCACAGCAACCTTTATTAAGGCAAACATTTAATGGAATGGCTTACAGTTACAGAGGTTTAGTCCATTATCATCATGGTGGGACATGGTGGCATGCAAGCAGGCTTGGTGCTGAAGCTGAGAGTCCTTACATCTGGACTCTTGGGCAACAGGAAGTGGTCTAAGACATAGGCTGTATCTTAAGCATAGGAGACCTCAAAGCCTGGCCCCACAGAGATGCACTTCCACCAATAAGGCCACACCTATTTCAATAAGACCACACCTGTCATTAGTGCCACTCCCGTTGGGGATCATTTTCTTTCAAACCATTGCATGTATTATTCCTTATTCTTGCTCAGCATCTGCCTATGATCCTCAGTGGCTCTCTGGTCTATGGCACAGTCCGTGCCTCCATATGCTGCCCAGGAGCCCCCCCTCTGCCTGAGATGCCCTTTCCATCTTGGGTGGCTTTCTCTGACTACCCTACTACTTTCTCCCTTTCTCCTGTGCATTTCATCTCCCTTCATGGAGTTGTGGGGTCTAGCCCAGGCTGGCAGTCTCAAGGTGCCTGTTTGACAGCTGGGATCACCACAGCTCTCCTCAGACTTCATCCAGGCCTTTGACAGAGGTCTTGCTGTCCGGTGGCAGATGGCAGACATGTTGCCAACATGGGAGAGAATGAAACTGGTACCAAGGAGCCCAGGGCATTTGAGACACTTTGCTTCTAGTCTCTATTCTTGCTGGTATTTACATGAGGCCAACACAGGCCCCTTCGGGCAGGGGTGTCAGGTTTTCTTTTTAGCTCTTCTATCTAGGTGCCTAGTGCACACCCATCCCTCAGGGCCACACCTGCCCTAGTGCTGGGCAGGGTAGGGCATTCCTCATCCTTGGCTTCTTCCCAGAGCCAGAGGCTGAGCCTTATTTACCTGTTTCTCCTAACAAGTGGTAGGTGCTGAGTCTTTTGAAGGAATGTTAATGCTGACATTGTAAGTGGTTTGTTTGTGTGTGTGTGTGTATATGTGTTGTAGGCATGTGCATACATTCAGAGAACAACTTGGGTCCAGTGGTCTTCTTCTACCTTGATGTGAACAGGATCTCTTGTTCGTGGTGCTTATTACAGGGTGGCTTACATTTTCCTGCCTCGACCTCCAGTGCCCCACCCAGGCCCGTGCTATGGTTTCTAGCTTTTATGTGAGTTCTGAGAATCTGAATGCAGGTTGTCAGGCTTATGTAACAAGTGCTTTATACTCTGTCTTCCCTGCCCCCAAAGCCTTGTCCTTGGCATTAAAAAAAAAAAAAAAATCAAGATTTTTCCAGACCATCACATTACCTAACGAAATGGAGCCTGGGGAGGCCACCCACCACCACAATACCCCCTGGAGCATTTCTTGGCTCCCTGAATGGGCCTGTAATGAGGTGTGAAAGTGGCCATCCTGGTCATGACCATCTTCTTTTCTGCTTCACTAACAAAAGATCCTGATTCTTCTGGGGCTTTGGAAGGACTTCCCTGAGACACAACTTCTAAACAGGCCAAGCTGGGGAGGTGGGTGGAATTGAATGATGGACAGTACCTGCTTTGAGAAGGGGGTTCTGGTTTAAATGCAGAAGTCTCGTCAGCTTATAAAAATGTGCCTTGGAGCACAGTTTTGTGTTCACAGCTGGGCTCCTGGTGTCTGAGATGCTGAAGGTTTTCAGTAGGTATCTGTTAGAAGAAGCAAATGAATTCAACAAATATTTATTTATTAAACATTATCTGCTATTTTCTGTGCACTATGGGATGGCCTACTCTATAGAGATGACGTGCATGCCTGTGTGTCTACATACATTTGCAAGCATATGTATATTAACACACATCTCTTTATATGCTTTATTAACCTCTTTCATTATGGTCTCGGTTGGTGGCTGATAACACATTTTCTGGGTTTGGCCAAGGTTAGATTTTTGTGTTTTCATTTCCAAGGCCAGCTCTTGATTTTATTTATTTATTTATTTATGGAATATTTTGATGTGGACAGAATGTGGGATTGAAAGTTAGCCTGTGCCCTTAGTGTACCATCCTGGCTCCTGGCTAGGTTCCCACGGGGCCCATAGCCCCTTGCTGTACCATGCACGTGTGGTTTAGGTTTGATACAATAACCCTTTGTACTGGAGCAGGGTCCACACCTATCCAAGGGCTGATTTCCCTTTTGTTCTGGGGGTTTCCCTCTTGCCTTTAGGGGAGTAGGATTCTGTTAGAACGCTGTGCCTGGCTGTGTACACCCCACTTACCTTGAAAAGTAATAATAGAACTTTTTGTTCCTATGACTAGCCACAGCAGTGCAGGTCCTGCTGTGCTTAAAAAACGGGGTCCCTTCTGCTCCCATGATCAGCCTTCCTAACTTCCCTGCCCATGGGACTTCCAGGAGTCCAGGGCTTCCCAGGTTCTGGAGGTAGAGCCCCCCACATGTGAGTCTGTTTTGTGCCCCACATTCTCACTTCCTCTGCCTCTCACCTTGCTCCTGCTATTTCTGCTCCACAGGCTGGCCTCATCCGCACAGACAGCTCCGACTACTTCATCGAGCCTCTGGAGAGAGGGCAGCAGGAGAGGGAGAAGGAAGCTGGCGGGAGGACACACGTGATATACCGCCGGGAAGCCGTCCAGCACGCGTGGGCAGAGCCTCATGGGGATCTTCACAATGAAGGTGCTGTGGGCAGGGAACCCAGGAATGACCTTTGTCCCTATCTCTGGGGCAACTTCTGGTTTAATCTCTCACTACCTGTCTTTAGTCTTCTTATTTGTGAAATGGGCTTTGGCCACAAGGAGCAACCAAGCCAGGCGAGAAGACCAGTGGACTGAAGGGGCTGTGAGAACTGGCCAAAACCAGGGCCTCGAGGGAGCCGCATGGCTCTTGAACAGGTGCCCTCGAGATTCCAGCATCTCTGAGGATGCTCAGTGTTGCTAATGAAGGCTATCACTAAATGGAGGCAGAAGGGTTGAATGGCCATTGGTTCTGTCCCCCTAAAAATCAACCCCACTGTGTGGAATCCACAAGAAGATCCTTAAAGTCCTTACTGGTTAGCTTTGGTGTCAGCAGCAGGGACAGCTTTGTGTCCAGTGTGCCTTTTTGAATTCTTGCTCTGTGATCCTAAGCAAGCGTTTTAACATCTCAGAGCCTCATTGTCCGAATGAGTGAGGTGAAATCATTGTTTCCTGCTAAGCTGTTGTGTGTATTGGTGAGTGTATACTAAAGTCTGCAAAAAAAGCCAGGCAAACAGCAAGGTCCTGATAAATGCTGGGTCTCACTGTAGTCGCTAGAGTAACCATTGACACGCTCGCGCTCGCGTAGGAACCCCTTAAAAGTGGGTGCAACTCAGTCCCTGGTGAAAAACACGTGGGCACCATTGCTGGGTGAAGGATCTAGGGATTGTGACAGGGGTTGATCTCTGCCCTGTGGCCAACCTCACGGTGAGTCTTAGCTTGGGACTGGAGCTCTTTTGACTAAGAAGCAGTGATGAGGACTGGATAGAATCTGGCCTTGAGGGTCCCGTGGGGTGGGGCCTCCTGTGAAGGCCTGCCCAGCAACCAGTTGTTCCGTATGCAGTGACTTCTCTGATGCTTCACTTGTTCACTACATGTCACTTGTGAGAAGTGAAGCCTGCAGGTGGGAACGAGGGGCTGGATGGACGCTCTGACCAGTGTGAACGAGGCTCGAGCAGGCACAGTACCTTTTCTCCAAGGAGAACATTAAAGCTACCTGCGATCCCCCCCCCCCATTCTGAACCAAAAGGCTATAGATCTATATTTGAAGAGAGGCTGGGGAAGCCCAACTCCTATCCACTGGCCTGACCCCAGCCTCCTTTGTAGCCACACGAATAGTGGCCCCAAGGCCAAGCTTGCAGAGTTGAGGAATTGGCTCAAGGAACTGTGTCCAATGTTTGTACCTCAAGCTATTTGGGTGAAACCCCTGTGTACCAGCTAGTAATCAGGGCCTGGTCACCCAAGGTCTTATGCCCCAGTGAAAAGGGATGGAAGAGCACTTTATTGGGTACCTGTGACTCTGAAACACATTGTAGGGACTTCTTGTGAAAAAGATCTCAGGTGTGCCTCTCCCCTTGTGGCAGGCAAGCTGAAGGCTTCTCTTACGCCTGCTTTCTGGACAGCGTGTGAAAAATCACCTCTGAGCCTAGTAGAGGAGGCCCCCAGCTTGAGCCCCATAACTGCCTGGCCCTGTTCTGTGTGGGTGTCTTTTTCCTAGCCCCTCAGAGTCAGCACTGGTTTCTATCATTCCATCTTTTGCAGAAGGTGGGGTTC
The DNA here is from genome assembly GCA_033318265.1 of Phyllotis vaccarum. Classification (NCBI taxonomy): domain Eukaryota; kingdom Metazoa; phylum Chordata; class Mammalia; order Rodentia; family Cricetidae; genus Phyllotis; species Phyllotis vaccarum. Next base: position 81,950,013 of record JARWLC010000010.1, on the reverse strand, counting down.
CTGAGGGACAGATCTCAAGGCTTCCTCTGTAAAGGGGCACAGTGTTCACCCATGAACTTAAGGTGGAGGGGACTTATTTCTATAGGGCCTCAGGGTGTGGCCTTGGCTACAGCTTCTTGAAGAAGATATGTGTGCAGCAGTCACATACCTGTGCACATACTGTATACATATGCAAACATGAACCCATGCACCCCATACTCTCATATTCTGATCTATATGCTCAATATTCTTACACACTAAAATGCCCACCAGAGTAACATCTCCCCTTATGAACACCTCTCCCACTCTCAAGCCATTCACCCACAATGCATGGACCCTCGCTTTCACTCACTGACTCTTAAGACTTGGGCTCCCAAAGAATTGCTAAGCAACATTCTCTTCCAGGGTATGGCCAAGCTGTGACTGCCTGGCTTCAGTGCTATGGTGTCGAAAAGCATGAACTAACACTGTGACGTTGGCAAATAAATATTTAAATATGACCAGGCCATATTTTCAGTCTCTCATAGTAGGAGAATAAAATCGGCCCAGGTTAAAGGCAGAGTAGTCTCTTTATACCAAGTGAACAAGTGATTAAAAGTGGAATCTTGAAGTTATTTTTATGATCAGAGGAAAGGTACATGTTATGGATTTATGGTGAGACATTTAACATACCACAAAACATCTTATGGTCAGTCATTTCTCAGAACAATGGAAACCATTTACAATGTGTTATTCACAAGATTATTGAGGAAGAACCGGTCAAAAAAGTTGACCTCTAGCTAAGGTCATGACTGAAGTCTAACATTGTTGAACTAAAAGAAAATGGAGTTGGCTGCCCCTTGACATTCACAAGTCTGAACTGCCTAGGCCAGGCTGTTGGGGTATGCCCCTATGCTCTAGCTACACCTCAACATGCCCAGCTCCCTGTCCATCCCCTAACACTACCCTTCTCTTCGGCCCTGACCTGCCCTGTGCCTCCTCCTTCCCACATCCTTCGTGAGAGGACATAAACCAGCATAGACTCCCATGGTAGAGCTCTAGGCCTCAGCCATAAGTATATGTATGTGTAGTGTATGTCCATGCATGATCATATCATGTTCTGCTTATGTGTACATGAGTGGGTACTTGTGGGAGTGTGTGCATGTGACTGCCTTTCTCGAATGGTCTTTACCTTATATACGGAGGCAGGCTCTTTCACTTGGATTTGGAGCGCAAGAATTTAGGTAGGCTAGCTATCTAGCCTGCTCTGAAGAGCTGGACTCCGCCTCCTGTATGCTAAGATTACAAGCAGTCAGCCACACATTTAGGGAACAGGAATCCAACATTGATCCACACACTAGTGTAGAAGCTCTTATTATCTCCTTAGCTCTCAAACTCACCATAATAACGGTTTTATGCTATCTTCACTGTGTGTGCAACTAAGACCCTTGTCCAATTCCAAAACGTCCCTGTCACTCTGTTTAAAAATCTTCAGTCCTCCCTGTGATGAGGGTGGATGCCTATGAGTGCAGGCATACAGTTCAAGGCCTGTTTGATGCCTTTCCTTTAGTGTTCAAGGCTTTGCATTGCAACGGTCTTCACATGTCACTTATTTTCATAATACAGTCATTTTCCCCCCTGCGTCTGCACCGCTCTGTCCACACACCTTTGAGGATGCTGTGATGGTGCTGGTCTGAACATGTGCATACAGTTTTCTGTGAATACAGCTGGCTTTGGGTGCGGTCTGGGAATGGAATCTGTGGGTCCCTCTAGGTTTCAGGGGTTGGAATTGCTGATGGTTTTGGGAAGCTGTATGTTGTCCATTCACTTGGGGCTTCTTGGGTGGGCTCCCTCATAGCTTTGGCCTGCTGTGTCTAGAGGGTCACATAGAAGAAAGAATAACTGAGGTACCCATGACACCCCAGTTGACACAAGACTCCCTTTCACATTTGCTGAGAGGGAAATTGGGATTTTCCCAGCCTGGAAGTGGTAACAGGGGAGGGGAGAAAAAATTATGTTTACAGTTTGGGCTCCTGCCATTAATTTGCTGTGTGACCTTGGGTGTTTTGGTAACCTTTCTGAGCATCCCTTTAATAGACATGGAGGGAAGGGCTCCAGGGTTGTTGAGTACTTGAGTGCTGCTCACTTGCTGGGGTGACTGTTGCCTTCTCTCATGAAGAGAATCCTTGAATCCTTGCTCCTAACCACCCCACACACATTCCTCCTTCCTTCCTCCCATTGACCTGTCTGAGATCATCATTGGGCTTAGATGCCGGGCTGCTGTTTGGGATTTTAGAGCATTTCCAAATTGGGATTTTTGGATCAGGGCTGCTCATCTGTCCTAGTGTACGTTGAGTTCCAAGATCTAAGAATGTTGGCCTGAAGTATTTTTGGATAAGAAACCCTCATTCTGTATGTCTTCGCCTCCCATTTCCGTCACCCGAACTAAACTGTAGACTTGAATGCAGCCCCTTCTCCATTATCACCTACCCATTTGCCGGCTGCTAGAAGTGTGATTGTGAGATCACAGCTTTGGGCCCACCCTAGTGGGTTTCTAGCTAAGTGAATTCTTGTTTGAGGAAGAGTTTTGGGGGGTTCTAGATAAGTAGATTTTTGAGTGTTTTGAGGAACAGTTTGGGGGGCTGGGGATATGGCTCCTTGAGTAGACCACTTTCTAGCAGTCAGGAAGCCCTGGGCTCACTAAGGTACACCTCATAAAATGGTGTGGTGGCACATGCTTGTCATCTCAGAACTCAGAAAATGGAGGCAAGAGGATCCGAAGTTCAAGGTCATCTTCAGCTATGTAGAAAGTTCAAGACCAGACTGGTCCACGGGAGACCCTGTCTAAAAAAGAAAGAGAGAAAGGGGCGGGTGGTGGAGGCACACGCCTTTGATCCCAACAACCGGGAGGAAGAGGCAGACAAATCTCTGAGTTTGAGACGAACCAAGTCTACAGAGTGAGTTCCAGGATGGTCATGGCTTTAGGTGTCGAGAAACTCTGTCTCAAAAGCAAAACAACCAAAAAGGAAAAAAGAGAGAGAGAGAAAAAGCAATTCAACATGTGTCTCAGCCTCCTATTCTTTGTATCCCATTCTAGCATTTGGTCTTGGTGACCTTCCCAATGTCCTGGATCTGGTTGGGGACCAGCTGGGTGACACAGAGCGGAAGCGGAGGCACGCCAAGCCTGGCAGTTACAGCATTGAGGTGCTGCTGGCAGTGGACGACTCTGTAGTTCGTTTCCATGGCAAGGAGCACACGCAGAACTATGTCCTCACGCTCATGAACATTGTGAGTGCCCCTGGGCGCCGGGTGGCATGGGTAGGTGGGTGGCCTTTAGTGCTGATGTCTCAGGCCTGGAGCTCCTCAGGGAGGGTATGAGGAGGGACAGCTTGTAACTTCAGTACAGAGAAATGTGAGTGTTGCAAGTCTGGTTGGCCACCACCTGGTGGCGGCTTCTTCTAGCCTAGTAAATGGCTTAGAACACATAAAATAATTACAGGAAGAGGAAGTGAGGATGGCCATGGATATGGACACACATACTTCCTTGGAGTATTGACTGCTCAACCCAAGACTAGAATTTGCAGGTCCATCTAGGACCACATGGCAGGGTGTTGTGTTTGTAGGGTGACCAGTTGTAACTGGCTGGTCTCTTATGGGGTAGAGATCTAAGTGCTACTGTGTCCACTCGAAGCATGACCTCTAATGGTGGCCTTTGCCACGTGGTGTTCATGACTAATGAACTAGGTGTGTGTTGGGTGGTCGGGGTATGAGAGGATTTCTTCTCTTCCTTCTTATGCCCATGTCTTAGATCAACAAGAGGAAGTAATTTACCAGATCCTCAGGTGGGAGGTAGGGGTGTTATTTTGAATAACTCAAAGGAGTAACCTAAAATGGAAATTTTGCTTAGGTCAAACAAGTTTTTTAAAAAATTATATTGTGCATGAATGCATGTGTGTGTGTTTGTGTGCATGTGTGTGTGTGTGTGTGTGTGTGTGTGTGTGTGTGTGTGTGTGTGTGTGTGTGTGTGTGTGTGTGTGTGTGTGTGTGTGTCTATTACAGAGGGTCAGCGAGAGTCAGCAGACAATCTCTGGGGAGATGGTTTTCTCCCTCCACCATATTGGTCTCAGGGATTTAACTTAGATCTTTATGCTTGGCAGTGAGCACCTTTGCCTGAGCACCTTTGCCTGCTGAACCATCATCTCAGACCCTCAGATGGTTTATTAAGGAAAGGAGAGCAAATGGAGATGGGGAAGTTTGTGACTGTTGCTCAGTCAGGCTCCAGGGGTCTGTCTTTATGGTATAAAGCTTTCCAGGAGGATTTTCTGTGACCCCATTCTCCTGTCCAGATGTTTCTTGCTGTAGAAATATTTTCATCTTATTCTAACCACTCTGGGATTCCAGGTGGGGCCCCATAGTCCAGCAGCTGTGCCCAGGACATGCATGTATGTCTTGGAGGGGCCTTGACCCTCTGATGGGTCACTGAGTCATTGCTTAGGGTGGTGCCCTTGTGTGTGGGTTCTGGGATATTAGAGGTTGGCTCAAGTGACCAGGGGATGGAAATTGGGAGGTTTAGGGCTGATGGGTTATGGGAGGATCAGAAGATGGACAGGAACTTGGTACCAGTCAGAATTAGGGCTTCCCTTGGAAACAGGAAGGGGTCATACCTTTTTGTTGTTGTTGTTGTTTTTATATTTATTTATTTTCTTTTATGTGTCTGGGCATTTTGCCTGAGTACTGAGATCAGAGCCTGGGTCATCACACCTCCTCCAAGGTCTCTGAATGAATCATAAAGATGACTGTTCCTTTCAAAGGCCAGAGTACTTTTGAAACTTGCTCAGAAAGGTGTGAACTGGTAAACCCCTCGGAAGGTTTCAGAAGGATCCTTCTGAACCAGAAGGTTGTGGTAAACTCTTCAGATTGGGAACTGTAAGAGAATGCCATCGGAGTGGCTGGAAGGGATGGGCAGTTCTTTCTCAGATCTGGTGCTTAGGTATGTGAAGGTCAATGTCCTGATGCCCTTCTTTCTTAGGCTTTCTCCATTTCTCCATATTTTATTATTGGACAATGTAGGCTTGCGGCCCACTGTGGCTCTCTTGGCATGTCCAATTACTATGCTCTGATTTTTGACCTTTGACCCAAACCTTATACATTTGGCCAGGAACCATTGTCAGCTTCCCCTAAAACTCCAAGGGACTTCTTAGGAGACTGCTATGTGGATAGCCTAGGCTTATTCTTTCTTCTCTGCTTCTCTTGTAGAGTTTTCTTTTACTTTAGCCCCACATTGGGTGCCAAATTGCCGTTGGTTGTTTTTGGTCTTTTTCTTTTGGCTCTTTTAGGGGGCCATCCAGCTCCCAGATAAATCACTCATTTGGCTTATTTTTAATCATAAATGCCCAGCCTTTGTTTGGCTTGTTTCCTGTGAGCTTTTCTTAAATGATCCCATCTATCCTTTGCCCCTGGGCTTTTTCCTTTTCTTCCTTCTGTAACTTTACATTCACTCCTTACCCCATGGCTGGCTGTGTAGCCGGGTGGATGCCTCTAATGTCCTCCTCCTTTCTGGCTACTTCTTCCTCCCTCCCAGATTTCTTCTTCTATTAATTCTTTCTGTCTGTCAGCCACACCTATCCTTTTTCTGCCTCACTATTGGCCATTCAGTGCTTTATTAGACCTATCGGGTGTTTTAGGCAGGCACCGTAACACGGCTTCACAGAGTTAAACAAATGCAACATAAAACAATGTGACACATCTTTGCATCATTAAATGTTCCGTAGTATAAACAAATGTAACACACCTTAACATAATATTCTACAACATTCTCTCTCTTTGCTTCCTTCCCATTTTCTCCTTTCATCCCTCTCCTGTTATTTTCGCTTATTTATTTTTTGAGACAATGTCTTCCTGTGTATCCTAGACTGTTCTTAAACTTAATATATGATCCAGGCTGGTCTTGAACTCTTAATCCTCATGCCAACCCCCTCCCAAGTGCTAGGATTATAGGAAGGGGCCATGGTGTCCATGTTGGGTCCAACCACATAGGCTGGGCTGCTTGGTCACTGCTGCCTTGCCATATGAACAGGGAAAGACAGGACCTGGGATGGTACAGCTGAGCTCATGCTTCCTGTGGAACCCAGCCTCCAGAGCAGGGATGCTCATGGTACACACACAATCTATGGTTTAAGGGATTGCCATACATACCTGCCACTGCCATCAGGCAAGCCAGTTGAGTGGGGCTGTGACTTTGCCAAACAGGGGACAGATAACCAGACTTCCTGCCCCTGGAGGTGAGCAGATGGGTAGTAGACAGTCTCATCCTCCCATGGGATCCACAATTCATCCCCTTCATTCTGAGAGGCTTTTATTTGATTGGGATTCTGGAAGCACAGACATCCCCGGGGAGACTCTGTGAATCCAGGTACACAGGAGTCACTTTACTTTTGCCTTGAAGCTCTGCCTACCCAAGCAGCCTTGTCTCTATCTTACCAGGGCTGGCCTGGTGGGATCATAGAGGATATCTGGTTGACAGAATGGATGCTTTTATTGTGCTAGTGTGTGGGGGCTGGGCTGGGGAAAGAATCAGATCAGATTTAGAGAGTGAGGCAGTCACCACCATCCAAGTAGATCCAGTCCCCAGAGTGGTCAAGATTGCACAGAGAGTACCTTCATTCCAAGCCTAGCCTGCTTTTGGGTGAATTCTGCACTCACTTGGGTTGTTAGAAAGATTCATAGCCACAGATGGATGATGGACAGGAACTCCCTCTTTATTCTTCTCTCACCTAACGGTACACTTTGGATGCCTGGTCTTCCTCTGTGCCTTAGTTTACCTATTTCCCTGGTCCCTTTCCTTGGGGTTTTTTCAAACGTCAGTGCTAGGGAACCTTTGATTCACCGAAACATAAGTAGTTATTTTCAGGATGTAGCATGCACCTGGTGGGAGTCTGTTCAACAGAGACAGGCTGTCATCCCCAAAAGCTTCAGTCTGGCTGCACAGTAAAGCCCCAGTCCTCTGGGATAATCAGACTCATTGAAGACAGTGTAGAAGGGACTTAGAGGAGGCAGAGGCCCAAGCGCCAAAATTACTTGCCCCATGCAGGCAACAGCCTGAGCATTTTATAGCTGGCTTGTTGGCCCCCTACCCTTCTTTAGGAGGCCACATCCATTACCTTCAGGGCTTGGAGGAGTTGAGCAACCAGCTTGCAATCTATACAGCAACAAAGTGCCAGAGCCAGGTTTTAAAGAGAGATCTGATTTCAAAATCTATGATCTGCCTGATTCCAAATTTGTTCCCTACCCATCATGGATGCCACTGCAGAACTTGACAGGCAGGTGGGGAGAGGGGAGAAGGAAGATCCCGGGCTCCCAGTCTAATATGCAGGGGGTACAGATGGGGCTGGGACTTTGGGAGAGAGATAAAAGAGATCAAAATGAGCAGACAGCTTCAGGCTGTATTTATTTGTTATAACAACTGAAGAAAGTGGGACGCTGCTGGCATCTGATGAGTAGAGACCGAGGAGTCCCCTGACCATCCTACAGTGCTTGGGGCAGCTTCCCCACCCACGTCAAGTTGTCCATAGTGGAGGTGAAGCCCCTGTTCTAAAGTATTTGCCCTCATTGCTCCACACAGGTATGGACATTTCCTAAGCCTTTCCACCCTAAGGGGAAATGACTGTCACCCCAATAGAAAGCACAGCACAGATGCCCCCCCAGCCCCAGCCCTTTCTCACAGAGCATCCACTCTATGGACCACACAGGAGACTCCTCCTGACATCATATTTCTGGGGTGAGGTAAAAGGCTCCCAGAGTAGAAGGCTGTTTTAAACTAACAGATGCCGTTGACTAAGCCCAGGCTCCCAATCTACACATTTGTTCTTCTTTGTCCTCCAGACCATAGAGATACACAATGGGCTCCAAAGGCTGAGCTCAGGAGGCAGGAAGTATTGAGTGCCGAGTTTGCCAGGCCTCCCCGTGCTTCTGTTTATACGCAGGCAGTCCAGCCCGGAACATCAAGATTGCTGTGTTTCCTAAGTAGGTTGTGGAATAAATACTGAGTGTTGTGACTGAAGAAAAGGACTCTGTTGGGCTGGGTGGGTCTCTCCCTGTGCTCTCGAAGCCACCCTGCACAAACAACCTGAATCTGAGGTGGGCCAAACAGTTTGATCCCAGGAGAGTTATTCAGGCCAGCCCTTAGGCTCTGGGAGCCTCAGTGACACCACTTCCCTTAGTGTGTGCTGATTGGCAGACAGGACACCACTCCTTGGGAGCCCACACCAGTCTTTTGAAATATAAGGTCATGGTCATGAGCTTGGGCCAGGGAACAAGTTAGGAGACTTAGCACCTTCCTTTCACATCCTGGCTGGTGACCGGGGGTGGGGCTTATTGATGAGACCCATGAGGAAGTGTGGCACCTTGGCAAGGTGTGCTTTGAGGGGACAAGATTTTGGTTCCAGGCCTGGCAACAGTATGGGTCAGGCCAAGCACCAGGGAGACAGACTGATGCTGGGGAATCCTGCGTTTAAATATATCCTGGGCTACCTAGTGAAACCCTACCCCTTTCCTCCTCATACAAAAAAAAAGAAAAGAGAAAATATATCCGTTACACCCAAAATTGATAGACAGGCTTTAAAGTCCTGGGGTAGTTCTCCACAAAATCATTAAAATCACCAAAAGCCAGAAAGGACTGTGTCCTGGTTCATTATTGTATTCTAGATGAGGTTCTCTCCTCCCACCCTGCCTCCCATAAAATGTGATGTTAGGGGGAAACTAGAGAACAGAATGAGATATAAAATTTAGTTAATAATTGCCTGCCAGTGTAAGATGGCTTTCCTGACAACTTTAACCATACTTATGCAAGATGCTGTAGTGAGAACAGATGGGTACAGGTCGGGTGCCTTCTACCCTAGCAAAACTAAAGCTTCTCTATAAGGAGAGGTTCCTTACAAGTTGAGTATCTCTTCTCTGGAATGCTGGGACCAGCGCATTTGGGGTTTTTGAATGCTTGCATGTCAGCAGCAATCTTGGGGAGAGGATTCAAGTTGAGACATGAAGTTCATGTATTTCATGTTCACCTTAGATACATAGCCAGAAGGTAATTTTACATGTTATTCTTGGAGCACTTGAATTTTTGACAGTGACCCATCACCAGGTGTGGAATTTTCCACTTACAATGCTATACTGGCACTCAAAAAAAAAATCTGGAAATTAGAGCCCATTTTCATATTTAGAATGTTCAATCTATAATTCAAAACAAGGCTGATAACACCCAACAGCTCTTGGCAATGACAGACCCGGCATGCTCTCAACACTGGTCGTGTGCCGTGGTCAGTAGGGAGACACTTACTGGGTCACGGTGCTGACAATATGCCTCTGAGTGCTCAGCCCTAAACAGGACATCCTCATTAACCCCACTACCAGCATCTCAGAAGAGGAGGCAGAGGAAGATGTAAGGTGGAAGGTCAGGGAGGAGTGGTGTGGAGTGTTGTATTCTGGACATGAACTACCACAGTTGTGGTCATGTACAAGACCTGTGCAAGAACAATCCACTCAAAATCCCTACATCGGTCGAGCAAGCCAATGGTCTTCAGGCCCCACTCCATTGTGAGGATAGTGACAGTGGGTAGTCACAGGGGAATGGAGAACCATTCTTTATTGAAAATGTGTTCACTGACAGGTTTCCCATGCTCCAGCTGATGGCCTCCCCCCCCCATGCACATATGGACAGTACTAATTGGGCTTAGTGAGTTATGAAAAAGATAGATATAAAGTTGGGAGAGGATGTGTTTTGAGGGCATGGGAGAGTTGAAGGAGGAACATAGGGAATAGATACGGTTATACTTCATTATATACATGCATGAAATTCTTAAAAAAAAAAAAAAGCAAACAAGCAAGAAGGTGGGCAGGCAGACAGGGCTTCCTCTTCTGTTGTGGAGGATACCTGGGATTCAGGAGGGAGGTGATGTAGGGAGGACCCTTGTAGGCTGCGTCAGCGCTTAGTGCTTTTGCCCCTGTGAGAGCACAGGTGGCCTTATACTCCATGGCTTTGTCTCTGTCCTGACTCTTATCTCCTGGCCTGAAACCTCGTGAGGCCTCTGACAGAGGTGGAGGTCTATCCTGTGGCCCCTTTGAGCGCTGTCCCTCAGGACAGAGGGAGTGCAGGTTGCTGGACACTCCTCCGTGGAGCTCTGTACCTAGCTCTGCTGAACAGGCTGGGACCTAGTTGATCCTTCCAGCCACAGACTGAAGCTGGACCCCTCTCACCACAGGCTCAGTCTAAAAAAGCATAGTTATCATACTGTGGGGCTGGGGAACCTGACACCCCCAGAGACACAGGGTGATGCAGAAGGGGGTGGTCTTGGCTACTGCTTGGGTGGCTGTGTAGCTCTCCATTGGGCCAGGAAACCCAGCCCATCCCTGTTGCAACCTGGGAAGTCTTTTGTGATCCAGAAGTCAGGCTGTGTGTTTTGGGAGGCAGGAGTTGTTTGGGAGAAAGTTTCAGAAAGCTCAGGGGCATAGGGTCCTGGCTCAGTGTCCCCTTTTTCTGCTCTCCTCTGTTTGTCTCCTTCCTGTCCCAGAGGATGCTTTCTCTCCCCATCTGTCCCTCTGGAGGCTGCTGCATTCAGGGCTCAGGTGCATGGTGCTCCTGTGGCTTCTTTATCACATCTCCATGAATTGCAGCTTATGTCAGTGGGACTGTCAATCATTGGACAACAGAGTCTCTACACAAACCTGCCCTCCCAGGAACCATATTTGTGAAAGGAGGCCTGAGGAGACACAACTTGAGCTGCTGTGTGCTGCTGACCTCCCATAGGGCTGGAGAGATGGCTCAGCAGTTAAGAGCACTAGCTACTCCTCCAGAGGTCCTGAGTTCAATTCCCAGCAACCACATGGTGGCTCACAGCCATCTATAATGAGATCTGGTGCTCTCTTGTGACCCACAGGCAGAATACTGCACATGTAATAAATAAATAAATCTTTAAAAAAAAAAAAAAAGAAAGAAAGAAAGAAAATGCCCCAGAGTGTTGCTATGTGCCAATCTGGTTGGTGAATTTTCTCTGTTGAGATTCTCTTTCCAAATGACCATAGCCCGTGTCAAATCTACATTAAAAACTAGCCATTACAGCAAACATGAGGACCTGAGTTCAAATCCCTGGTAGCCACATAAAAAGCTGGGCATAGCCTTTAACCTCAGCACTATGGGAATCAGAGACGGGGGTCACTGGGCCTTGCTGGCTGCCCTTTTAGGTTCTGGTTCAATTAGAAACCCTGTCTCAAGGCAATAAAGTAGTGAGTGATAGAGCTGGACACCCAGTGTCTTCTTCTGGCATGAGCATATACAGTTGCACATGGGGCATGCGCACGTGTACACACACTCACAGAGAGAGAGAGAAAAATAATGAATGAAATAAAGAGAATCTCATTTTCTTGCTTATAGACTGGAATAGTTCTGTTCTCTAAGGTGGTCAGGAGGTAGTGAACACAGCCTGGCATGGTGCCTGGCACACATGATGCCTGAGAGTAGCAGCTCACCCCTCTAGCCCCAGTACTCTCCACCTGTCCCCCCCATTCTGATGTTTTGTCCGCCTTTGGCCAGCATCCTGACCTTTGCTTGTTTTTCTGGTACACACCCAGTAGCTATCTCAGGCCAATAGGTGATGTCAAACCCTAACCTAGGAGTCCTGGCAAAGGTAGCCTTGAACTTGGCTTAGAAATGAGAAGCAAGGAAGCCAGATGCACTGTTCTTTCTGCCTTGTGGGTGTGTCTTTGGGCCATTCTGTGTCCAACCATGGACAGTTTCTGACTGTTCCCTAACCACCTCTCTCCACAGCCTTGGAGGTTGAGGGTGCAGGGCCAGGCTTTGTGCAGCCAGAGTGGAACTTGTCAGAGGGCCCCTGTGAATATGTCCTAGGGAGGATTGTTTCCTGGGCCTGCCAGGTAGCCACACACCCTGGCTATGGCACCATGCGTAGGGGCAGTTTTTCCCAATATGGAGGCTCTATCCAGTCACTTCTCTGGACCATGTAAAGCAGTGAGGTAGTTCCAGCCAGATAGACTTTGAGCTTCCAACTCCAGAACCAGGGCTGGCAGGGGTATTTGAGATGGCCATGCCAGGGCCCAGAGAGCTGGAACAAGGATTTGAGAGGGCAGGGCCTATCCTCTCTGCCAGTGTCCTAGGGTGAATGGCAATTGGAACAAGAGTCATTGAAAGCCTTGACAAGGGGGCTGAAAGGCTGGCTCAGAGGTCTAACCTGCTCCTCCAGGGGACCTGGGTTTAAGTCCCGGCACCTACATGGCAGCTCACAACTGTCTGTAACTCCAATTCCAGGGGAGACACCTCCATACCAATGCCCACAAAATCAAGTTAAATATATATATGCCTTAATCAGTAGATTTGGTCTGCTGAGCAAGTGACCAAAATGATTACAGTTGTCCCTCTGCCCTAATAGGATTGGTTCTAAGACCCCACCCTGAGCCCCCAAATCTGTAGATGCTCAAGTCTTCTTTGTAACTTATACAACTTCCTGACCACCACCCTCCTTCCTTCTGTCTCTCCTGTTCTGACCCCCACTTCTCTCTCTCCTGTTCTGACCCCCTTTTCTCTCCTTCTGGTGCTGGATTTTTGTCCGGGTTAAGTTTTTCTCAACTTGATACAAGCGCTTGTTATTTAGGAAATGGAACCTCAATTGAGAAAGTACCTCCATCAGATTGACTGTAGGCAAGTGTGCAGGACATCTTCTTGATTCATTATGGATGTGGGTGGGCCAAGCCCACTGTGGGTGGTGCCACCCCTGGACAGATGGTACTGGGTGCTATAAGAAAGCAGGCTGAGGAATCCATGAGGAGCAAGCTGGTAAGCAGTGCTCCGCCATGGTCTCTACTTCAACTCTTGCTGTGACTTCCTTTCATGATGGCCTGTGATTGGGCTTGTAACTTGAAATAAACCCTTTCCTCCTAAATTGCTTTTGCTCATTAAAAACAAAAACAAAAACAACAAAAACCCAGCAATCAATACAAAGCAAACTGTGGCAGGATTGAGTCTTCTATGTGCTAGGCAAGAATTCCACCACTGAGCTGCAGAACCCTCATCTGTGTGGTTTATAGCATCTCAAGACGACTTTGATAGATTTTATTTAAGATTTACTTAAATGTCGTGTATGGGGTGTTTTCCCTGTATACCACATACATGCAGTACCCATAGAGACCAGAAGAGGAAGTGAGATACCATGGGACTTGGAGTTACTAGCTAAGCACTGTCTTGGGGATGCTGGGAATTGAACCCAGTTCTCTTGATGAGCCTCCAGTGTTCTTAGCCACAGAGTCATATCTCCAGCCCTCTAGATAACTATAAAAAATGGATGCAATGTAAGCACTGTACACACAGCTGCTAGGCTGTATTGGAGTTAGCAGCAAAGGACAAAACCAAACCAAAACCATGTGTTTCATATAAACGGTTTTTCCTCAGATTTTCAGTGAACAGTTGGTTAAACCTGCAGGTGCAAAGCCTTTCGACACAGAGGGCTGGCTGCCACATGCAGAATTCAGACAGTATTTTCAACAACCCATATAACTAGAAGACACATGGGAGAGGGCAATGACCCAGTATATCCAGAATCCAGTATATATCCCTACTTAAATGTCCTGGTTGCTCTCTCTCTCTCCTTTCTCGCCCCTTGGGACAAGCTGCAATGTGTGTCACTAATATGGTTTAATGGTGTGTGCCTTTCCTGAGTCCCTTGGACATCTTAGAGTCCACTACACAAGCCCCAGCCCTGTGTAGAAGAAAGGTTGGTCCTGGTGCTGGAGGGGCTGAAAAGTGAGTTTAAGAGTCACTTCTCAAGGGGCTGCAGAGGTGGCTCAGTGATTAGGAGCATTGACTGCTCTTCCAGAGGACCAGGGTTTGGTTTCCAGAATCACAAGACAGCTCACAACTGTCTGTAATCCAAGTCCCAGAGGGTACAAAGCTCTCTTTTGCCTTCTGTGTACCTTTGGTGTACAGGCATATATACAGGCTCATACATATAGAAAAAGGTCACTTCCCTGCAGGTCACTATCAGGTATCAGTAAAATATCATGAGGTTGACATTCTGTGGGTATAGAGGTCTGGCTGATCGAAGCTCCAATCCTCCAAGGATAAATCTCAGGCTTGTGGGTGGAGGAAGATGCCCTTACTACACAATGAAACACTTTCTTTCTATGAAGTCTTTGCTTTGGAAGATGAGAGGAAACCCTGTATTCTGGGCCTCACCATTACTCCTTGAGGTGGGCATTGGCAGGGTCTGTTTGTCCACAGAAGGCACTGGGCTTTGGTCTTGGTACTCCGTTGGATCTAGTGCTAGCCTTTGGTCTTAGTACTCAGTTTGGATTCAGACACAGGCATCAGGAAAGCAGATGGCGGAAGCCCAATGCTGGCTGCTCTGAGGTCTGCACATTCATATACAGGGGCCACTGCCAGCTCCGGGCACTGGGAGGACGGGCTGGGGCTGGGCTCTGTGGTGTAGGCAGTTTCTAATTCATGGCTCTGGGCCCACAGCCTGGTTTCATTTTTGCTGGCCCACCAGGACTCCAGTTTCCCTCCTGGCTTTCCCTCATGATAGGCCTCACATGTGTGGAGTTAAAAGGATGATTCCTTTCTGTTTAGGGGACAGCACCCCTTCACAGCCTGTAGATTAGTTACTTTCCACATGTGTGAGAAAGAGCTGGTGCTAAATGACACAGAGACAGAAATGGTGAGACAGAGACAGCTGTGAAACCATCCAGCTCCCAGGAAGCCATGCGGCAGGAGTCAGAGGTCACCACTGTCTGGCACTGACAGTGCCTCTGGGCTTTTGTCTCACTTACGGTTTCCAGACATTTATATGGGGCTGCCTTCTAACAGCAATTGTTATTTCTAGTCTGCAGAAAAAGAAAAAAAAAGGGCTTCATGCTGTGCCCCAAGCCAGCTAGGTGATTAAAACCAAACAGAACAGAGGGTGCTGGAGAGATGGCTCTGCCATTAGAGCACCAGCTGCCTTTCCAGAGGGCCAGGGTTTGACTCCCAGCATAGGCCTTTCATAACCATGACATTACAGTTCAAGGGGATCTGACACCCTCTTCTGGACTCTGTGGGAACTACATGCCCTTGGTATGCGAACATACACACAGGCAAAACACTCATTACGTAACAGTAAATATATATATATATATATAAATCAAAGCTGGGATTTGAACCCAAGACTCCAAGTAGCTGCTTTATTATCGCCTACACTAACTGGCTGAGGAAGTCATTTAACCCTCTTTAGACTCTCATCTGCTATCTGGGATGTTAGTTATATCAGTGATGGCATATTCTCTGCAGACAACAGGAATTACTGTTAAAGATACAGAACATTTTTTCATGAAGTCAGCAAAACACAATGTGTTCAGTGTAAACTAGCACTTAGCATGCACATGTGACAGGAAATTTGTTTGTTAATTGTGGTCATTATATTGCTGGTTGCTAAGTGATTTAATTTTCTTCGTGTGTGTGTGTGTGTGTGCGTGCGTGTGTGTGTGCAGGTGTGTACATGGCACAGTACACTTGTGGAGATCAGAGAGTGTTGGTTTTTAGCTTCCTAAAGTCCTGGTCTTTTTCATCGTTCACGGCTGTAAAGACCAAGCTGGCTGCTCCCCAAGCTTGTGGAATTCTTCTCTATCACCCATGTCCCTGCAGGAACACTGGGATTACTAAGGTGCACTATCTCATCCTGCAAGGTACCCAGCCCCTAAAAAGATTATTTAAAATAAAGAAAGCTGAAGTGTCTGTCTAACTCAGTATCCTGGGTTAACTCAGGAAGTGGACATCCTCAGGAGAGGGTGAACGTCCCATCCTTGGGACTAGACCAGCAGGTTGAATTCCTCTTTATCCAGGCTTCCTGGCAGGGTTTCTGCATGAAGACTGTGGGGGACTCCTCAATCTTCCAGACCCTGGGCCTGAGAAACAAAAGGATTGTTCTGAGCTTAGTGTTCCCCTTGTTAGAACCTAAGAACATCTAGGGTACCTTGTTTGTTATATTTATTTTATATGCGTGTTCTATCCTCATTATAACTTTATGCCAGAAGAGGGCATCAGATTCCACTATAGATGGTTGTGAACCACCATATGGGTGCTGGGAATTGAACTCAGGACCTCCTAGAAGAGCAGCCAGTGCTCTTAACCACTGAGCCATCTCTCCAGCCCAGTCACCTTGTTCAAACTTAGATCTGACTGTCAAGATTTCTAACATGCTCCTGGATGATGCTGTCACTACCCATCCAAATGGGATTTACCTTG
Source organism: Phyllotis vaccarum (assembly GCA_033318265.1). Classification (NCBI taxonomy): domain Eukaryota; kingdom Metazoa; phylum Chordata; class Mammalia; order Rodentia; family Cricetidae; genus Phyllotis; species Phyllotis vaccarum. Next base: position 81,933,776 of record JARWLC010000010.1, on the reverse strand, counting down.
GAGAAGGTTCATGGTTGGGACTCCATTGTAAAGACACCACCGAGTAATGCCATTCTAGTGATAATCGGAAAGTTCTTAGAGATGTTATGACAGGGAGCTTCAAAGGGACCCTTGAGTCAGGTGACATCTCTGGAAAGACTCTTCAGAGGGGGACAGATGAGCATCTTGGTCAGTCACTAAATTTGAAGCTATTCCTCTCTTCTAGACTCGGGCTCTGTGGAAAGAGCTCGGAGTTGGGATTCGGTGTCTGGGAGCCGAATCCCAGCCATGTGTCCTTGGGCACATCATCAGCTCTCTCAGCCTCAGTTTCTTTCCTTGGTAACGTAGGAAAGAAAAGGCCTGCTGGATAAGGTCATGGAGGGGGTGAAACAATGCTGTATATTGGAGCCCGGCTTGACATGTGGCACACAGTAGGTGCCCACAAGGTTAGCTTTACACTGTGTTCTTCTCACAGGTGGATGAGATTTACCACGATGAATCACTGGGGGCCCACGTGAACATCGCCCTGGTTCGTTTGATCATGGTGGGCTACCGACAGGTGAGCCTCTGCTGACTCGGGGGAGGCAGGGTGACTGGCAAGCAGGAACTTTACCTACTGAATCCCTCTCCTTGAGGAGTCTGTAGGGAAAGTGAAGCTTGGGAGTGTCTGGGCAGTGATGGAGACAAGTCCTGTCATTGTTGAACTTAGGGACCCTGACCTCTGCAGCCTTAAACCAGGTGCTTATTCTCCCCAGTGGGGGTGACAGGCACACTTTCCTCACAGGTTACCGTAGAAACCGGATGAGGGAGTAAGGGTTCAGGATGGGGAAGGGCTCAGCACAGTTGACTGTCTTGCAGGTTTAAGATAATGGAAATAGTACACATTGAGTCTCTAGTGGGTAAGGGTATGGAGCAATACTTGACAAGCACCTGTGTGCCAGAAGCAGGCAAGTGTTGACTGCTGGACATCTCTAGGAGAGGCACTGCAGTCCCCCTGGGCCTTAGTCAGTGTTCTCCAAGGAGAGGTCCCATGACATGTGAGGTTTTTAACCTTTACACTGCTGGCACCTTCCCTGTCCCCACAGTCCCTGAGCCTGATCGAGCGGGGGAACCCAGCACGAAGCCTAGAACAGGTGTGTCGCTGGGCACACTCCCAGCAGCGCCAGGACCCTAGCCACACGGAACACCATGACCACGTCATATTCCTCACTCGCCAGAACTTCGGTCCCTCAGGTATGCAAGGGACTGTAATTACCTTGGCCAGGTGTGAGCAGCCTGCAGGGTAGAAATGGTGATTCAAGGTTGGACCTAGAGAACAATGTTCTGTCTGTGGGGCTGACCCCAGGGAAGAAGAGGAGACAGGGCCTAGGTGGACAGAGGAATGGGCCTTGGAACTTAAGGACTGTGGCCAGAGAATGTACCCACGCTTTGGTGGCCACTGTCTCAGTTCTGCCTGGGGCCTGCTTCTGCTGTTTGAAGTCTCCAGCTGCTTGAAGATCTCAGAGACCTTAGCCATACTTCTGCTGGCCCCAGACTGTGAGCACTTGGGGAGATTGAATGGCTGTAGGAAAGGAAGCCACATGCCTCACCATGGTTCCAGGAGCTCTTCAACTTCTGGATTCTCCCAAGTTGCAAATGGGGGAAAATGTGATATTCACCATCCTCCATCTCCAGCTGCTCACTGGGTGTGCAGAAGTCCATGACAGTATTGACAACCATAAGTATCTATATACATGCAGCTTTAATTACAGTTCCCATATATGGAGAAACTGAGGCACAGGGTGGTGAAGAGACTTACCTTTGCCTCTTACATGCAGGAGACACACTGAGGCCATGTTGGCTCTCTAGACCTCATGGCGAGGACTTTTGGGGTCTTTTTCCCACCAGGTTCCAAATGTGTATAGACACATATGTGTGCAGACATGTGCACAGACACGCACATTCACAGAGCCTCTGTACACGTATATACAGTTACAGTCAGAAGTATGTACACTCATACAAGACACAGGCACATATGTGTGAAACTGCACGGCATGTAGCTAACTTCAGAGCTACAGGCTGAGAGGCCCCATGCCTCTTTTCTCTGCACCATTGCACATACTTCCCAAACCCCATCAGAATGGAAGGTGGAATCGCAACTGTGAGTCAAGGAGAGCTCTCTAATCACTGCAAGCCTGAGCGAGCAGGCCTGGGTGAGCAGGCCTTCTTATCCACACCTCCATCTCCAGACTGTCTCAGCCTGCACTCCTGCAGTTGGGGTTTGGTTGTTTATTTGACACCTGGGATGGACTCCATGGTCCCTTGCAAGCTCATCTTAGGCTTAACCACTGAGCCCCATCCCTCAGCCCTAGGGTTGCTCCTAAAGGCTGACCCTTGACTCACAGGCCTTCACACAGAGATGCCTACTAACATCATTGCTGCCCGCTGTTTGCACGTGGCCCGTCTACATCTTTGCCTGTGTCTCCCCAAACTCTGGAGAATTACCTTGCCCTTTCTCCAGCTTGGTGGCCCTCAGAAGTCACTCCCTTAGCCTCTTTTCCTGGGCCCATCAAACCTTCCAGAGAACCATTCTTTTCTTTCCTTCACCTCTTCCTAGAACTCTTGATTCTTAAATTGTGCTCCTCAGACACATCTGTGCTAATTCCTATCTCCCTGCTGAGTTAGACCCTCCTTAATGATGGGATGTGTTGGGAGTAGGGGCATGGTCCTTTTCTGTGTTCCCTATGGTATGTGTCATCATCACCATCGTTGTCTGTGTCTTTTCCTCCTCTCCCTCCTCCCCCTCCTCCCGTTTCTTCTTCCTCTGCCTCCCTCCTCCCCTCCTTTGTTGCTGTTGTTAATATGCGCCTCTCTATCTTGTCCAGGATGGCCTCAAACTCCTGGACTCACATGGCCTTCCTGCCTTAGTCTCAAGAATATCTGGGGCTATAGACAGATGACACTGAACCTGGTGCCCTACAGTGCCCAGCACAGGGCCATCCCTCTCCTCCACATAGAAAGTGTTCTGTGCTTGTTGGTTGAGTGACTTGTGGAGTTAGAGTATGTGCAGGCTTGGGTCTCACCTGGAAGCTCCACTTGTTCAGAGGCGTTTCTTCTAGAACAGGGAAAACCATAAGCCAGAAAGTCCTAATATTGGGATGCGGTGGCGACAAGCCCATGCTTGTTCTCTTAGAAGAGTTTTTTGAGACCCTTTCTTCTCCCAGAACCTCCGCCACCCACCAGGTTGAGATGTCTCTGCATTGTTCCAGCTGGGCACACAGGTTGGCATATCACACCTCACTTGCCTGTGACCACTTTCCTTTTCTCTGGCAGGGTATGCACCTGTCACTGGTATGTGCCATCCCCTAAGAAGCTGTGCCCTCAACCATGAGGATGGCTTCTCTTCGGCATTTGTGGTGGCTCACGAGACTGGTCACGTGTAAGTAGCAGTGGAACGGTGGCTGGGTGAGTGGTTCTGTGGCGTGGGCCGAGGATGGTGTGAGGGTGTGAGGTGGCCTAAGGGTCAAAGGCCAAGGGCACATGATATCTACTAGCTGCTCGCGGCAAGAGGAATGTCATGGCTGTGGGGACCATAAGTGTCCCAGCTTTTGTCCTGCTGGGAGCAGAGTGCCTGTCATAGATGGACCTGTTGTCTGGGTGGCCTTAATTCTTGCTTTCTCCACTCTGTCTTTACCCCAGCATCCTTTAGAGACCAGTTCCAGCTCATCCTGGCTTGTGTCCTCTGAGCGACTGGCCCAAGCCCACAATAAACAGGCACACTTTGAGCCCAGGCAGGAAGCCAGTTGGGGCTGGCAGCTACTTCTGTGGACTCGGATGCTGTTTAGAACACATGTGTTGACTCCTTTGCTAGTGTTTGCTTTATTTGTTTTTATTGTTTGCTTTTTGAGATAGGGTCTCAAACTAGTTTCAGACTAGCTGAGGGTGTCTTTGAAACTCTGGTTCTCCTGCTTCAGTTTATCCATGTTCTGGGATTGCAGTTGTGTGCCCCCTCACCTGGCTTCATTATTTCTTGAATACCTCTCATGTGCTGGGTTTGACTTGCTATAAAGGGCAGGAGATGCCCACTCTTTCCTAAGTAAAGGCCCCTCCCTGCGGAGAGGCAAGGTCAAGCTTACAGGTCTATGCCATATCCATCTAGTGGTCAAGGGCCGATAGAGTCACTGGGAGTATTTAAGAAATTAGGGGTGTTGGGCTTTGGTCTGAATATCAGTTTAAAAAGCAAAGTTTTAAGTTTGTGCTTTCATGGGTACCTACTATGTGCAGGAAGGAGTGATCAGTTTGTTTCAGACAGGGTCTCATTATGTAGTCTCGTTAGCCTGGAACTCACGATGTAGTTTGGACTGGCCTCGAACTCAGAGATCCACCTGCCTCTGCCTCTCAATCAGTAGATTAAAGGCATGCACCACCACTCTTCATCCATCTGCTGAGGAAAGTTTTAGGAAGTTCACACACTGAGGGATTTTATGAGTGATGCTGATTAGATAGGACTAGTGAGGCTGGTCTGTGCATCTGGAAACCTTTCAGTGGGACAATACAAGAGCTGTTGAGGGCAGAGCAGGTGACCCCTGCCTTGGAGGGCAAGCCATGGATGTGGCAGCTGGAGCTGATGTCATACAACAGGAGCCCCCACAAGGACCTTTTACCTAGCAGGCAAGGGGCTCAGGGATGCGCCTGTTGGCTTGGTGCCAGCCATGTGAGGGATGATGCAGGAACAGAATACACACCCTTCTCAGTTCTGTCTGTGGGCTGGATATGTCGAGGGTGGTGGGAATGATGAGAAGAGGTGGGACAAGGAAGGTGAGTGGGCCATCCTTAAGAGCTGGGGGGATGTGGATAGGGTCTGAGGGAGGGGGTGGGTCTCCAGGCAGGAAGAGAGAAGCAGAGGCATGGTCAATAGACCCAGTCTGAATTTCTGGCAAAGGGGATGTTTGCCATTTGGGGATTCATCTGCCTGGATTTATAAGATCAGGACCCACAGCATGACTTTCCTTTGCTCTCTAGGCTTGGCATGGAGCATGATGGTCAGGGAAATGGCTGTAATGATGAGACCAGCCTGGGCAGTGTCATGGCACCCCTGGTGCAGGCTGCCTTCCACCGTTTTCATTGGTCTCGCTGCAGCAAGCTGGAGCTCAGCCGATACCTCCCGTAGGTTACCTCCACTCCGGGGTAGGGATGGGTGAGCAAGCCCAGGATGCACATACAGCCTAAACTCTGCCCTGCCCTTACCCCATCTGCCTGGCTTCATCTCTCTGTATCTCTTATAGCCCCCATTCCCACACCTGGCCCTAAACTCTCACATAGCATCACAGACAGGCGGATTAGTGAGCTTTCCACCTCAGTGTGACCAAGGGACCAAAAGCATGGAAGTACTATTAAAAAGAAGGGTCCATACCCTACCCATGTGCTAACTAGAGTTCTCTGTGGTTTGGGCTTGGGAATCTGTGTTCATTAAGTACACAGATGACACCATGTTGCAGATGGAGCTGGGTTAGTGTCAGTTCTCCAAAGCCCCAGAGACAGGGAGATCGGGAGGGCATGTGTAGCTGTAACACAGACAGAAACTTTAATCACTGACCTTCCATAGCAACCAGCTGGCACTGCCTACCCAGCATATCTTCTGTATTGGTTGTTGCTTTGACTCAGGCAGTGTGCCCTCAAACAGTCCAGAAGTTCACTCCCTAATTTTATCTAGGGCGCATCCTTTTATGTGTGCAAACCAACACCACAAGCCGGCTGTATCTATGAGGCCATAGTCACCAGGAGACATAACCCTGGCCCTACCCTGAAGGACAGGGTAAGGGATGACCCTTGAATCTGGAGGTCAGCTTGATCCACTCTGAGTTCTTTAGTTAGGCCTTTGTGCCCTTGTCCTTGGGCTCCTCCTGCTAGACAGTCATAGAGTAAGAGAGACGCTGTGACATCCAATTCTCCTCGGAAGAGACAACTGGGGCCCGGGGCAGTGGGCACACATTCCTGTAGGCACTCTTTGCTAGTTAAAATACCAACATGGGAAGGGAAGGCTTGGGACTTCTAGCCCTTGGGCTGGCTCACTTCCTCTGTTCCCCCCCCCCACCCCAGTTCCTACGATTGCCTCCTGGATGATCCCTTTGAGCGCACTTGGCCCCAGCCCCCTGAACTACCTGGGATCGACTACTCCATGGATGAACAGTGCCGTTTCGACTTTGGCACCGGGTACCACACCTGTTTGGCTGTGAGTAGGCTGGGTATCAGGCTAGTATGTCCCAGGCTTTCCAGGATACCATCAACCCTGCCAGCAGTGGGACTAGGGATGAGCTTGTCAACTTGGTTCCAGCACATTGGGAAGCAATGGGGGGCAAGGTGTAGACTCCATCCACTTCTACCTTCAAGCTATATAGATAGAGAAGCCTGGACATGAGTTGAGGAGGGAAAACAGCCATTGATGTCCTGGTCTGGTCCCTTGAGTTTACCTGTGAGGTAGCCCAAATGTCAGGCCAGAGACTGGACCTGTAGTAAGAAGAGTTCCCACCTCTGGACACTGTGCTGGTATCTGCAAGTCACTTCTCCATGTGGTCATACCAAAGAGCATAACCCTGCTTCCACTCTTCAGGACAGGGCAAAGGGGTGACCCTTAAGGCTGGAGGCTAGCCTAATCTACCCTGAAGAGACTCACAGAAGATGACATTCCAGGGGTATCTAAAGAATAGATTAGAGCCACTGGCATTTAGGGTTGAGTAGAATTTGATAGTACAAGAAGTTCTGGCTGCCTTGCAGCATCTTGGATCCCAGCATCCACCATGCTTTTTTTTTTTTTTTTTTTTTTTCCTATATGTTACTACCTACCTCATCCTCCTGCCGTACAGTTCAGGACCTTCGAGCCCTGCAAACAGCTCTGGTGCAGCCATCCCGACAACCCATACTTCTGCAAGACCAAGAAGGGACCCCCACTGGATGGGACGGAGTGTGCACCGGGCAAGGTATGTACCTGTGTGGGGATGTGGAGGAAGTGGCCCTTCTAGGGTGTAGACCATCCATCCCCGGCATGGTGTAGTTGCCAGGGCCCTGCCTCTATGTGACATCGATAATACACATGCCTCAAATCTTCTCATGACCCCCACACTTTCACATTGTTCTTTCTCATGCGGCCTCTATGGTCAGCCTGGTTTAACATGGTCACTTGAGCTAAGCAAGCTGGCTTCCTCACATAGCATATGAGATGACTGAACTCCATATGGGTTAAGGAAAGGGTCAGACCACAAGATGAATGATTAACCGAGAGGGATAAAGGGGTGACTTCAGCTACCCCATATATGCCTCCACCCTGGCTGCCTCTTCCCCACCTCTCATCTCTTCTCTCTTCCACACCCTGCCCTTCATGTGATTCCAGGTGCATGCTTGCTTCCTTAGGTCTGCATGGTGCAGAGAGCTCCCTGGCTGGTCTGACAGCCCTAAGCAGCTCTAGCTAAAGGCCCATATCCTTTCCAGTCACAATCCTGACTGCAGTTAGCTTGTGGGTCTCCATCTCGGCTACACATCTTCTGAGGAGCTTTAAAAATCCCACTCCTGAAGTAGGTGGTGACCACAGAGGGGTACAGAGGAGTTTTGAGGGCGAGTGAAAATGTTCTGAAGTTTGACTGTGGTGAATGGCAAACTTCACCACAGTTATGAAGACATTGAGTTGTATACTCAAAATGAGTGGCTCTTACGGTGTGTAAATCACCCATCATTCTAAACGTCTCAGGACCCTAAAAGATTGACTCAACTATTCAGGCAAAGCTCAGGTTTTTAAAGTCCCACTAGGGGACTCTAAGATGAGCAGTTCATCTCTTGAGAAGCATCTAGAAAATTCTGTATTTTTCCCAATTCTCCATGATACATGGAAGAGGATCACCGTAGGCCTTGTCTGAATACCCAGCCCTGTGCCTTCAGTTCTTAGAACAGGTTAACTAAGGAGCAAACTGAAGTCTGGTATAGTGAGGAGGTCACACATGTCTCGTAACAGCAGAACTGGGATTCAAACCCAGGCTTTTCAGATTCTGTCCTTGGCTACAGGCCACAGACTCGGCTCCTACATGTTTACAGTCCCCATGGAGGCATGTCAGGGTACAGATAAGCTTCAGACAGGGAGAGACAGTTGTCCCTCCTCCCTCTCAGCCTGGCCCACACCGGACAGGATGATGAATGACATAGTCGCTCATTCATTGTCAACACAAACATTAAGTGATGAATGTTGGCTGTTTCTGGATGGCTGTGTACTGCTGTTGACTGTGGTGTTGTATTAGCGAAAGAATGCCACACTCAGGATCGCAAGCTTTTTGTCTGAGGTGACTCTGCTTCCTATATTCCAGTAAGACTGGGATTCCGTCCAGTTCATACCCCAGGCTAATCTTAATGGTTCTCTCCTGGCCTTGCCGTGGTATCTATCAGCCATGCTGTATGTCCCCAGGGAACAGCCTTGTTGCAGGTGCCACTCAATGGCCCAAGGTAACCATAGGTCCTTTGCTCTACCCCAGTGGTGCTTCAAAGGTCATTGTATCTGGAAGTCACCGGAGCAAACTTACGGCCAGGATGGAGGTTGGAGTTCCTGGACCAAGTTTGGTTCATGTTCTCGGTCATGCGGAGGTGGAGTTCGATCCCGAAGCCGGAACTGTGACAACCCTCCGTGAGTGTGGTGGTCTGAGTTGATGTGGGCAGGGCAGAGGATGCCCCCTACACAGAGAAGAGACAGCCAGAGGAGAGGGTAGTAGAGAGGGTGCAGACTGTAGACAGTCATGTGTTTCTTGGATAAGAACCCAGAATGTTGGAACATGGCAGGTCTCTCCTACCTGCTTTTGCTAGTGACTTCCAGAGATGTGTTTCAAGTTGTCATAGAGGGGTCCCCAGAGAGACTGGGTGGGCTCAGGACTCTGCCAGATACTCAAGACCTCCCATCATCCCAATCTTTTGACCAAACTTTGAGTAAACACTACTTTCAATGTATTACAGCATCTGGTTTGCCTTCTGTCACATACACAAACCTTCTTTCCTTTTATTTATTTTTTTTTTAACTTTTGTCTAATACCAACACCTCCAATTCCCTACCTCAATTTTCTGGGGGACACTGGTTGGTCACTTTTTGTCATATTGGTAAGATCTCCTACTTCACGATAGTGGGATATCTGAATCCCAGTTCTCCATGCTCCTCACCTCCCAGGATGAAACTGCTTGCTTAGGATATCCTAATGAGGGATAGGTAAACTGGGTGAAGCTGCCATGACTCCACTGGTCTAGAGACTTCCATAGAGCCTGCCCTAGGCCCTCCTTGTACCAAGTGACATAATGAACATTCATAATGACAAGTCACAAGGCCACAATAGATCCAGAGTCCTTAGAAATAGCAGTCATTTGAGGCTCAGTGGCTAAAGCACTTGTTATCAAGATAAACTGGAGTTTGGATCCCCTAGAACCTACATAAAAGTTGAGCAAGTGTGATGGCCGCTCATAATTCTAGCACTCGGGAGATGGGGATGGAAGATTTCTCAGGGTAAACTGGCAGGGAAGACTAGCCAGAACCAGCAAGCTCCAGTTTCAACATGAGATCATATCTCGGTGAATAAAGTGAGGACACCTAGTGTCAACTTTGGGCCACCAGGCACATGCGCACATGTATACATTCATACTCATAACTGTGCATATGCACGTGCACACCACACACTCGTGCACATACAGAAAAAGAAAAGAAAAGACAGTGGACTCTTCCCCAGCAAGGCCTGCCACCAGAGAACATCCAGTGTCTTTACTAACCATGCCGACCTTCTACAAATGACAATCGACATGGCCACCTTGTAATTTTTCTCTGTTGGAGTTACCGTCGCTAAGGTGACAGGAAGGCATAGTGGTACTTACTCTGATAAACCACCTTGCATTTGCCAACAAGTTATCCCTGTGATGACAGCCACTATTTATTAAGTTTCTTGCAGTAATAGCTTTTTGTTTTATGTGGTTTAACTGGAATAATATGTGAGCTCAGCACTGGAGATGGCTTAAGGACTCCAGAATCAATGGCTGCTATTAGGAAATATTCTGAGTACTGTGTGTAGGATGCTTTGTGCTCAAATTTTACCTCTTATACATAGATACATTATACTGATAGGTTTGTTTGTCTGTTTTGTCCTGAGACAGTATCTCATTAGGTACCTTTGGATGGCCTAGAACTAACTCTGTAGCCCAGGCTGGCCTCAAACTCATAAGGATCCACCAGCCTCTGCCTCCCAAGTGCTGGGGTTTAAAGGTTCATGCCACCACACCCAGCTTAATAGTCTTTTTAAAAAACCATGTATTTATACTTTATGTGAGTGTTTTGTCTGCATGTATGTATGTACACCGTGTGTTTGCAGTGCCTGAAGAGGCCAGAAGAGGGCATCAGATCTCTGGGAACTGGAGTTACAGAGTTGTGAGCCACTATGTGGATGCTAGGAACTGAACCTGCAAGAGTAGCCAGCACTCTTAACCACTGAGCCATCTTGCCAGCTCTGACAGTCCTTTCTAATCCTCCTGACCTAATGGGGAAGGGTGTCTGCTTGCTCTACCCTCCCCTGTTTTGTCACAACCGGAGGTGAGTTATGATGGCCCCATGTTTCAAGGGGGAAATCAAGGCACAGCAAAGCCAAATGACTGAACCAAGGCCACACGGTTGGGACTAAGGATGTCAGCTCTTCTGGTTCAAAATCCAAGTCTTTTTGGCTGCTCCTTAGTTTTATTATTGCTATGAAACGGAAGTGGAGGTGGATAACAACTTGTCCTTGACTGAGCATCTATACACAGTGAGCAGTAAGGACCAGAGGCATTTAAATAAGCAAGACCTGTGACTGACTGGTGGAGAGGGCTAGCCAGTGTTGTGTCTGTCTGTCATTCTGTCACCCCCACCACTCTCTCCCCACAGGGAGATCAGAGGCAGCTCTCTTCCTGTGGGTGAAATAATCAGGGAAGAAATGGGTCTGGAGAGGCTAGGGTTGTAACTCACTTGGTGGAGGCTTACCTGATGTGCAGTCCTGGGTTCAGTCCCTAGCATCGTATAAACTGGGTATGATGGCAAACACTTGTAATCACGATCCTCGGGAGGTGGAGGCTAGAAGATCCAAAGGGTGAGGCCATGCTCAGCTGCATAGTCCAAGGCCAGCCTGAGTTGTATGAGACCCCGTCTCAGAAAGAAAAGAAAGGAAGGAGAGAGTTGGTTCAGAAGGCCCCAAATTCAGCAGGCCCAACTGCAAGTCACTACTGAGTTGGTAAGTCAGTGGAGGCTTCCTGCCACAACTGTAGCACTGAGCTGTCCTAGGTCTCATGTAGGAAGCTCCCCTTAGCCAGCCTTCCCAGCCAGCCATATCACCTGGTCTTTCTGCCACTGCAGTCCAGCCTATGGAGGCCGCCCATGCACAGGGCCCATGTTTGAGTACCAGATCTGCAACAGTGAGGACTGTCCTGGGCCCTACGAGGACTTCCGGGCCCAGCAGTGTGCCAAGCGCAACTCCTATTACATCCACCAGAATGCCAAGCACAGCTGGCTACCCTATGAGCCTGAGGATGGTGAGTAGCCCTACTCTGCCCAACTTGAGCACATACTGGTTCCTGTTCTCCCGTCTATGGAGGCATGAGGACCCGGGGGCGCCACAGGGAGCTGGTGGGCAGACTCACTCAAGTCCCTTGGGTAGGCCTGTGTGTCATGGATTTCTGGAGCCGCCATCACCATTGAGGTCATCCCTGGTTTGTATGCTCCTAAGGCAAGCAACTTGTGGGGGGAGGGGCTCCTCAAGAGTGCTATAGTGGGGTGTCTTTCAGATATTTTTCATTACCCATTTTAAAAGGCATCTGCCCTAGAAAAGAGTCTACAGAGAACATTGAAGAAAAAGTTAGCCAGATGTGGTGGCACACACCTTTAATGCCAGCATCCGGAGGCAAAGGCAGGCAGATCTCTGTGAGCTGAGTTTTAGCCTGGTTTTTGTAGTGAGTTCTAAGCTGGTCAGAGATACATAGTGAGACATTGTCTCAAAAAATTAGATGGAGGGAAAGAGGAAGGGACAGGAGGGGAGAAAGGAGGAAGGGGGGAGGCGTCAAAAGCTTACTTTACTTCCTTGAATTTGTTTCAAAGTCTTGGGCTTTGCCCACTCCCCAGGGGTATAGTACTGTGTCCAGAGCAGCTTCAACTCACTGCAGGCCAGGCTTCTAGGTGTCATGGGTGAGACATCCATTTAGCAGTTGCTGAAGGTCATTTAAAAGGCAGAAGGGTGGGAACTAGGGGATCCTCATGTTCCCCCACCCCAGGCTGCCCCAGGATAGACACGGGCCTTAGGACTTGGGAGATCTAACGTTAAGATCACACCCAGTCTTTTCATGTGTTCCCAGTGACAGATCCTATGTAGCACTAGACCGGGAGTGGCCAGGATGCCTGGCTCTTCAGGCCTGAGGCTGGCAGGGCTTTTCTGCTACACTGATTCCCACCTCTTAGACCCCAGGCAGCTGCTGTGAGAACAGTGATTTCCCAAGCCCAAACTGACCTGGGCACCCTGAGTTCCCAGACTCATGCTTATGGCAGATTCCTCAGATCACAAGGGACTTTAGAGTCTTGCCAGTCTCTGACTTCTCAGCAGTGCCCTTGAGGAGTGGACAAGCGTTTCCTTCTACTTGGATCCCTCTGACTCTGGGGAGCTCACTATTCCTTTGCCTCTGTCAGGACCTGCATGCTGGGTCCACTGGAAGGACCCTGCCTCTTATCTGAAAGTAAAGCTCTCAGACTCAGACGCCATCAGGAACCTTGAACAGGTTCTCTGAGGTGGTCTTAGATGTTGTGAAACCATACTGGAGTCATGTGTGAGAGAAGCAGGAAGTGACCTGGTATCTTGGGAGCTTGGAGGTAGGAGGAGACGCTGATTAGGTTCCTTAGGAAGGGCTTCAGCAAGGGCTGTCTTTGAATGCCTTGCAGGTCCACTGGGAAGGCAAATAAGCAGAGAGGCCTGGGCAGGCAGGGCAAGAAGGTCGAGGGACAGCTGGACCTCAGGCTTTCCCAGGACTTTAGACCAGTTCCAGGAAGTGAGCTAAGCTCCCAACCTCACTTTTTCTAAGAAACACAGTGAGTGTTTATATGTTCTCTGAAACTTCCTTTTTAAAGACATTATCAGCTAGGAGAGAGAAGGGAACATTTCATTTTAGGACATACAGTTCTCCTACTGGTATGCCCAGCTAGGTTGCAGAGCCAAAGCAAGACCCAAGTGACTTTATAATTAGAAGCTTGACTAAGTCATTTCATGTGTGGCCTTAAACAAATTACTTAGCCTCTGGTCCTGTGCTTCCTCTATGATGGTAGAACCTGGGCTGGGGTGTGGCTCAGTGACAGAGCACTTGCCTAGCATGCATGAGACCCTAGGTTTTATCCCCAGTACCACTCAGGAGAGGGAAAAAAAAAGAGAGAGAGAGAGAGAGCTGAGAAGGTGCCTAGTCTGTACTGTTTGCCTTGCAAGTATGTGAAGTTGAGGGACTCCACATTAAAAAGATGAGTCTGGGGTTGGGGAGAGGTTAAGAACATTGACTATTCTTCCAGGGCAGTTGAGTTTGATTCCTAGCCCCACATGGTGGCTAACATCAGTCTTTAACTCCAATTCCAGGGGATCTAATGCCCTCTTCTGGCCTCCACAGGCACTGCACACACATAGTGCACAGACATCCATGCAGGCAAAATACCCATATAAATAAAAATTTAGAAATAAGTCTTTAATTTAAAAAAAACAACAACAACAACAGATAAATCTAGGCACAGTGGCATATTCTTGTAATCCTGATAGGAGGGTGAGAGAGAAAGTTGAGTCCCTGGGGTTTACCAGCGAGCTAGCCTAGACTGATTGGCACACTCCAGATGCCATGAAAGACCCTGTCTCAGAGAATGAGGTAGGGGTTAAGAAGGTACTCTGTAAATAAAGTACTCATGATCATAAGGATTTGGGTTTGGATCCCCAGGACCCACATAATTGCTGGGCACAGTGGCACACATCTATAACTCCAGTGCTGATAGGGATGACCAGGGACAGACTGATCCCTCCAAATCAGTGAACTCCGGGTTCAATGAGAGACTCTGTCTCAAAATATTAGATGATGAACAATTGAGGAAGACACCTGATGTCCATCTCTAGCCTCTACATGCTTACACATTCATACATGTACATACAAACCACATACATACATACAAACCCAAAGTGGATAGCTCCTGAGCAACAAACACTAAGGCTGTCTTGGGGGGGGGGGGGCTTATATGTTCCTCTAACCCCTCACCAATGTTCACATAAGTGACCCTAATTAAACTCATTGGGTCATTGAAAGAGTGAGTGTACAGCCCATGATGCCAGAACCTTCCCCACTTGGATGTTGAAAATAGATGAATTTGAAAAACAAAACAAACAAAAAAAGAAATTAGATGAGTCAAGTCATTACTGACAAGCATTAATTATTATCTCTCAGGGGTGTGAAATCTATATAAATTTTAATTGTGTGTGCACACACTCGTAAGAGCAAATGTGCATGCAGGCACCCACAGAGACCAGAAGGTGTCAGACCCACTGAGCTGGAATTACAGTTGGTTGTTAGCGGCCCATCCTGCGTGCTGAGATTGAACTCAGGTCGGCTGGAAAAGCAGCAAGCATTCTTAACCACGGAGCTGTCTCTCTAGCCCTGGGTGTCGGCTTATCATTGGTAGTTTGTCCATAGATTTTTTTTTCCTCAATAAACTGATAACACATTTAACTGATCAGGGATCATGAAAAGAAGGGAATTGAGGCTCAAAATTCTAGAGACATTTGCCTCAGGTCACAAGATCAATCCGTAAGTACCACACAACAAGGCTTTTAAATCCATTTCCCAGACGGTTCCTACCAAGGTCCCAGAGCTGGCCCGGGACTTCTTGCCTAGACCATCTCACTTCTGTCAACCCAGTAGGACTCAGCAGTGTCTCTCTCCTCACAGATGCCCAGAAATGTGAGCTCATTTGCCAGTCTGCAGACACTGGAGATGTGGTATTTATGAATCAAGTGGTCCATGATGGAACGCGTTGCAGCTATCGGGACCCTTACAGTGTCTGTGCACGCGGCGAGTGTGTGGTGGGTATCCCTATTTATACACTGTTGGCTCTTGGGGCCCAAAGGGCTGCCCTGTCACTTTTTGATTCCAAGGATGATAGGTATTACTCACCTGCCACATTTAAGGACAGCTGGGGCTTCTGCAGAGGGGTCCCTTTCTGCCCTATGCCGTTAGGAAGGAGAGATGATTTGAGACTCATTATAGTTAGTCTACTGGGTTAAGACTTCACCTGGGTCACAGGGTAAAATTTTGGGAGTTCTCACGTGCCAAGGTCCCCCCTTTGGCCAGGGCCAGAAGTCTCAGAGGGAGCCAAGGGACCTGAGAGGTGGAGGAAGGGGGGGTCTCCTTCTACTGACCTAACCTCCACCCCCAGCCCTTTGGTTGTGACAAAGAAGTGGGATCCATGAAGGCAGATGACAAGTGTGGAGTCTGTGGTGGGGACAACTCTCACTGCAGGACTGTGAAGGGGACACTGAGGAAGACCTCCAAGCAGGCAGGTAAGCATGGCTGGATCTGTGGGGCTTTGTCTTTCTCCTTGGCCAATACTGGAGAGGGGAGGTTCTGAAATCTGTGTGCTAACATCTCAGGCTGCCTGTGGTTGGTCCCTTTTGGGGTGCGGCGGGAGTGGAGGGGAGGTAACATGGGAGGGCTGTGCCCAGCCATCTCTTGATCCCTGGCCTTTTGGTAGAAGTGGGCGGTCAGACAGCATTAGTGGCATAACTATGATTGGACTTCTGATTTTAACAACAAAATCTGGGGCATTTTCTGCTTTGAATTTCTGGGTTCCCGAATGCTTTACTTTCCACCTTACCAAACTCACTGTACAAGACCAGTAGTCCTTTACACTTCTGTGTGGAGTAAATCTGCTCCTCTCCGAGGAGTTTACAACTTTGCCTCACCCCTCAAAGCAGGGGAAGGTTAGTGACCAAGAAAGGCTTGTTTCGAAGCTTTGGATCAGCCCAGAAGAGCTGTGCAGGATCTTCATGGCTGATTTCATCTAAATCGCTACAGTAGCTCAGGAAGCAAAGAGAGGGTGGGAAGGTCAGAAAAGCAAGCAAGCAAAAGAGTAGGCCGAGAAGGAGAAATAAGAGCAGCTTACACGTGTGGATATCAGTGCACGTGGGAATAACCCTTACAGGGCACTTGGAGCCACAGCAGCTCATGTGCTCTCCTGTCCTTGCTGAGAAGGTCCCAACCCTGGTTTCCCTCCAAGGATGTGTGCTTGTTCTGAAGGGGGTCTATGACTGAGAAGTTGTAGCGCTTGTTTGTGGTGAGGTGGTGTGGGGTGAGGTGGGCTGGGTCAGAGTAGGGAGCCTCCCTCTCAGGATTCTCTTGTCTTTCTGAATTCCCCTGGGTGGCAGCGGCTCTCAAACAGGTGCAGATCCCAGCAGGTGCCAGACACATTCAGATTGAGTTGCTGGAGAAGGCACCCCACCGAATTGGTGAGTGTTGTGTGGGGGAGGTTGGGGGGGGGTCCCAGAGAGCAGGTGGGACTTCACAGACGTAAATAAAGGCAGACAACCCTTTTTAATTCGTAAATTTATGCTGACCGGATGAATTGTTCCATAGCTCAAATTCCTGAAGGTCTAAAGGGGGATGTAGTAAACACGCCCATTCGTCAGGGCTGGCCTTTTTCCTAGGAACAACTACTGTTTGAATTCCTACTGTGAGCAGCTGGCTTCTAAAGAAAAGTCACTTCTACAGCAGGGCCCAGGCAGCTCTTGCTGCATGGCACATCACCCAGAGCATAAGGGTGAAAAGTAACAGTTGTTACAGGATCTTAGTTCTGTGGCCATAGTCATGGTCGGTTCAGGGGGATGTTTCTTCTACTGGTGCCTGAACCCAAATAAGCAAACACTGGCAGCTGATGGTATTGGCAGCCATAACTGACCCCAACAAGCAAATCTGGGTGTATTCACTGGATGTCTGTCCCATGGCTATCTGCTGTAGCAAGAGAAGGTGGGGCCCCAGGGTGAAAATACTCTGTAAGTCTCACATGGTTTCCTAACTTTGCACTGACCTAAGTCACATGCCCAAAGTCCTACCCAGAGATTGAAGCACACTTCATGTTTCCTCGTGGAAAAAGTGAAAGTCACAGGACCAGGAGGAGAGGACAGCCGTTTTTGTAGTCCTGTGTCCCCATCATAATGCTACGTAAACAGTTTCTAAACAGGTGTGATGGTTGTACAGACATGAAGCCAAGAGAGATTGAAAATTAGAGCCCCAGAGACTGGCGAGATGGCTCAGTGGGCAGAGTATTTGCAATGTAAGCACGAGGACCTGGGCTTGGCCCCAGCACCTACATAAAAGCCTGCTTAGCTGTGTATGCCTATAATTGCAACGCTCAGGCAGTGGTTGCCAAAGCTCCTTGAAGCTGGACACAGCTGAATTTTTAAGCCTTGTGTTCATCTGCCTCAAAAATAAGTAAATAGATAAATAAGGTAGAGAGACTGAGAATGACTGAAAACTGGCCTCCATGTTACACCACACACGTGTATACACACGCATACAAACATGTACATATATGAAAAACCACACACACACACACACACACACACACACACACACACACACACACACACACACACAGGAACCTCCAAACAGATTAAATTTAAAGAGTCAAGGCCAGACTTAGTGGTAGTAATGGTATACACCTTTTATCCCAGTAGCAGGAAGACAGAAGCAGACAGATCTCTGGCCGTTCAAGGCTGGCTTGGTTTGCATAGCAAATTCCAGGCTAGCCAGGGGTCCATAGTAAGGGCCCATCTCGAAATTAAAAAACAAACTTTCAAGTTTAGAGCTCTCAAGATGGCTGAACAGGTAAAGGCTCTTGCCACACATGCTGAACGATCTTAGTTTGATCCCCGAAAACCAGGCAAAGGAGAAGAAAAAAAAAAAACTGATTCCACAAAGCTGGTCTTTGACCCCCCACACATAGGCTGTGGCATATGCTTCCCTCACCAATAATAATAAATAAACATTTTTCAATTTAAAAACTTCATGTTGGCATTAATGCAATATGAAAGGTGTTTTTATTGTTTGGTTTTGTTTTTTACTGAAACTAAATTGGCAGTCAAAAAAAAAAAAAAAAAGCATGTCCAAAAGAGATTCCTCTCACATAGATCCGCGGTGGTAGGGCCTGTGGGGGGGTGGGGGGGGTGAGGAATGCTCATGTGTGCTGGGGTTCTTTTGGGGTAGTGGAAGTATTCTGAGATTACACTTTGGGGATGATTTGATTTGATATGCTAAACAACCAGTGGCCTGCACACTTTAATAGGCTGAATTACACGGTGTGGATTGCATTTCAATTGCAAACCCAAGAGCCCAGTTTGGAACCCAGCCTGGCAGCTGCGGGCAGCGGCTGCTTCTCCTTTAGCTGGTGTCTGTGTGTCCAATGTCAGTCTGTGCTCAGACCCCCGTGTGGAGAGTATGTAGGCTACAATATCACTGTGGCATGTCACAGAGGCCTTTCCAACCTATTAAGCTACCAAGTCCTGCCACTTTCCACTTAGATATCACAAACACTAATATGAAATCCAATGTTTCCTGGCAAGCTCAGTTATCGTGAAATGTTTGCAATCATCGTCTTAGATTATTATCAGTAATATGAGAGATTTCGAGCTTCCTGGGGCTGTGTCTCTTTCTGTCACAACTGTGGCACTTCCCACTCTTCTGCTTTGAGAGCACCTGGAAGGCCATAATACATCCACACAGTGGCCACAAGGAAACTGAGGCCTGGGGTCAATTCGGGGCCTTCTCTGGGTTCTTAGTCACTCATGGGGGATGAGGGAGAACGATCCTGGGTCTTCATGACATTGTGAGTTCTGTGACTACAGTGGCAGCAACTAGCGCATCATAGTTGCCAATGCTGTTACGAGTTCCTTTCATTGCCTGAGAGGGTGTGTGTGAGAGAGAGTAAGGGAGAGAGATGGGGTTATTGGGGTTATTGTAAGATCTACCTTGCAAAGCAACCCTGTGTGCTGGCTACAGTGATCAGTCTGATTTTATAGAAGGTAAAAGTGAGGCTATACAGGGTTACAGAGTAACTCCCCTGTGACTAGCTTGCTTTCTTGTGCTCTGTGCTTTGCTATGTAGATCCTACAGGGACAGCAGTATCGGGCTGGCTGTCTTTGAAAAAGGTTAAACTGAGTCCTAACGGTAGGTGGCTGTTAGTCAGTGTGGAAGAGGAGAGGGTGATGCAGGATCAGTGCTGTACATCTGGGCCCAGAGGCAGGACAGAGGGTTCCTGGGTGGTCCTGATGGGAGAGCTCAGGAGAATAAGTAGACAAGGAGGGTGTCCTGAGGTGGGGCCTCCTGGGAAAGCTTTGAATATCAGAGTCATGGGCCTTTGTAGATGGGAAGAGAAAACTCTGCCCCTCTCCCCTGGTCAGCGGTGAAGAACCAGGTGACCGGAAGCTTCATCTTCAGCTCCAAGGACAAGGAAGCCTCAAGCAGAACCTTCACTGCACTGGGCCTGGAGTGGGAGCATGCAGCAGAGGATACCAAAGACAGCCTTAAGACCAACGGGCCCCTGCCTGAAGCCATCATCGTCCTGGTGAGCCTCCTTGCCTACAGTGGCCTTTCCTGTCCTTTGTGTTCACTTTCTGGTCAGCACATTTTAAAATGGCCTTCCCCAGGTATGTGGGAGGCCAAATGCAACAGTTATATGCTGCTTTGCAAGGGGCGAGAAACGGGATCTGGAAGGGCAGCCCTAGTTACGGCTAGTTCCCGAGACCTCACAGCATCCCTCGGCATCCACGTGCATTGGTGCATGGTAATATGCGTGAGGCCTAAGGTGGCTTTGGACCAGGCAGCTGGCCCGAAGAGGCCATGGCAGTACCAGCCTCTGAGAAAGGGACAGGGCCATTATCCTAAGTGAGGTCCATTGCTGCCTATACTGTCTTTCCTATGGTGTAAGCATGGAGGTCAGAAGACTAGTTGAGGAAGTGGGGTTCTCTCCCTCCACCATGTGAACCCTGGACATTGAGTTCAGGTCACTAGGCTTGGCATTGGCACCAAGCATCCTGGAACAGGAACCGTCTTGGTGGCCTCTCTTCTTCCTTCTGGACACTTCATACTTACACCATGGCATTCACCTCTTCCCCTGTCCTGCCCCCAAATAATACATGCAATTTAAAAAATGTAATAAGTAAAACTAACCGGGCATGGTGGCACATCTATAATCCTAGCACATGGGAGGTGGGCTACATGAGTCTTTGTTTTTGAAAAAGGAAAAGAGAAAGGAAGGGTGGAGGTGTAGCTCAGTTGGTAGAATCCTTGCCTAGAGTGCATGAAGCCCTAGGCTACATCCCTAGTACCATATACCAGGCATGGAGTTTCAGAAGTTCAAAGCCATCCTGGCCTACATTATGAGTACAAGGCCAGTGTGGGCGATGTGCGACCCAAGGCGGGGAGGGTCTGTGGAGAGCAGGATGAAGAGGAAGGAGAAAACTGAAAAGGTCTCTCACTGTCCCCATTACTAGTCTGTCATGTGGCAACATGGGCAGGGAGATCCATCCTCACTCCACCCCCACCCCACTCCCCTGCCTCCGGGGAGAGCTGACCCCGAGGTCATAAGAGTGGAAGAAGGTATCCGGGTCACTTATCAGCTGTAGCACTTGAGAGAGTAGCCCCTACCCCTCAATATAGTAGAGCTGGCCCTGAAGGGGTAGGTGTGGGAGAACTGCCCCTGAGGATGTGAAAACAGGAGAACTGGCCCCACCCCTTGCTCATCTCAGCAAGGGATGAACTAGCCAGGGCAATGCTGGAGAGCTCTCCCTAGGGATGAACACAAGGGAGAGCTGGTGGGCTAACCAACTCTGCAGCTAACTACCTGGGTCCAGAATCAGGGTCGTGTATTGGCTCACCCCCAACATCCACCTCATCTGTGATCTGCCGGAGCTCAAGGGTGGGGGTATCCTACACACCCAGGGTGCCGGGGTGCAACACCAGGATGTCCAGGAAAAGTCGCAGTGAGGGTCCAGTGTCAATACTGTGGCAGAGACCAGGAGCCTCTAACCAAACCAGTGTTTCTTTGTAGTTAACGCCTGCGTGTAAAGATGTATTGATAAAGGGCTTTACATCATGACTCACTGTGTCTCACTGTAGCTTCCATGATGAATTTTTCCCTTTTTTTACTTTTGATTTATTTGGGAGCAGGGGTAGAGATTGCAGAGGCAGAAGGAAGATGTGAAGGGACAGGAGATGTGTGGGATTAAAACTTTTTTTTTTTTTTTAAAAAAAAAAAAAAGGTTATTCACTGACAACCTGGTTAAGTTGGACAGTTTGGATGCCAAAGACTTAGGCCATGGGTTTACCTTCCTTAGCATCTATGGGAAGGAACATGACTCACAGCCTGGTCCTGGGTGCTCTTGGGTTTGATACACAGCAAGTACTTATTTTGGGGGGAGTGGGAGTTTGTACATGTCCCGCAAGCCCTAGCTAACAATCACTGGGTTTTACCCTTTAATAAGGTGAATTACATGTTGTGGATTATGTCTCAATAGCAAACCCAAGGGCACACTTTGGAACCCGGTGGCTGTGGGCAGTGACAGATTCTACTTGAGGCTGTGGCTCTGTTCTCCTGTGTCAATCTGTGATCAGACTCCCTCACGGAGGGTTTCTAGGCTACAATATCACCATGGCATGTCACAGGCCCTCTGCCTCATTCCTGACCCCTGGGACTCTATTGGCCCTGGTCTTTTGCTAACTCCTCGTCTCCCCTCAGGTGTTCCCTCCAGTTGAGGGTAAACCCCGAGGTAACCTGGCCTACAAGTATGTCATCCATGAGGACCTGTTGCCTCTCATCGGGAGCAATAATGTGCTCCTGGAAGAGACGGACACCTATGAATGGGCTCTCAAGAGCTGGTCTCCTTGCAGCAAGACCTGTGGAGGAGGTATCAGTGTTATGATCCTAAGGTTCCTTGTAGGAACAGCGGGGTGGGGGAGAATGGACCAGAGATTCTGGGTAGGAGTCAGGAAGAAGTGTCTTTGATGAGTGATTTGATGAGTCATTGCGGTTTCTTCTTGAAGAAGATCCAAAGAAAGTTACTGGTGTAGGGTAGAGTGTTGGGACAAAGAGAGAAATAGGCTCTCTAGAAAATTCCCCTGAGGACAAGAAACAGGAGGCCTGGAATGGAAAGCCTCCAGCTGGCCCACAGCAGCCTGACCTTTGCAGGAATCCAGTTCACTAAATATGGCTGCCGGCGCCGCCGGGACCACCACATGGTGCAGCGGCACCTGTGTGACCACAAAAAGAGACCCAAGCCTATTCGCCGGCGTTGTAACCAGCACCCGTGTCCCCAGCCCGCGTGAGTGTTCAGGGGAGAAAAGGCTGGCTCCTTCCTCCCTCTACCCTGGTCCACAAGGAAGGTAGTTAAAGTCACTATATTAGCATTTCCTCATGCAGAAAGCCTGCAGCCAAGTCTTTGGGGGACACACAGCAGTCCGCAGCAGGCTCTGTGGCCACCCTCCATGGCTGGGCATCCCTGTTGGCTGTCTTCATTGCTGATTCTTCACTTCCAGAAAAGAGGAAGGTACCACCTGGTTGGCCCCAACTAGCACCTTTCCACTGATAGGGCTGGGGCTTTCTGTTGGTGAGGTAGGGGGCTCATATCTCCAGGCAAAAATACTATCACCTTCTCCCTACTGGTCACTGGGAGTCCAGCCCCCATCATGGCTAATCCTCGGTAAAGATTCCGTAGCCTGAGGAACAGACTATTTGGAGCCCAAGGTCATATTCTAAAAGTCTAAAGGGAGACCCTTGAGCCAGGCTTAAGGAGCCATGGTTGGTCCCTTCAGCCTGTAGGAGTGCTGCCTGGGGACTCCCATAGTGGTGGGGGTAGCTGCTTGGTAGGAAACTGTAGAGGGTCTTCTTCATGCTTCCTGCTTCCCTGAGAATACTCCCTGGCTGGGAACAGGGGCTCCTTGGAGCCAGGGGGATCCCCGGGGCTGGATATGTGATCCTGGGGGAGGGAGGTTGGAATTGATAGCCAGCACTAGATTGTGATTCCCTGGGGCTCAGCTAGGCAAGGACATAGTGTCATCTCTGTGTCATCCCATCCCCGTTAGTTTTTGGCGTTGTTCATAGGACTTCCTACAGCTGTGATCAGGTGGCATGCATGCAGGACTGTCTAAGATTCTGGATGGGTTATTTTCCAACTAATCTTAGGGTTTGCTTGGGGATTTTCTTTCTTCTCTCCCCTCCCCCTCCCTCTCTTCTTCGAATCTCCCTGCCCCCCCCATCACTGGGGTGTGTGTGTGTGTGTGTGTGTGTGTGTGTGTGTGTGTGTGTGTGTGTGTGTGTGTGTGTCTAGCAAATCCTGCAACTCAGGCCGGCTTCCAGCTCTCAGCCATCCTCTGCTTCAGCTTCCCAAGTGCTGAGATTCCAAGCCTGTGCCACCATACCTGGCAAGATTTGTTCTTTAAAGAAAAGAGTTGACTTTGAGAATGTGCCTCCTACCCCAGTTAGCTAAAAGACAAGGATCTGGGGACCCCTTCCCTCTACCACTGGAATGCCTAGGCTGTTGCCTAACTCATCCCTGGCAACTGGGAAGTTTACAGACACCCCCCCACCCCCTATATAACTGCAGGTACTGAACTCCTGTGGGCACTGAGGGATGACACCAGAGGGACATCTACAAGACGTGTGGCTTTGGTGTGTTTGTCTTGAGTCTCAGCATTCAGTACAGTTCCTTTATATGATAGTTCTGAATTCTCTATGGGGGACTAAACTAAAGCAATCTCAGTCAAACAATAGGGTAACAGACTTGGTGGAGTTAACGGTTGCCCAGGGACACTTAAGGAGCCAGGATTTTCGATAGGTACCTTTCCCCTACCTAAGCAGACAGCAAGAGGAACTAGCGATCTCCCAACTAACCAGGCAGCAGCAGTCTGAAGCACACACACTCTTTGGTGGGATGTAGCACTAAAGGGGAAGTGTCCCTGTGGTCCTGCCTCCCTCCACCTCTGTCCTGTCTGTCTCCAGGTGGGTGTCAGAAGAGTGGGGTGCCTGCAGCCGGAGCTGCGGGAAGCTGGGGCTGC
This sequence comes from Phyllotis vaccarum, assembly GCA_033318265.1. Lineage (NCBI taxonomy): Eukaryota > Metazoa > Chordata > Mammalia > Rodentia > Cricetidae > Phyllotis > Phyllotis vaccarum. The sequence goes on along the minus strand of JARWLC010000010.1, from coordinate 81,909,680 downwards.
AGACCCGGGGGGTACAGTGCCTACTGCCCCTCTCCAACGGCACCCACAAGGCCATGCCAGCCAAGGCTTGTCTAGGTAACCGGCCAGAGGCCAAGAGGCCATGCCTCCGTATCCCCTGCCCAGCCCAGTGGCGGACAGGAGCCTGGTCCCAGGTGAGTGGGTGGAAGCATGTGGAACAGAAATGGGTGTGGGTAGGGGAGGAGTCTGAACTCTTGTGTACTCATGGGCAGAGTTTCTGGGCCCACAGTTGATCTGACATTTCTCAGAAGGAAGGAGAGCAGTCCTCAGGTACGCTGTGCATGATGGGTCTTCATGGAGACTTCTGCCTCCATTTTTGATTCATGCCCCCATGTCCTAGAGAAGCAAATTAAGGTGTCTTTTTATGTTCCAGAAATATTTACCGAGCAACAACAGTATGCCAGGTGTTGCTCAAGGAAGGCTAGAAGACCAGTGTCACTGGACAGGCAGACCTCTCAACCTCATGGAGCTTTTAGACCAGTGAGGGAACAAGGCAAAGAAGCCTGTGACAGATGTTACACACCACAGATGGACCAGCAAGGGTTACAGGCATAGGGGAGGAAGAGCCACGTGTTCCCTGGTTCCCTTTGGTTCTGTGACTCTTGTGTCTTGATCAATGGTCACATGCTCCAGTACAAGTCGTGTCCTGCTAGGAAAGGCTGTAGGCAGTGCCTAGAAGAAACCTAGTCATGTTGGGTGATAGGGCTTTCCCAGTGCCCCCACCCCCAATTCCATTTATCACAGTCTGGAGTGTGTCAAAAACAAGGAAGTGTATATATGGCATTGATAGCCTTGTACCCAAGGCTCGGTTCACTTTCTATCCTTCAGTGATATTTCTCCTGTGGACACGCCCTTTCAAATCAATGTTGGGTAAAAGGAGCCCCAGTGTTACTGAAGGTCTGGCCCACAGCTTTCCTGGTTTACAGAGTTGAAAAACAGAGCCAGTGTGGGTAGCAAGTTCCACAATCCAGGCTCCTGCAAGCCCTGTGTCATGTCATATAAGTCAGAACAGAGGAGCCCCAGAGTGGAACATAAAATGGGTGAGAATTGGACATAGGGTAGAGACTGCGAACACAGGTCACAGCCAACAGAGTAGGGTCCCAGAAGTCCTCTCCTGAGATGTATTCACAGTTCAAATTGTGGAAAGATCTAGGGAGTCCCAAGCTTGGGTAATGCTCTTCATATTGGCTCAGGAGAACCTGACAGTGGCAGGATCCTGAGGCTTGGGTCTTGTGTGCCTGGCTAGTCGAGTGAAGGCATAGCAGCCTTCTCGGCCCCTCTTCTCTCTCTCCTATCTACCCTGTACCTGGCATCTCTCCTATATAGTGCTCTGCCACCTGTGGAGAAGGCATCCAGCAACGGCAGGTGGTGTGCCGGAACATCTCCAATGGCCTCGGGCAGTGTGAGGGGGTCAAGCCAGATACCGTGCAGGTCTGCAGCCTGCCTGCTTGTGGAGGTAAGCGGATGAGGGATGGGGAGGTCCAGCCCAATCCTCTGGCCATGAACATGCACATATCCTGGCTCTTAGAAAGTCCAAAGACAGGTTGAGCATCTCTAATTCAAACTCAAAGATGCTTCCAGATCCAGAACTTCTGGGGTGCTAGCATGCTGCCCCAGATGGACGAGTCCATTCCTGACTGCATAGGATATGTTGTGATCAAAACAATATCCAGTTAGTCAGCATCCTTGAAGGGGAAAAAGATCTTCCCACCCCCTTCCACTTTGATATACAAACCTCATTTCATTTCCTAAGTTGCTTAAAACATTGTGCAAAATTACCTGCACACTTTATCAAGATGGCTCAGTGGAGAAAGGTATGTGCCAGCAACCCTGAGGATGCACATTCACTCGCCTCGGAGATTCTGCCTCCTCATAGTGGAAGTAGAGCACTGACTTCTCCAAGCTGGCTCTGACCTCTATTGACCTCTATACATGCTCCATGACACACATCGCCACACCTGTACACACACAACAAAATATTACTAAATGTTATTTATTATACAGATGCATCCAGGTTTAGATTTGGGCTTCGTCTCATTAAGTCTAATACTCATTAAGTATTCATCTCATTAAGTCTAATACTCCAAATTCCAGGAGAAATAATTAAAATTAGAGTGATTCTCGTCCTAAGCAGTCTGGATAAGGGATACCCACCCGGGTGTGTGTATACTACAGCTCCGGCTCTATTCACAGGGGATCTCCATAACTCTACAGTGAAGGCTGAGGTCCAGGACCCTGTGACCAAAGTGGAACACTGGGAACCCCAGTCCAGCCCCCTGACTTTCATGAATAGGATTTCAACAAGTAAGCATAGCCCTGGGCCTTTCCTCTCCCCCAACCTTTCGGGTGTCCCAGGGATTGGAAATGACAGTGGGACAGACCTAGTGCCTGCCTACCCGGGTAGCCTCAGAGAGGATGAACGATGCCATTGTGGTCCATGCCTTCTTCCATGATTCTCATTAACCTTGAGAGCTTTGGATCAAAGTTGGTAGTTGAACCTGATCTGGGCTAAAAAGAAATCATATAGGTTTCTGCTGCAGAGACATTACTATGCTTGGTGACAAGGTACTGTCCAACTGTTGTGAGGGTGTCCTGTTTTATAAATAACACAAAGCAGAGTTCTGAATTCTAAATCCCGTCTGCATCCACATTTTGGGATCTGCAGTCATAGAAATGAACAGCCTTCTCAGAGCAGCCAAGAGAGTGAACCACAGGCTCGAGCATTCTCTGCTACTGAAGTGAGTTCATCACAGGGATAGCAATGAATTCATCCTGTGGTCACTCCATTATGTCTCTATGAATAAAGACTTGCCCTGTACCTGCTGTTCTACACTCCCTAGGTTACCAGGGTCCTTCCTCTCTCTACTTCCTCCAACTGGGGTCTGGCAAGATGAGTTGCAGAAAGATCAGAACCCAAGTCTAGTTAAATGATGATGTAACCTTATGTGACCCTTTGACATGCCCCTCCACATACCTCCCCCCACCCCCCCAAATGCTGGGCAAATCCGTCAAAGCAGAAACTGGAAGTCTGATTCTGGCTCTGGAGCTTTGGCACCATCTAGAGGTCAATGACTCCCATTGTCTCTGCCCCAGTGCCCACTCTTCATCCCTGCAGTCCTGAGCACCAATTAGTACAAAGCTGAGAGCTCTTGCCATCACATTTTCTCTAGAGAGCTGTGCCTGGACCAATCATAGCAGCGTTTTAGAATACTTCAGCCTCAATGTTCTTGGTTGAGATTTAGTGGTAGAGTGTTAGTGCTCCATCTGCACCCCAAGTGGCCAGATGCCGATCTGCTGGTTACAGGTGATGTCACTGGACTTTCGCTTAACCATTGGCTGCAGGGATCATTGGGTGGCTAGGATAGGCAGAGGCTCTACAAACCTTCCTAGAACAGGGTTCTCATGCTTGGTTGATACTAGATTTATCTTCATGTCCAAGCCCCAAACCAGACTCTTCAGGTAAAACTTCCTGAATAGCTGAGTATATGGTTGAACCAGGCAGCCATATTTCTTAAGTTTTCCCAGGCACTGAAAGTTGTTGGAGAATTTGTTAAAACAGTGTTGCCCTACTCCAAGAGATTCTGGTATAGTAGGTCTGCATAGAACCTGACAATTAGCCTCACCACCAAGGTTCTAGTGATGCTGATGCTGGGGTGGGCACCATAGTTTCTCAACCCTATGGAATGGTTCTGTCCTCTTGGGTGAAAATATGGCCTCTCTGGAATGAGCTACATAGTGATTTCAGCCAGGGCAGAAGGAGGAAGGATTGATGATGGAGAAAGTCATAATGCCCCTTCCTGATGGGCATCCTTCTGCCTTGGTGTATACACAGTGGAACCCTGTGTGGAAGACAGGTCCATCTTCTGCCGGATGAAAGTCCTGGACCGCTACTGCTCCATCCCTGGCTACCACCGACTATGCTGTGAGTCTTGCACCAAGAAGGCCTCAGGTCCCAATGCCAGCCTGGCCTCACTACCCACTTTCTTCACTCCTGGGAGTCTCTTGCCAGAACCCAAGGCCACTCAGGAGAATGTATCTACAAGTGGGCCAACCAGAGTGGAAGACCGTCAGCAAAACCATCCCACACAGCTATCAGGACTGGTGGACAGGATCTCCTCAGGGACTCAGCATCCTTTTACTCCCCAGATGCTAAGCTCTAGAGCATTTGAGGGTAGTTCCTCTGCTACCCCACCACCTTCGGGCTGGACCCAAACAGCTGTGCCAGCCTCTGAGGGTCAAGCACAATCCATGGAGGAACCAGGACATGGAAGCACCAGCCTTCCTGCTACCTCCCCGGTGACTTGAACCCATCCCTCTGGTCATATTTACATTCTGGATGTGGTCCCGGTGACCTTGTCTCAGGAGACTCAAACAGGGAAAAAAGACACAGGACACGTTTCTTTTAAATCATTTATACCCTCTTGTTCTCTTTGGGGCTGTGACGCTCTTGACCCCATGACAGGGTTGAGGGAAAAGAGAGATCAGGGATTGCCCTAACCACAAATACCTCAGCCAGAAGAGCTTGAGCTTCACCTCCAAGGGACTCCTGAGATCTGTCCCTTCAGGCTCAGTCAAGTTCCTTCCCAGGTGGGAGGTGGGGGTGGGTCTGAAGCTCATACAGAGGCCTGTCAGAGGTGCTTGCTTGTCCATGACTTCTGACTACCAGGAAGACCTGGACAGGCACCCTGCTCCCAAAAGCAAAGCAGGGCTGGAGGGAGGCGGGGCTGCTCAGAGGCAGGCAGGGGAGTGGAATTCTTCTCAGGCCTGGCTCTTTATCAGCTGAGGGTGCTACTAACATCCAGACAGAGTCAGTTCAGCTTTGCTGGCTGTGGAGTCATTTTTTTGGCTCACTCTGACCTTGAAGATGTCACTTTTGGTGACTCTAGGTTATAGACTGACCTCCCAATATATATATTTTTTCTTTTTTCTTTTTTTTGAGACAGGGTTTCTCTATGTATCCCTAGCTGTCCTGGAACTCGTTCTGTAGACCAGGCTGGCCTTGAACCACAGAGATCCACCTACCTCTGCCTCCTGAATACCGGGACTAAAGATGTGCACCAATCTTACACCCAAACCACCAGAGGAGGAGGCCTGGATGCATAACGTCAACATCCAGGAGTTTCCAAGCTAGGGCTTGACCCATGGTTGGATCAGGATATGCAATTTTAGTCATCACTGGTGCTTGGAGGAGGCCCAAATCTGAAAGGTGACCACCAGGTACCAGAGAGATGTTACTTCCTAGATTGCCCCCTCCCATCATCACTCTGTGCTGGGACTACTCCTGCTGGAGTTCCCTTCTGGCTCCAGGTGGGACAGAGTGTGTGATGCCCAGAAGGTCAGGCAGGTGAGTCACAAGACCCAGGACTAGAGTCCGCTCAGCTGGACCGTGTGAGTGGCCTGTGCCAGTTGCTGCTCCTGGGTTAGGATAGGGAGAATGCCTGGAGGCAAGCTCATCTTCCATGGTCCTCTGACTCTCAGGAAATGGCCTAGATCCTTATTTTCAGGGTCAGTGGCAGAGGTGCTTATCATCCATCCACCTTCCTCAGATGGAGGAAGGGAAGCCTTAGACCCCTGGCCTGCAAGCTCTGTGGGAAACAGGGATGCTGGGGACTGAAGCAGGGATGCTGGGGACTCTGTGCACTTCTTCCTTTACTGCTTTTCCCTTTGCAAGTGGCTGGGACTGCTCTGAGTCAGTCCTGTATGAACTAGCTTGGAGATTCTGATTTTCAAAATGTTACCTATTTATTAACATTGCTCTTGGTGTTTTGGACTCCAAAAGTGGTTTTGTGGTTTGTGGTGTGTGTGTGTGTGTGTGTGTGTGTGTGTGTGTGTGTGTGTGTTTTGGAGGATGGGGACAATGAGGCTAGCGTTCTAAGGGCTGGGCCCAGCAGTTGTAAGATAATTGCAGATGAGAGGGAGGAGGGACCACCAAGGAGCTGACTGGCTTTGGGCAAGCCACCTCACAAAAGATGGGGGTGGCCTGGTGGTATCTTTGGGGCCCACAGCAAGTAAAGTATTTCAATGATCAGAGCTTTGCAACCCTGCAAGGGGTGGTGTCCTTGGAAGATGGTGATGAAATAGTTTTTCCCTGGAAGAATTTAAGCAGAAGCTGGGTGCCAAGCAAGAGGAAGGGTTGTGTGCATCTTGTTGAGCAAGAAAGGTTGACGTGAAACTCACTGTGTGATTTTAGAGTGCCAGCCCATTGGGCTGGATACAGCTCAGTTGGTAGAGTGCTTGCCCAACATGCAAGAGTCCCTCGGTCCCCAACACTGCAGAGGTGCTAGACAGAGGAAAAGAACCAGTCTGTACCTCAGCTCCTGTTGGTAGAATGTTTGCATGGCATGCCTGAGACCCTGGGTTTAGTCCCCAGCACTGCCAAGAGAAGGGCTTGGGGTTGCTGGGAGGGATGATGAAAGAATCATTCCATGTCTTGCTTTGTGTTTGTGTCAGACATCAATAATCTATTACTATGCTGGCTCCTCAGGGACATTTGTGGGACCCTGGAAAGGACTACACACATGCGCCTGCGCACACACAGAAATGCACAAGCACATGCACGCACGCATGCACACACGCACGCATGTGCGCACCAGCCTGGAAGTGCACATTTCAGAGGCCCAACCTAGGGAGATGATGTTAGAGGCAGTGGTCTGACTTATTCACCAGGACAGAGAGACATGTAGAACACATCCTGTGTGTCCCCAGCTTGTGCTTACAGCAGACATTACCAGTTCACTGCTGCACTTTTACCTTGAATTGCTCTGGGCAGTGGCCAGTAAGTCTGTCTTTCTCAATAAGCATGTAGGTTTCAGTGCTCCAGGCAGGGAAGAGGGGCCTAGAAACCAGCCCAGGGGACTTCGGGGACCATCATATAATCCTTGGGACTGAGTCCAGGCTATCATTCCTGAGGTTCCTGAGCCCATCTATATACACGAACAGGGGAGGGCTTGTGGTTTGGCTCAGATGGTAGAGTGGGAAAAGAATCAATTTCTTGCCCACTGTGGACAGCTCCATTCCTGGGCAGATGGTCTGGATGGTGTACGAAAGCAAGCTGAATACTCCAGGAAAATATTTACCTTGGTGGTTCCTGTCTCTGCTTTTTCTTGAGTGCCTGCCTTGACTTCCCGGATGATTCACTGTGATCAGGACATGTAAGCCAAATAAACCCTTTCACCCTCAAGTAGCTTCTGGTCCGTGTTTTATAAGAACAACAAAAAACCAAATTAATACACCCAGCATGCAGGAAGCCTGTGTTCCATTTCCAACATCACATAATGGAGATGTGGTAATGCCGGCCTGCAATCCCAGCACTTTGGAACATGGAATCGGGAGGATCCAAATTTTTAAAAGGTGTCTGATGCTATATAGTTCCAGGCCAGTCTGGGATACATGAGACCCTACCTATTGGGGGTGGGGGATGGGAGAAACACACTTATTTATCTTGACCATCTTGAAAATTGCACTAAAAAAATGGACCTATGATAAAGGCCTAACGGGTGTCACTGAGCTTCCTATTGTGTGACTGTGGGCATAGCTACCCTTCCTGGGGGCTTAGCCACTACAAAAAAGGCAGCAGAGCTAAAGATTCACAGGGCAGTCGTGCAGCCAAGAGACATGGGAAGCACTTCTCCTAGCCTGGAGGCTACTGGTGCATGAGTAAGATCATTGAGCATGGGGTGTCAGAGGGCTGAGAACTTCAGAGTGGGCAGCCAGAGCTTGCTGCGGCAGAGCTGAGCAGGGCTCTTGAACTCCAGGCAAACCATGAAAACAAGGGTGTGCTGTCTGAGAGCTTTGGGCAAGAACTGGAACCCAGTGTTCCCAGTGTCCAGAGCAGACTCAGCTTTAGGGTTACATGTTCAAAACAAATACTTCAGCCCTCTCTGGGCCTCATTTGCTTTTTGATCTGTGTGCTGATTAGAAGCATGAGCCACTGATGCCTGTTAAACGAAGCATCCAGCTTAGCACTGTCTATAGATTATCTCTTTGATAAGATCTTTGATCTTTGCTAAGATCATCGATATTATTATGCACATGTGTGCAGGGGTCAGAAGACAACCTTAGGTGTCTGACCTAGCCTTTCACCTTGTTTACGACAGGGTCTCTTACTATCTACTACTTTTCGTAACAGGATAACTGGCCCATGAGCTTCTAGGGGATGTCCTGTCTCCTCCATCTCAGCATAGACGTGCCAGGATTATAGATGTACACCACAGTGCCTAGCTTTTCTGTGAGATCTGAGTATCCAAACCCAGGTCATTCAACCACCTCCCAAGCCCACAAATGGTTTCTCTAAGTGCCTTATCTAATTATAACAAGAGCATCTACATCCTAAAAGTTCTGTGTAGATTAAATATTTAAGAACCAGAGGTCAAACCGGACTTGGAAGTGCACGCCTGCAGTCCCAGCACACAGAAATTATGAACAGAAGGACCAAGAGTTCAAAGCCATGCATACATGCTGAGTTTGAAGACAGACTGGGACAGACTTCCCTGCCATTGATGAAAGTGTTTCTCTGTCCCTTTCCCATCTATTGAAGTGGAGCAGGGGAGGGCCTGATGTTGAGCAAGCCGACTGGGTGGGAGAACCAGGCAATGGAGCATTCCTATGTATGTCCACACAGCTAACTTTGCTGTAACACTATCTCTTCATCTCTTCAGATCAGTACTCTCCAAGGTGTGATCAGAATGTTCTGAAAGCAGAATAGATGAACTTAGGTGATGCAGAGAGACCTTCTTTTTTTATTTAGAGTAAGTGGGACTTTTTAATTTACATTTTTTTTTCATTTTATATCCCTCCCCTTCCCCAAGTCCTTCTAGATCCTCTCCCCCTCATTACCCAATTTATTTTATATTTTAAAGCTTTTATTGCATTTATTCACTCTGTCTGTATGTGGTGCCTGTCAGAGAGAGAGAGAAAGAGAGAAAATAAGAACACGCGCTATGACACAGATGTGGGAATCAGAACTTATAGGATCCATTTTCCTTCTACCATGTAGGTTCTGGGGAATCTAACTCAGGTCACTAGGCCTGGCAGCAAGTGCCCTTACCACAGAACCACCTTGCCAGCCCCCAGGATTTATTTTTATGTCCGGGAGAAACTTTTATAAACAACACACCAAAACCATGATGTGGAGAGACTATTGCTTGAATGGAATTACATCTAAGAAGAAAATGGGTGAATTTAAAACATTAGGAGTAGCATGGGCTGTCAGCAGTTGTAACAAAGTTCATGGTGGGGGGGCTGGGCGTGGTAAGGACTGATAGGCTCATCAGGAACTGAGAACAGGACTTGTGATAAAGATTCTAATTCTAGAATCTTCTCTCTAGCTATGTATCTTTAGGTTAGTTCCAGGTTCTTCGCTGTCATGTGACATGGAAATCTATTGCTGTATCTGTGATGCTTATCCCCTGAGAATCACATATGCAACAGGCAAAAGTGGGGTCTGTGTAATATCACGCACCGAGGAATGAATACATGGACAGTGTGGTCTAGGGTCAGGGCAGAGAATGTAACTCAGTGGCAGGGTTTGGGTCACCAACCAGCTCCCAAATCATGACCCAGAGCCTTCATAGTTTTGAATGCTTGGCCTGGCTTAGGCTCGCTTCTGGTTAACTCTTTTAACTTAAGTTAACCTGTTTTTCTTTATCAACCTTTTGCCTCTGGGTTTTTCCTTTTCTTTCTGTGGATCTCAGCTTGTGTCGGGGCCTCCTGGCTTCCGGCCCCAGATGTGTCCTTCTCGTCCTCCTATTCTCTCTGCCCACCAGCCCCACCTACCCCTCTCCTGCCTAACTATTGGCCATTCATCTTTTTATTAGCCCAACCAGGTGCCTTAGGCGGCAAGGGGAAACAGATGCAACACATCTTCACATAATTAATCACACATCCTTACATCATTAAGCAAATGCAACATAAACAAAAGTAACTCACCTTTACACAGTTACAGTAATACTCCACAGCATAAACACCTATGTGGCACATCTCTGCCCAGGTAAAATAATATTTCACAACAGTAGAGCGCTTTCCTGGCAAGTGTAATGGCTACCTTTGATCCCAGCAACACAACACACACAAACACACACACACACCAACCCAAAATACATAAGTTAGTCATGTGGTGGAATATTATTTAGCCTTCAAAAAGGTAGGAAATACTGACAAATGCTACATAGATGAACCCTGAAAGCATTGTTACAAGTAATAAGCCAGTTAGGAAAGGGTGCTCTAGTGAGTCATTCAGAGCAGCCAAACAGAAGGAGGAGGAGGAGGAAGAAGAGGAAGAAGAGGAAGGAAGGAAGGAAGGAAGGAGGGAGGGAGGGAGAGAGGGAGGGAAGGAAGGAGGGAGGGAGGGAAGGAAGGAAGGAAGGAAGGAGGAAAAGGAAGAAGAAGAAGAAGAAGAAGAAGAAGAAGAAGAAGAAGAAGAAGAAGAAGAAGAAGAAGAAGAAGAAGAAGAAGGGGGAATGGCTTGGAGGAGGGAAGGAAACATCCTGTTTAGTGGCAGTAGAGGTTAATTTTTCAAGAGGAGCTGCCCAGGGAGAGGATGAGGAAGATTCCATATCAATTGAAATGTTACTGATGCTTCTGAGAAGTGCTCTTAAACATGGCAAAGATGGTCAGTTTCATGTAAGAAATAAGCATAGAAGTTAACACTTCGGTGTTTGTTGTTGCTTTTTGTTTTTCAAGACAGGGTTTCTCTGGGTAGCCTTGGCCATCCTGGAACTCACTCTGTAGACCAGGCTAGCTTCAGACTCAGAGATCCACTTTCCCCTGCCTCCCAGGTGCTGAGATTAAAGGTGTGCACCACAACCACCCAGCAACACTTGGTTTTTTAAAACTTCATGTTTGGGAACGGATGTGGGAGAATCAGAAACACAAAGTGGGATGTATCCAGCACTTTGTCTCCTTGGGGTGGTGTTGACCAACATCAGACAGTATCCTGTGAAGTTCAGGGGCCAGCACAAAATCTTCCCAGGGTCAGCTTGTACTTGGCCCAGTGTTTATCTTCCCCAATTATCAGTCCTGTGCCAAAGGACCAGCCTCTGGTTGGACAGAGCTGGGCTTATGCAAACCTTGGAAGAGGAGGAATGGACATCCCAGGTAGTCACCCTTACCCTACAAATGGCTGAACTCATTCAGCCAAGTGATCAAATTACAAGGGGCTCCTACCTCAAGATTAACCCATTGATTGATTCCAATTGTTGGGAAGTGATGGGAACTTGAGAACTGACTGGAGAGAAGTGCCCAATGGACCAGCGTGTGTCCTCAGAGGCTGTATCTTGACTAGGAACTTGAGGACAAGCTGGAGGGAGCACCCACCCAATGGGCAGAATGTGTCCTTAGCGACATCTTGTCCCAGACTCCTTTCTCCTCTTCTGCTCTTAGCTACAATGAGCAGCTCACTCTACCCTATACTTCTATACACCATAGCATTTTGTTGTCATGTTTCTCTGCCTCTCAGGACTATAGCAGGGTAGCCACTGACCAGGGACTGAAACCATGAACCAAAATAAATGAGAATCCATGGTGACAGGGATTTACCTCATAGCAATACACCTTGAGAAATTAAAGAAGGACCCTTCATAGGCCCAGGGTTTTCATGCCAACTGTGGTTCATTTTTAAAGCAAGTGTCATCTAGGATTCTTTTACTACGTGGATATTTTGGAGAGCACCGTTAGTGAGGGTGGGTGATGGTATTAATGTTCTCTGTGCTATGAACAGACACTCTGTGGGGCTCGGACCTTGATGCAGCTGTATGTTCTGGACTGGAAAGTTTGTTACCTCAATCAAAACAGGTGACAGGAGACTGTGACACAGGTCACAACTTGTTAGACTCCAACATGTTATGCCAAGCAAAATACCCATGATACAAAGAGACAAAGGATTCTATTGGCAGTCCACTGGGAGCTGCTCTGCTCTCAGACCCAGAAAATCAGAGAAGGGCTTCCATCAGTCAAGAGGAAAATAATAAGGGCTACTGCTTTGTGCTATGCTTTGAATGTTTGGTCCCCTCACCTAAAAAACTCATATATTGAAAGGGGCTAGTATTAGGTACAGTCCCCAGGTGGCTGGTAGTACTAAGAGATTGGAACTCGGCCAGGTGTGGTGGCTTACATTTTGTGACCCCAGCACTTGTGTGGCTGAAGCAAGGATTTTAAGTTCAAAGCCTGTCTGGACTAAATGGTGAGCCCCCATCTCAATTTGCAAATGTAAGACTTTGGAAAGGGTTGGCTCATAAGGGTTATGACTCCATGAATAAGAAGTGAATAGGCAGCCTTATAAAAGGGCTTGTGGGAATCAATCTTTCTATTCTGCCACACGTGGCATACGGAAGGTGTCATCTAAGAGTGACAGGTCCTCTCCAGACCCCAAACCTATCCAAGCGTCTTTGGCTTTTCGACTTTCAGAGCTTGAAAATGAATTTCAGTTGTCAATGAATTACCCAATCGAAGGTCTTTTTGTGGTAGTAGTTCAATCAGACAGAGACTTTAGAGTCTCACTTCTGCAGGACAGAATAACTTCAAAGATGGAGTGATGGCCCCACAGAAGAGAAACCACTACCCTTTTGTCTAGTGTTCTGTTGCTGTGAAGAGACACCATGACCATAGCAACTCTTGTAAAAGAAAGCATTTAGTTGTGGCTGGCTTCCACTTTCAGCTCAGTCTATTGTCGTGGCATGGAGAATTCTACATCTGGATCCACAGGTAGCACAGGAGGAGAAAACACTGGACCTGGCATAGGCTTTTAAAACCTCAAAGCCCACGTGTGACATGTGGCCACCAACAAGGCCACACCTACTAATCCATTCAAATAGTGCCACTCCCTACGCACCTAAATACATGAGCCTATGGGGGCCATTCTTATTCAAACCACCACACCTTAAGTTGCCCGTTTTATTTGACCACATTTTCCAAAAGTGACAATAAAGCCAGAGAGGCAGCAATAGGCACAGTTGTAATACTGCCACTGGGGTGTGGGGGGGGGGGGAGGGGAGGATAAACCAACGGGATGGCTAAGGGCTTTAAAATGAGTTGCTTTAATACTGAAAGTAGGAGCCAGGTATGGTGAACTGTGACCATTCCTGTTAGTTGTGAGTTTGACAGGATTCTCAGCCTTCCTAATGCTAAGACTCTTTAATACTGTTCCTCATGTGGTGATGACCCCAACCATAAAATTCATTTTGCTGCTACTTTGTAACTATAATTGTTGCAGCCATTACAAATTATAATATACATATCTGAAACGTGACTCCCCCCGACACGAGGGTCATGACCCATAGGTTGAGAACTTCTGATCTAGCATCACCTATAAGGCATGCCTCTGAGCATGCCTAGAAAGATTACCTCAATTACATTACCTAATGGGAAGGCCTTTGCTAACAGTGAGAGGTACCCCCAGCATTCTCCATGGGAGGGCGCTCTACTCTTCTAGAGTAAACCATCTAAACACAGACTGTGGCAGGGTAGACCTGCCCCCATCCAGGTGAGGCAGCATTTTATTAGTAGAGTATGGTTGGAGGCCAGGGCCAGGTGGTAACATAGCAGGACAGGAGCCCCTTTGAGCTAGGCAGAAATCTCTGTGCTCTGGGCTGTGCTCCTCAGCTCTCGGCCTTTGACTTGGTCGTTTTCTCCTCTGAGTCCTCGCTGGGATGCACTCGGAGGACTTGGGCTATGCCCATGGTCTCTGGAGGACAGGAAAGGCAGTGGCGAGAGGAGCAAGAACAGACAGGGAGGTAGACCAATGTCAAGGCCCGCTTTGCCTTCAGTTCATTGGGGGACCTGGGATAGGCTGGCTCACTTCTGTGAGCCATATCACTCTACTGCAGGCCAGGCACTCCTGCTGGGCCCTTGGGATGCTACTCGGCTGACAAGGGAGAATCACGTCCACTGTTGACAAGCATCCCTCCCCCACCCCCCACCCCCCGCAGCTGCCACCCCATCCCACCCCCACACTCTCTGGTCTAAGATACTATGTTCACTGCAAGGGCCTCCTCTCTGGGCTTCCTTCTTTCTTCTTGTCATGACCACTCCCATCCATGCCTTGCACAATGATGGCAGGGATGGCCTGCTCATAACCTCCAGAGTGTCCTACACTCTTCAAAAGGCTGACCCTTTCTTGTCTCATGCTGCTGCCCACCCAGAGGGCCCAGACACCCTGGCCATCTTGTTCTTCCATCAGTTTACCAGGCAGGAGGGAGCTCTGCTTGAAGGCTTTCCCTAGGCAATCCCAGGTGGAAGCGTCTGTGGCTCAGGATACGGACACCCCCAATTAACCTGCTCTTCTCCTGGGGGTTCTGCCCTTTGCACACTTTCTCTCTAAGAGTGAGCCCTGGTGACATAGGGACTTGTCCCAGTTCCTCCCTCTTGACTCCTCAGAGCCTGACACATAGTAAGTATGCAATAAATGTTTGCTACATGAAGAAGTGAGCCAACTTCCTTGGGTGGGAATCCAGCCAGAGCCAGCCTCAGTGTACCTCCAGAATAAATGACTCCCTTTGAGGGCTTTTACCTGGTTTTTCTGTCTTCGATAGAGGTGGTGTTTTCGTCTTCTTCAGGGATGGACTATAACCAAATACAAAAGACAGGCTCAGGAGACCGAGTCTACAGATGGTAGGTTGGTTAGGAGTTGGGAGGTAGCATAGGTGTGGTCAGCTCCCAGCTGAGACCAGTCACCCCTCATAAAGAGCTAGTGCAGGACTGTCCACAGATGGACCCAGATAGCCTCTCTGTACCTCCAAAGTAGGACCAGAAAGCTGTGATTCTGTGTCTGCTGTAGCCATGGGGAAATAAGGTCCTTTTGTCCAGAATAGCCAGACTACGGCCTTTCCTACAACTCTTTGCCTGTCAAGCTGGTCATGGACAAGCAATTAATAATCAACCTTGTATGAGCTGTAAGCTACTGTTACCCTTCACACATGCATATTATTTCCCTACAGCTCTGACAGGAGGCTCAAGCACAGTAACACTGGCTTTCTATATTGTACTTTTCTTCCATTGGCATATTTAATATGTTGCGGTAGTAGGAATTGAACCCAGGACCTGTGCAACTGTCTATCAACGAACACCAGCCCTTGCCCTTCTTTTCTTCTCTCAAAAAGAAAAAGAAAACCAACTCTAGGGCCAGAGCAAGAACCTACGCTGAGCTACACGGACACTGTCCTAATGTGTGTGAAGCTCTGGGTTCCAGCCCCAACACTGTTTAAACGGGATATGGTGGTACATACCTGTAATCCCAGCACTCAGGAAGCAGAGGCAGGAAGGCTGAGTTCAAGGTCATCTTCAGATACAAAGCTGGTTGGAGGCCAGTCTGATCCACAAAACAACCACCCACCAAAATACGCCTCCCCCAAACCTAAGCCACCTTCTCAACCATGCCCCAGCACCCCAAAATTTAGTCCCTGTAATCTGCTCACTCCTGAAACCAAGGCCTGGGTGCCTTCCACCTCCTGAGATGGTCTTTTCCCAGCCTTTCATCTTTGCAGTTTCTAATCCCCAGTGTTCAGCTGAGAAGGTGGCTCAGTGCATAAGGCACTTGCTGTGCAAGTGAGGAACAGAGGTCCTGCGCAGCATGGATGTACTCCACCCTACTCTTTGAGGGAGGATCTCTCAGCTGCATCCCAAACACTGAGACGTCTAACCCAGCTTTCTTTGTGAATCTCGCCTTCCTTTCCCAATGCCAAAGTGCTGGAGTTACGGGTGGCTCACTCAGCCAGGGAAGGCAGATGCTGCATCCAGAATCAGGGTGTGATTCTGGGTGCAGAGGGGCAGGTGAGGGGCCCTGAGCCCACCTGTAGGTTGCCTGTTGTGTCTCTTGAGATGGTTCTTGAAGTTCCTGGAGTTGATTCAAGAGCTTCTCTTCTGGGAAGGAGGGGAGGGGCTGGTGCATGAGCTGGGCCACCGCTGTCTGAAGAAGTCCCAGTGCCAAGTCTTTCTCTGAAAACAGCACAGGGCAGTGTTCTCAGCCCTGCCCCGTCCTGCATCAACCAGCTCGTCCCCACCCTGGTGAAGGACAGCTTCCTTTAATCATCCTACCTTTTCTTATGGGTTTCTCTCCCCCAAGGAAAGTCCCCACAGTGCTTGTGGCATTGTGTACAGAGCCCTCAGCCCTACACCACCCTCTCCTACCATGAAGCTTATATACACTTTGTTTTTGGTCTTCCCCCCTCCCATCTCCCTTCCTCCCTACTCCAGGACCACATTTGGAAATCTCCTGAAGTTTTCTCCCCTTCCTTTCTCCCATCCCTTCCTCCTGTGAGCTTTTAAGCTCCTTCCCTGGGGATTCACCCCCCCCCCCACACACACACACTTTGGGCTCTAGTGTACAAGCCTGTGTATTCCTGTATTTGCGTGTGTGCTTATGTTTTCTACAGCAGCCAAGAGGGGCTGGGTCTGCTAGGAACCATCTTTGGCTCTTTCTGTATCCCAGATACCTATGCCTGAGGTCAGTACTAAAGAAGGGCCCCCTCCAAGGAAACAGGGTCACAGAAATGCTTTTGGAAAGTAGGGGGGAGTAGGACTGGGATCCCCGTGGGATGCTTTGGGACCCCCAAGAAAAGAGAGAAGGCTGAGTGATGTTTGTCCTGCAGGATCAAGGGCAAGGTCTTGGCTGTCCCCTGTGTATAGAGAGGGCCACACTACGGTGTCCTCACCCTTTGGTGGAGCATAAAGCAGCCAGAACTGGATAGCACTTAAGGAATCTGTTTGTAGAATCTGACAAAGAAGCTCCAGGATCTGTGTGAAATAGGACAGGCCATGGTCGGTGGAAACCCCTGTCATACTCTAGCCAGAAGTGCAGGCAAATGTGGGTTCAGGGGACAGCAGCCTTCTCCCCTTGATATGGGGTTCCCAGGCCACTTACTTTGCTAAACTGGTTCCCCCTAAAGGTTCATCCATGGGACCTAGCACTTAGGGGAAGGGGTGTGTTCTCACAATTGTTCTTAAGATCCCTGCTGGGCAGGTAAAAATGTGAGGCCTTGAGAAAGGAAGGCATCAAGTGGGCACTATAGGAACAGAATCAAGTCTCAGATATCAGACAGGTTAGACCTCTTAGCCCCACAGTCTCCACTGGGCTGGTTGGAACCTAGGGCCCCACACTGGGACAGCAAAATCAGAGCTGGCCAGTCACCTCCTCAGAGACGCACCCAGTTCTGCATGCTGGGATCTTTTGAGTGGTGATTTGGGGTACCCCACGATCCTCCCCACCCAGGAGCTCCAAGAATCTGGAGATGTTAGCCAGGAGGTAGGGGACTCGCTGTAGGCAGCCTGCTGGCCAGAGTGGACTGTTTCTGCCAAGTGCCTAGTGAGGGGCTCCATCCAGTGAAGTAACCGAGAGTCTGGGCTCTTAGCTGCCTCCTCAACCAATGGCTTCCCCTGTCTCTTCCAGTCAAGTAGCGGCAGTATACGGTCCAGCTGTGTCCTGGATGTGCTCTGGGGACTTCCCAGGCCAGGTTGCAGGTGGCAGTTGTAGCTATGGAAGACTGGAGGGGGGACCCGTGGTGGAAGGTGAATCTTTGGGAGTCCTAGGAAAGTAGGGTTCCCTTAGCACTTTCCAATCCGTCTTTCCAAGGACCTGGAGGGGTCTATCAGACCCTGGCAGGCCCACCTTATCTTTGGTGGAGTAGGAACTGGGTTGGGCTTCTCCCTCAGGCCTGTACCTGCTAAGTGCCCACACCAGGCCCCACCCCCCAGCACCCACTTGCAGCACCCACCCTGAACTACCCTTTGGCCCTTCCACATTTTTCCCATCCTCCTTACCTGCCCTGGGCCCCCTCCCCACGAGACCTGAGACCCTAACTCCAGGTGCGGTGAGGCTGCCCTATGGTGGAGAAAATACCAGTTCTAGCCTGGTTATGCTGGTCATCCGTTGGGGGACCCGGCCACAAGACATCACCTAAAAGAACCTAACCGTCTTCGTTGGATGGGGATCCTGAGATCTGTCTGGTCTATCCATGTTGCTGGCCCCCAAATCACTGACATTTAACAAGAAATAGTGACACTTGGCTCTGAGGGACACTCATGCATTTTTTTTTTTTTTAAACAAGGATTACCAATGCCCTGCCCACTGTCACAGAGTGGAGGCTCATTTCAAGCCTTGATGAGAAAAGGAGCACAGGAAACAAAGTCCAGGCTAGCCTTGCAGGCTGTGAATTGAGAATACTCTAGACAGGCCCTTCCCTCCCAGCTTCTCCATTCAGAAGCAGCTTTCTCAAGAACTGTGGATATTGACACTAGAAAAGTTCTTAAGTAGTAATGCAGTGGTAACATACACATGCTCCCAATGTGGCCAATGACCCATGAGAGGGGACTTACATAGAGAGGATGACAACAGGCTGTTTAGAGGTAGAGGAGCTCAGAGCCCAGAATGCTGACTCCAGGGGGCATGATCTTTCTGGTCTTACATTACAGTCTTAGGGGGCAGTGCTTCTGGAGAAGCCACCCTAAGTCAGGCCAGAACGGTCCTGGCTGGAAGGCCTGGGAACCTGGAGGCTGAGACCACTGAAGTCTCGGCTCCCAGAATGGGGCTTACCAGGAGCTCCTGGTCCTGCAGGATGGAGGCTTGAACTCCATCTTTACTAGACGGTTGGCCCCGCTGCCCCTGGCGGCCACGGCGGCTGAGGGCTTGGCTGGAAGCCGGGATAAGCCTACCAGTCTCAGCTGAGTACTTTGCCCCCTGCTCTCTCAGAGGAGGCTCTTCCTTCTGCTGGGAGGAAAATGACAAGAGACTCCATGAGCTGTTGAGAGTAGAAGGCAGGGAGAAAGATGAAGACAAGGCTGGGCCACATAAGATGCTGCCTTCCCCAAATTCCAGTAGGGACCCGGGATGCTATCAAGCCATCTCCATCTTCTCCCAGGTTCTCCTTCATTGACCCTGGCTCCTCCTGCATCCTAACTCAGCATCTCAGAGTTGAATAAAGATGCTCCTGGTGATCTTCGCAGGTCCCCCTCCAAATATCAAAGGTATGGGAGTAGTGTCCTGTGCCAAGGTCCCTATGTCAACCCTGATTCCTAGCTCAACTGCTCCTATGTCTGAGGTCTGTTCCTCCCATCCTTTATGCTACTTCTGCCTCCGTGTGTGTGTGTGTGTGTGTGTGTGTGTGTGTGTGTATTTGCATCTTCATGTGTATATAGGTGCTCATGTATGTTCAAGTGTATGTGCAGAGAGGTCAGGGGACAACCTCAGATGTCACTCCTCATCCTTTCTTTTTTTCTGAAACAAGGTCCCTCACTATTCTGAAAAATCACTTATCTCTGCCTTCCTAGGGTAAAGATTACAAGCACGCACCCCCATGCCAGGCTTTTGTAAAGGTTTATTTAACTTCATGTGTGGGAGTGTTTGCTTACATGTATGGATGTGTACCACAAGTATGCAGTGTCCCCTCTTGATCCCCTGGAACTGGAATTACAAATGGTTGTGAGCCACCACGTGGATGCTGGGAACTGAATCTGGATCCTCGGTAATAGCGGACAACATTCCTAACTGGCTGGAGAGCCATCTCTCCAGCATGCCCCACCTTCAGGCTTTTTACATGTGGGTTTTGAGGATTGAACTCAGGCCTTCAATCTTAAAAGGCATGTGCTATTTTTTTTTTTTTTTGAGATAGGGTCTCTCTACATAGACCTGGCTGTGTTAGACTCACTGTGCAGAACAGTCTGGTTTCTAATGCACAAACTCACAGATCCAAGTACCTCTGCCATTCAAGGGATTGAGTGCATGCTTCCCTTCCTTCCTTCCTTCCTTCCTTCCTTCCTTCCTTCCTTCCTTCCTTCCTTCCTTCCTTCCTTCCTTCCTTCCTTCCTTCCTTCCTTTCTTTCTTTCTTTCTTTCTTTCTTTCTTTCTTTCTTTTTCTGCTTTCTGAATGAGCTGCCTTCCCAGCCCTTGGCACCTTTCTTTGCCCAGGGAAATCTCTTGAGTATGGTCCAGTGTAATTTCAGTTAAAGCAGGTGCTTTCTCCCCCACACTTTTTTTTTCTTGCTTTGCTTTTATTTGGTTTGAGACAAAAACCTCAGTAAGCAGCACTGACAAGCCTGGAACTTGTGTGTAAAGCAGGCTAGCCCTAAACTTGCAGTCATCCTCCTGCCTCTGTCTCCCTAATACTGAGGTTAAAGATGTCATTATCCTCACAGCCATTTTCCTCCACATTTTAAAGAAAATTAGATCTGAGTACTTAGCTGAGTTATCCTGAACACCCTAATGAGTTAGTTGCAAGCAGAGACAAGAGGCCATGTCCCCACTTCTACATGTGGGTTGCTCAAAACGCACACCATTACAAAGAGCCAGGCCTGTCCCAAGACCACCTGCCTTTACCACTTTGTCCCTGCAAGGCACCTGTGAGATCATCTCCATTCTGTCTGAGAACCCCTAACAATTCTCCATTCCTCAGGAGGCTGGATGCTAACCTGTGTGGGGAAGTTAGGGGAAAATTATAACTGTCTCCTCTCACCTCTCTATCATTTCCACCCTGTGCTCTAGGCTCTGTTCTTTAAAGATGTCCTGAAGTGGGCCAGAGGTCCTCTGCTTGGAAGTCTCCCCCATAAGCAATTATGGATGACCTTAGAAGATGTTCCTGGTGATTTCTCTGCTAGATGTGATTTGTGTTCTCTGACTTCCCCTGTCACCATCCTCTCTTAGGAGGGACCCTCCCATGCCAGCAGCAGAGCTTTGGAGGGACTCACCAAGGCTTTCCTTCCAGGCTCACTCTTTTGTTCAGCTCCAACCTCACTGGCCTTTGACCCGCTTTCCTTGGTAAAGGCAGCCACTTGGGATGCTAGGTCCTTTAGATTCTTCTTCCAGGTGTCTGGGGAGGACAGGACAAGACCTTGGGGACCCTGTTTGCCTTCCATTTGTCATCAAGACTGGGATGGAGGGGAAAGGTTCTGGAATCCCTCCGATTTACAAGCCTTTATGCCTCAGAGGGAGAAGCATTAGAAACCAGCACTGGAGTAACGTCAGACATCCAGACATAGGTGCCCAGCCTGCTGCGCATGCGCATTTGTGAGGCCGCCCACTCCTTTCTACCATAAGGAGCACGCTTGGAGAGTCTCCATGAGCAAAGCCCACCTGCCCGAAATGAAGAAATTTATGGACAAGAAGTTATCGTTGAGTTAAATGGTAGCAGACATGTCCAAGGAATACTATGGGGCTTTGATCCCTTTATCAGTCTTGTGATTGATGAGTGAGTGTGTGGAGATGGCAGCTAGTGGGCAACAGAATAACATCGGCATAACAGTCATATGGGGAAGCAGCAGCATCATGTTAGAAGCCCTGGAAGGCTGTTCAGCAGAGGAGTCCATATCCTTCCCCAAAGGACTGTTTGACTGGGGTGTAGAACTGGGCCATGTACATTTTCATAGGAAACTTTTTTTTTTATTTTTTAATTTTTTTTGCTAAATAAACTTTTGTGATACTCGAAAGAAAGAAAAGAAACCACCACTGGACAAGGGTTACTAATGTTGATAGCCTCCCTGAGTCCTCTCCGGGGGATGCTGGAGGGTATTAGGTTACTATATCTAAATGTAAGTGGTTTGATCTAGCTTTTTCCTTTTAGATGCCTGGAGCAAACATTTAGATTCGAGAAAAATGCCATGCCTGTTCTTTAGACATTGAACCACTCTCTAGACAGGTATAGTGTTCCACAGTCAGCCCTCAAACTTCTCTGCCTGTCACCCTGTTCGACAGGATCTCTCTCTCTCTCTCTCTCTCTCTCTCTCTCTCTCTCTCTCTCTCTCTCTCTCTCTCTCTCACACACACACACACACACACACACACACACACACACACACACACACACACACACACACACACACACACATCCTAGCAGCAGAAAAGAAGGGCTTGGCTTCCAAAGTCCCTGCAACACTGCAGCTTGAGGTCCTGATAGACTATCACCTGAGTGTACATGCCACTAAATACTGCAAGTGTCACTCCAGTCTCTAGCTCCAAGCTACATGACTGTGTCTGAAATCAGCTTACTTCCTGCTCTTTGTTACTCCTCAAACGCCTCAAATCCAACAGGTGGACCTTTTCAGGGTTAGGGCCTGGGGAATAACACATGAGAGTGGCCCAGGAATGAGGGGAAAGGAAACCCTGATTCAAGAGCAATGGCCCCTGCCCGACCACACACTTTGGGAAAGGTATGGGCCCCCAGGTAGAAGGGTATGACCAAAATACCCACCAGAAGAATAAAGCTGGGGGTTTCGATTGGACTGTGGGTCCCCAATGGGGACAGAGGTGATAGGCATCCCCATCAGACAGTCAGACAGGAGTGTAGACTTAGTCAAGGGTGCCAAAGAGAACTCGTCCCTGACCACGCAGACAGGCTTCCCGGTGAAATCTGCAGAGGAGATGAGATCTGTAAGTTGGGGGGCCTGGTGGGCCCCCAGGAGCTTTTCAGGGGACTAAAAAGAGGTGGTGAGAGGCACAGAATCCTTCAGGTCCCCCTCTTTCTGTAACCACAAGTTCATGTCATCATAGCCAAAAACCTAGACCAGCAGCCACAGTAGTCACGGGTACAAGAATGAGAAGGGCCTGCTCAGGGTCACCAATGAGCTCAGAGGCAAGACAGAGTCAAGCCTTCATGGGACCTTCTGAGGTCTTTCTGGCTTCCTGTGACAGGTCAGTAAATTGTAGGTGGATTAAAGATGAAGGCTATAGGGACCAGGGAGACAGTTCAGTTGGTAACCTTGAAAACGAGAGGAATTGAGTTCGATACCTACACTCATGTTTTTTACAAAGGGCTGGGAAGGTGGCTTAGTGAGTAAAACCACTTTCCATGCAAATGTGAAGATCTGAGTTTGAATCCCCAGGACCCACATAAATAGATTATAAATGCATTGAGCATCTATAATCTAGTGTTCCTATGGGGAGATGGCGTTAGAGAGAAAATAACCAGGAAGCTTGCTGGCCAGCTCATCTGGCATATACAGCGGAAAAACAAAGATCTCAAACAAGGTGAAGGCAAGGATTGACCCAGGGATATCCTCTGACCTCCACACATATACCTTGGCATAGGTATGCACAAAGTGAAGATGCCTGTGTGTGTGTGTACACGATGGCCATGCATGTTCATGTGTGTGCAGGTGGGGGCCAAGCAACAATGACTACTGTCATTTCCCAGGCCACTATCTACCTTGTTTTATTTGAGATAGAGTCTCTCACTGGCCAGCAGCTCCCCATTTATCTAGGATGGCTGGCCCATGAGCACTAAGGAGTCTCTGATCTCCACCATTCCAGCTCTTGGCTTAACAGTGTAGGCCACCATGCTTGGCTATGCCTTTGCTACTTTGGTCCCAGGATCCTTATTCTACTGGCCTCTCCAGGTTCTTTGGCTTCTCTTCATCTTCTCTAATGTCTCCTAACCTTCTCAATCTCTTAATCCACAGCTCTGCTCTCTTGTGTCTTCACAAGGCATTGTTTCTTCTCAAATGGCTCTCACAATGGTATCTCCCCAGCCTACTGCTTCCTCCACCTATGGCTCCGCCCCACCTCTCTCCCCTTCCCTGCTGACCCTTGATGGCTTCTTGGTACTCTGGTTCTCTTAGTTGCTCAAGCTGACCCTTAAGGAATGGCATCAACACCTCTTTGCCTTCTACTTCACCTTTAGCCAGTGGTCAAATCCTAGGGCCTTTCTTTTTGTACCTCTAGACTAGAACTGAGCAATCTGCTTGGAGGTTCAGCTATCATCAAGGCCAATGGGGCCTTGTTCAAGCATCTCTTGTCACTTCTATGTGCTGTCATCTTCTCGCTGGCCCTACTTGATTCAGTTATTGTATTTACACAGACTCTCACGAAGTGGCTCAGGCTAGGAAAGACCTCTTACTTAGACCAGAATGGCCTTAAATTTGTGATGATCCCTCTGCCTCTGCATTCCAAATGCCAGGGCTATAGGACTACATACCTTAAGACAGCACCAATGGCCTGCAGGGTCTACCTGATCCAGCTCCAGGACCTCTCTGAGACTCTCTATCTCTTTCCTTCCCCTTGACTCTGCTCCAGATACCCAAGGGGCTTTCCTGCTGTACCTATACAGAGTCAGGGCCATCAGGTCTCTCTGCAGGGCATTCTAATGCTTGAATGATTTGTTCTCATGGTTCCTACCTACCCTTACTTCCTTTAGCCTTTCTCAATATCATGTCATTGACGAGGACTCTGTGACAATCTTTTGAAAGTGCCTATCTCCCCCCTGTAGCCTGACAGTGACATCAAATCAATGTCTCATGCTTCCCAGCTGGATGTCAGCTCCAGGACAGCAGTGACAGTAGTCTGTCCTGCCCATGGTCATGTCCTTGGAGTCCAGACATGTGTCATCCTGTAGCTCACTCTGTAAATGTTGCAGATGGATAAGTGGGTGTATGGATGGCCCAAAGGACAAAGCCGCAGGAATCAGAAGTCATAGCATAGTTCTGGGGTGGGACACTCATCCCTTTCTCTGACTCGGAGGGAGGGAAATTCTACAGGGGACCTCTGATATACCCTTACAGCCTCCACTTCGTTCCTATCCCACAGGTCAGTCCTGGCGTGGCCACTGGAGCTGATCAGGCTCCATCATGCTCTCTAGGCTCTGACTGGAAATGGGTATGCATGCCTCTATACTGGATCTCCATGCTCTCTAGGCTCTGACTGGAAATGGGTATGCATGCCTCTATAGGGATAACCCGCTTCTCAGGGCCCTGTGACCAGGTCCTGCCTGCCCGACCCTACCTTGGATGTGTGTCACCCGCTGAGGCTGGGGGTGGTGTCGCGAAAAGAAGGAATGATGGCTGAGGCGTCCAAAGCGATAGGCGCTGGGTGTCTGGGGCTTGGAGAGCTTCAGCTCCTCTTGGATCAACTCAAAATCCACAATGCCCGGGACCATAGGCTCTTTCTGGATCCCAGCATCCCCGTGGCTCTTTGGAAAGTGCTCTGGCTTCTTCTCAGGCTCTGGCTCTGTCTTTGGACTGAAGTGAGATGGTTAAAGAGAGGTGAATGGTATTTCCTCTGGTTCACCAGGCCTATCAGTGCCTATCATGGAGCCCAAGTCCCAGAGGCTGAAATCTGGATTCGAGGCACCCCCACCCTACAGTCCCCCCAAAGCTTGGTTCTCCCAGAATCCTTTCCCAGTGATGACATCCGGTCCCAGTGAGCCTCTGTCTTCCTAAGATGCATTGGTAGGGAGCTGGGCCCATCTGTCAGAGAGCAGATGGGACCTCCCAGGATCCCTGCTTTCTTCCTGAGACCAGATCTAAAACCAGAAAGAGAAGCCTCAGACCCACCTGTTCACCATACCCTGGGATGCACCAAAAGCCCCTTAATGTATATAATATATATTCTCAGGAAACAGAAGCTGGCCCCATTAGAGACCTCTCCCGAAACCAAAATTTGGCAACCCCAAGAAGCCAGCTTCAGGCTGTTACCCTCCTCTGTGGCATTCTTATCTTAGACTCAGTACCCAGGGGTCAGGGCTAGAGCTGAGGCCAGGGCAGTTCCAAGCGAGTCCTTTCACCATGTGGTCCCTCCCAGAAGATGCGTAACTGACACCATAGATGCAGGGAAGCGTCCAGCTCCTGTCTTGTTGGGCTAGGCTGGAGACCAACTGTCTCAGGTTCCCAGCACCCCACTCCACCCCACCCCCAGGATCAAAAGACACTTAGCCTCTATTCCTGAAGGAGGAGGAGGTCACTCTAGACCCAAAGGTATCCCAGGAGAGCCTGCTGTACCACCTGCCTGGTGGTTTTCTGCACTTCCCTCTCCTTCTGTCCCTGGCTGCAGGGAGGTCCCTTGGTCGAGTGGAGGTGGGCTGGGGATATGCTAAGCAAAGTGTGCCTCCCTTCATTCTTGTGAGGTTGTTGCTGGGCGGCCCCCTCAGTATCCTGTTCCATTCTCCTTTCTGCTGGGGGACAATCTAGGGCTTAAAGAAATAAAGCAAACTTCTCTGAAATGGCAGTTAGGCACCTCCTCTACCCACAAATAAGAGGAATTCCCTGGAAACTCTAGAGCAGCTGTGCTCTAGCCCTCTGCCTAGCATGTGTTGGGCCTGTGGCAACTCAGCTACCTAGGCCCTGGTGCATGGCATTCCTAGCTGAGAAAGGACCTTTCTTGGAACTTGGACCCCAGTTCCTCCAAAGGTACCTTTGCCTTCTATCACTGCCCCATCTCCCTTTGATCACCCCCCCCACACACACACACACACACTCTCCTTTCTGGCCTGTGTGCATTTAAGTCCTCACCTCGCTAGTGAATGCTCAGCCAACTGGGTTTTCACCTCTGTCGTCATCACAGGGTTTGCGATGAGAGATATAAAGACTGGAATCCTGATGCCAGTGTTCCCAATGGATGGCACAGCTCTGGTGGACTGGTGGCAGCTGTGTAAACTGGAACAGACAATCTGCGGGGGAGAAGGCGACAGTATATGGTAAAACTGAACACTGTATTACCCAGTAGTTTTCTCCTAGATATAAGAAAAACCCCTATATATCTGTGCAATGCAGTTTGTCTTTGAGAGGGGTGCTATTCAGAGTGTCCAAAGCAGTAAAAACCAAACCAAACCAATGGCATCACTTATATCCGGAAACTTGAGTAAGCCTGGGCTACATTCAGACCATGAGCTTTTAGATTGCTGTGCGAAGCGATGAATCATAGTGATAGTCACAACATGAATAAATCTTAAACATAGTGCTTAGCATGATTTAGAAAACCATATAGGGTAATGGCTCTCAGCCTGTGAGTCACAACCCCTTTGGGTTATATATTTTATACATATATATAAAATTGCAGTTATGAAGTAGCAACGAAATAATTTTATGATTGGGGTCACCACAACTCATGGCATTAGGAAGGTTGGGAAACACTGATATAAGTCTTTCTACATAGCCCTAGCCAGCATAGAACTTGATATGTAGACCAGGCCAGCCTTGGCCTCAAACTTACAGGGAGTGAGTTTGATCCACGTGCCTCTGACACCGCCATGCTGGAATTAGAGGCATCCCCAACATGCTCAGATCGGAAATACTTTTTTAAGGTAAAAGTTCCCAGGGCCAAGCAAGATGACAGGTTGAGGCAAGTGCCATCAAGCCTGAGTTTAATCCCTGCAACCCACATGATGAAGAGAGAAAACCAACTCCTAAAAACCTCTACACACACACACACACACACACACACACACACACACCCTTAATTTCTTGGGCAAACAATTATAACATGAGGTCAGACAATAAAACAAGAAAATTCCTCTAGTGGCATTTTTAAGTAGGTCAGGAAGGAGAAGAATTCACAGGAGATGTTAGTGGTGAGACCATGGTTCTTGTACAGGGGGAACATTTACTAGAGTTTAGTGCACTATTAAGCAAACCAATGAGAGGAAATGGATGAAAGGTGACAGATGTCAAAACCAAGACTTATGATTAAATCTATAGACCTGATACAAGGTCAGGACTAAGTGCATTCTGCAAAAGGCCTTCAGGATTGCAGATCTGCAAGGCTCTCTGAGAGGCCTAGGTGCCACCTCCATCCAGTTAGTAAATGATAGGTTTGCCTCATTTGAGGTTGCACAGGCAAGGACCAGCATCGGGCATCTAACTTACAGGCTCCTGATCTTTTGCCTAAAAACAGTGAGCAGGGCTCCCTCTTCAGGAAGTTTCAGGCAGGTATCATCAAGGGCAGGGGCTGGGTTCTCAAGAGATTAAGACTTGAAGATTTGGAAATCCCTCATCTATTGCCTACTGGAAAAGGTGCTCTTTAGAATAGAAACTCTCAAGTGCTTTTGACCGTCACAACAGCAAGAAATCCATTCTTCCTCAGGTCTCAATTCATATATGTGTTAATGTGTGTGTGTGTGTGTGTGTGTGTGTGTGTGTGTGTGTGTGTGTGTATGCATATGCAACGGACATGGGAATACTCTAAAGCAGTCTCTACACATGTGATGCATATGGATACTTGCATCTTGTGGGTTTTGTTTGTTTGTTTGTTTTGCTTTATGAATGTTAGACACGACCCATTAAACTACTTCAATGAGTTTATGAGTCACCACCCACACTAGAGGGATCAGTAGGGACGTAGCAGGAGAGATAGATGAAGTCACTGTAGCCCATGCCTGCCCTCCCCTGCCTCTGACCTTGGGCTCCTTGACAGCCAAGTACAAGAGATCTGAAGGTAGCCACCAACCTAACCACAGATGCTCTCTCATCCTCCATTCCTTTGTCCGCACTCAAAGCCAGAGCCTATTTCCTGCCCTCCTGAAGACTTACCAGGAAGATGTCCCACTATAGCATGTGAGCAAGAAGCCCCTGGTGCCTGACCAGCAAGGATAAGAAGACTAATCAAGAGAAAGGCTTGTCGGAACTGTGGGCAGACCTGTTGCTTTGTGACTGTGCTGAGCCCAGTGGTTGCTAAGTTACCTCTTCCACACAACTCCAGAACATATCCCCAACACCTTTCTCCACCACCCATATGCAGTTCATCTTTCACCTTCCTAGGGGGTAGACAGCTCACAGAGAATTTTCTCAGGTCCCATGAAACTCTTCCCTCCATTTCCTATCTAAGTGCTTCCAACGGGGACCCAGACAAAAAGGTTGACTACCTGGTCCAACCAGCCATCAGCAGACTGAGGGAGAAAATCTGGCCAAGGATTCTGGTTGAGCTGGATTCTGGTCTTGCCAGCTTGATATAGCTGGGTGCTATTGTGTCCATCTGCCTCTGGGAGCTTTGACTCTTGGGATAAGAACTCAGGGGAGTTGGTTACCTCTTCAGTTGAGAAAAGGAGATCATACAGGACCTGGAGTGTCCCTGTGGCTTCACTCGGAGGGGTGGCGGGCAGGGAGGATTGGGGTTTTCAGTTAGTTGAGCTGCCTGCATTGCCCGGGCTGTGGAGTGCTAATTACCCTTCTGCCGTTTATCGTGATGTGAGCTCAGACAATTTACCCAATGTCTTTGAGCCTCAGTCCCCATAGCTCTGAAATAGAGATGGGATTCCTATTTACTGTCCCTTGGAGAGTACATTAACACACATGAAAGTGCTCGGCACTGTATATGGCATTGAGTCTGATCTCTTACCATTACAGTCTAGTCCAGGAGTGCGAAGCGAATGCCCTTGCCTATTTCTGGGCTTGTTCTAAAGAATAAATGAAGTGAAGTGCCCAGCTATATGTATGCAGGAGATGGTTGAAAGCAGGGGTGGGGGGCTAGGAAGGTGGCTTAGTCTGCAAAGTGTTCACCTGGCAAGCTTGAGGACTTGCAAGCTCAACACCCAGAACCTACATGTTTTTAAATGGGGGAGGAGAGGAGGCTAGAGAGATGACTCAGGTGTCAAGAGCCGTGGCTGCTCTTTCAGAGGACCTGGGTTTGATTCCCAGCACCTACCTGGTGACCGAACAATTGTCTGTAACTCCTGTTTCAGGGGATCTGACACCCCTACACAGATATACATGCAGGATAAACACCAATGCACATAAAATAAAAATAAGTTATCTTTTAAAAAATCGGGCAGTGGGGCACATGCCTTTAATCATAGCACTTGGGAGGCAGAGGCAGGCAGATCTCTGTGAGTTTGAGGCCAGCCTGGTCTATAGAGCAAATTCCAGGAAAGCCGCATATTATGCTGGGCAGTTTTTTGACAAAAGCTAGAGCCATCAGTCATTGGAAAGAAAGGAGCTTCAATTGAGAAAAGATCCCTAAGATTAGGCTGTAGGCTAGACTATAGGGCATTTTCTTAATTAGTGATTGATGGGGGAGGGCCCAGCCCACAGTGGATGGGACCACCCCTGGGCTGGTGGTCCTGGGTTCTAGAAAGGAGCAGGCTGAGCAAGCCATGGGAAGCAAGCCAGTAAGCATAACCCCTCCATGGTCTCTGCATCAGCTTCTGCCTCCAGAACTCTGCCCTATTTGGGTTCCTGTCTTGACTCCCTTCAGTGATGAACAGTGAAGTGGAAGTGTGAACCTTTCCCCCTCAGCTTGCTTTGGTCATGGTGTTTCCTCACAGCAATAGAGACCTAGCTAGGACACCTAGCCTACTTGGTGAGTTCTAGGTTAGTGAGAAATCCTGTCTCAAATACAACAACAAAAGAGTGCATGATGCCTTAGGGATGATATCTCTGACCTTCATGTGCACATGGGTTCACCTGTACCTGTGCACACACAAAAGAGATGTTCAAAAGGATGATGTGGCTACTGCTTTGGTCACTAAGCAGGAGCAGGAACTGCAATAGAGCGACTTCTTTGTCCATAACTATCTTATGTGATTAATTCACTTTATTTCTCTCAAGTTCAACTCTGATACTGTAAAGTGGGAGCAAGGTCAATCCTTCGTCCTGGGGCTATTATGGGCTGGGAGGCATGTGTATAGGCTCTGTAAGCCAAGAAGTCTTGAGAAAGTGCTGGGAGCTGGCCTAAAGAATAGGCTGATTTTCAAAACTGATGGTGTGGCTTTATGTCAGAGTTGGCTCATGTCAATATCCTGAGGCATCTGTGGGTAAACTCCAGGGGGCGAGGGGATTCAAATGGATAGCTATGGGCAAGCCCCCCTCCCCTGCTGAAGGGGGACTCTAGCCACTGCAGAGAAGGGCAGCCTCTGACTTTGCCCTTGCTTCAGAAGCTTCTCCACTCCTATGAAGTGTAGAACATTTTATCCCTGAGAAGGGACTTTTTCTGAGCTTGTCTCTGCAGGGTTCAGGTGACCCTTTGGAAAGCAACTTGAAAGCCCCTCTTGCAATGGGCTTTCTTCCCATGACCAGCCTCCTCCTTGCAGCGTCTAGCACTCTGGGGGGATTTCTCACCAAGTCTGCTGTCACAGCTGAAGGGAACTCCCCTTTCATTGTGTGCAGAACTGCAACAGGATCTGTATGCTGGCGGGAGGTGGGGGGGGGGGAGCCGGGAAGGCAAGGGAGAGTTTAAATGTCTTAAATACTGCTTTTCAGAGGAGCTGGAGAACCCTCATGCCCTTCCCTGAGCAGTGTCAGAAAGAGGAAGGGCCAAGGGTGCATTTGGAGACTGAGAGAATTACCTCTAGCTCAAGGCTAGCTTGGGCTAAACAGAGTTCTATCTAAAATAAATAAGAAGGAAGGAAGGAAGGAAGGAAGGAAGGAAGGAAGGAAGGAGGGAGGGAGGGAGGAAGGAAGGAAGGAAGGAAGGAAGGAAGGAAGGAAGGAAGGAAGGAAGGAAAGAAGGAAGGAAGGAAGGAGACAGAGATCCACCTGGGAGTGGTTTGGGGGACACTCTGACACCTCTGCCTCAATCTCTCAGTAAAAGAGAAATAATGTTAGACTTTACAGAAGACACAGAACAAGAGTGACATTTCAAGAGGCCGATCACTTAGTTCCTGTCCTAATCAAATAATTAGGACTTCATATCAAAGCAGAAGACACAGGGGTTAGTGCCTTCTACCAATTTAAAGGCTCATTATTGATTTTGCCTGTAAGTAACATGTCTTCCTGATGATAATTTCACAATATGCTTCCCCACCTTGAAAAACTTTGGCAGGCTTCCTGTGTGCCAAGCATTGTGACAGCCCTTCCAGATGTTAGATGCCATTTAACCCTCAACCTGAGGAAACTTATGACCAGGGAGATCTGTGTGTCCCAAATGTCTCTCAGATCTGTGGCTTGTTCCCCTAGCTCTGGTTTGCTGGTTTTCTGCCCTCTTCCTTGCTGGGGATTGAACGTGGGGCCCTGAGCTATCTCTGTAGCCTTTCTAGAGTAAAAGTCTCTCTAAGTAGTTTAGGTTGGTCTTGATCTTAAGAGTCTCCAGTCTCAACTCTGAGTGTTGACATTACAGGCATTCACCACCATACCAGCTCTAATATAATTTTCCAATAAGGATAAATTTCTAATTTCACCATAATCCAATTATCAATCTTAAACTTAGTAGCTTTCCTACCTGAGGCTATAAAGATATTTACTATATTAATTTCTAAAATATTGTTTGCTTTATATTTGAAATTTGAATCTGTGATCAACTGGAGATAGGTTTTGTGTGTGGCATAGAATAGTGGTAAAGATTTAGTAAAGCTGGGTGTGGTGCTTCATGTCTGTAATTGTAGCATTTAGGAGGCTAAGGTAGGATTGCTTTACAGAGTGAGATTCAAGAACAAAGCTGGCAAGATGGTTCAGTGGGTTATGTCATTTGCCATCAAACCTGATAAACTGAGTTCAGTTTCTAAGACTTACAAGGTTAAGGAGAAAACTGATTCCTGTAAGTTATCCTGTGACCTAAACACACATACAATCACTCTCAAGAGCACACACTCTCATACACACTCATGTGCAATGCACTCACACAATACACACACACATAAACACTTTCACACATATATACACACTCAACTCTCGCACATATACACACACATACACATTCACTCTCTCACACTCTCATGAATAAATACACTCACACTCTCATATACATACACACACATAAATACTCTCATACACACATACACACACTCATACATACACACGCATACACATACTCTCATGTATACACACTCACACATAAATACTCTCATACACACACATACACATACTCTTACATATATACACATACACATACACATTCACCCTCCACACATATACATACGCACATTCACTCTCACACATATGCACACATGTAACTCATACATACATACACACACTCATGCACACATACTCTTTCACACACAAATGAAAATGTAATAAAATTTTAAAAGCAGTAACAAACAAAGCATTCTTACTTCTGACTCTGTCTCTGAACTTCCTGTTTATGGAATTGCTGCACCAAGGCTGTACTTCCTTAATCTCCACTTGAATCAATGCCACTTTGCATGCATCTTCCCCCCTCCCTTCCTCTCTTTTGCTCTTCACCTCCCCCTTCTTTTGGTTCCAGTCAAGTGATGTCTCACTAGACTACTTCTGAAACCCTTGCTCTACTTTGTATTTTGAGACCTGGTCTACCAGCTGGCCTTGAACTTCCTACCCTTTGCCTCAGGCTGGGATTATAGCTTTCAGCCCTGCACCTATCTTGAAGTCCTCTTGATACCTACTAGTCTAAGACTTCCAGATCTGGGGGAGGGGGTTGTTGTTTTGAAGATTGAGTGATTGATTTTTATTTAAGCATAAGGGTGTTTTGCCTGCATGCATGTGTGTGTATCACATATGTGCTTTGTGCCTACAGAGGTCAGAAGAGGGTACTGGATCCCCCTGGAACTGGAGTTTCAGATAGTTATGAGTCACCATATGCATGATGAAAACTGAACCCTGGTTTCCTGCAAGAGCAAGTATCTTAACCACTGAGCCACAATTTCTGGTTTTTAAGATTTCCTTGGCTATTCTTATTCGTTTGCCTTTTCTGTATCAATTTTATCACTGTCTAAGGATGCTTTCTGAAATTTAGTAGGACGTACTCCCCAATCTCCAAGAATTGCAATCTTCAGTGTGTTGAATCTTTCAGTTCTTGAAGATGCCAATACCTATTCATCTACTTGTTGGTTGGTGTTAGATGGTGCTTTGTTTTTGAGTATGTTTTGTGTGTATGTTTAGACAGAGTCTCACTGCAGAGCTCTGGGTGGCCTCAACTCACAGACACCTGCTTGCCAGAAAGCAGAGTGAGGAATATTAGATGCAGCAGAGATGATGAAGTTCATCTCATGGCTCCCACTATGTATTCACAGATGATGGTTTAAAATAGTTTTGGGGGAGACAGGGAGATGGTTCAGTGGCCTCAAGTGTGATTCCAGCACCTCAGGCTGCTCACATTTGCCTGTAGTTCCAGCCTGGGATGTAGGGAGTATCTAATACCTTTGGCCATTGAGGGAATCTGCATTCATGTGCACACACCTATCCCCCATACACATGATAAAAAAAAAAAAAAAAGAATACTAAAAATTGATTATTTTTAAGTATATAGTAAGACTAAGGAATTAGGAATAGATCAGTCCATGGTGTTTGGCTTGTAAACAAAGTCAAGGGCTTGTCTTCTTGAGGGAGACTCATCTAAACACATGAACCTGTTATTACCGGTAACCTCAGTGAAGGAGTTTACACAGGACACTGCCTTAAAGGACTTCCTGGTTGCAAGCTAGACTTTCCCTGGTAGCCATCTCCTGCATCTCAGCTTAGTGGACAGCCCACGACTCATCTTGGCAGCAGCAGAGAGGTAGCATGAGCAGATGAAACAGGATTCGGAACACAACACAAGCCACTGAGCTTTACAATATCAGGGGTTTCCAGGGGGACCATGGACTCTTATGCTTTCAAAGGCACCCATTTTTTTTTCCAGACAGGGTTTTTCTGTGTGGTCCTGGATGTCCTGAATTTCACTCTGTAGACCAGGCTGGCCTTGAACTCACAAAGAATCTCCTGCCTGTACCTCCCAAGTGCACCGCCACTGCCAGGCTTCAAGTGTAAGCTTCTAGCCAATGCTTTTAGTTTTCCTTACTTTCTTATGAATTTTATTTATTTATTCCTCCTTATCTTCCTCTTTCTTTGACTTTTTAAAAATTTGTCTGTTTTTTTTTTTTTTTTTTTTTTTGAGACAAGTTCTCATTATGTGGTACAGACTGACCACAAACTCATGATTCTTCTGCATCAGATTTCTGAGCAGGAGGATAACAGAGGTGTGTCACCAAACTTTGTTGTTGGCCCTCTAAATTACATCATCTTGCTCTCTTTGGAATTACATTTCTGGTTTTTATATTTTGCTGAGAAGACTAAATTATTAATGATTGGTATTTAATTGATCTTCCATTTCATCTCTTTAGGGCCATCATAGCTTCATCACATAAATCTGTCCGATTTACTGGAAACAAATGTTACCCAAGTGTTGCTTTACTTTGCCCTATTCAATGAGTAAACTAACTATATTTTCACATGGCTGAGTGCCGTATTTCTGTGATCTTTGCTGTATCTTTCTAGTATGGACATACAGATTCAGCTACCCCTCTGTGATATGAACAAGCTTTTTTCTTCCTTTATCGTTTCCCTCTGTTCCTACTATAAACTCATAGTTTAGAGTTCTCTCTAGCTACACTGATGAGGGCTTACCTGTTTTTGGAACTCAGAGAGGCAGCTCACTTTGGTTCACTATGCTTTAGTGGGCTTTCATTTAACTCCATGAGAGGGTTCACAGAACAGATGAGAACCCCTACTTCAGAGACACTCGGGTCACCATTCTGTACCCATGTAGCTATGGGTACACTTTGGCAGCTTCTGGGCCTGCTTCCTCAGCTACAAAACAAGGACAATGATTCTGCTCATCTCGTGGGGCCGTTGGATGATTGTATAAGATAACACTCATATGATCAACCAGCACAAGGCCTAGCCTACCGTTTATAAAAATGAAACAGATTATTTCTAGAGCAGCTGCTGTATTTTGATGCTTTTCTCTAAGTGTGTGGGAAGAACTCTTGTACCCACAGGCCCTTGTCTCACAGACTCTGTTCTTTCTGCTTTGTCTGGATTCTGGCCAGTGACTCTGAGTGGCTCTGATGAGCCCTGGCTGCTCCGAGGCTTTAGCCTGTGCCTGACTCTTGGCACATGCCCCAGCATTACCTGTGCCCTTTCTTCCTGAGGTCTATGATAGCATTTCAGTAGAGCTGGGAAGAAAGAGAGAGGTGTGGCTGCAGCCCACCTGTCTCCTCTGGACCAGCTTGGTTACCTGTCGTCTGAGCAGGACGCTCAGCTCTGGTACTAACATGTGTGGGCTAGTCAAAGCCAACTTGGAGAGGCAGGCACAGGAGACAGAAGGCTCTAGACAGTTCAAGGTCAGGCACAAACAAGCTTCCTAGAGGTAGTCCTTTTGAATGGAAAAGTTTTTTCTCTGGCCTTCGCCCACTTCTTTGCTCATGTTTTTTTTTTTTTTTTTTTTGTTTGTTTGTTTGTTTGTTTGTTTGTTTGTTTGGTTGGGTTTTTTGTTTTGTTTTGTTTTGTTTTGTGCCCAGTGGTCCTCGTAATTGCATGCAGCTCTTCTACAAATGTATAAGCTCCAGGAATTGAAAGGCTTCCTTCCTTTGTCTTTGTTTGTCGCCCAGAATGGGGGCCTTGATGTGTGTGGTAGCCACATGGGTGTGTTTGTTCTATGCTTGTCTTTCAAGTTCCTGTTACAACACCTGGTGCTCAGTACCATCAAATGAATGAAATCAATAAATCGATCAGTTTCAGGTACTTATCCAATCCATTTATCTACTTCTTGTCTGGATCTGCTTCAGGCTCTAGATTGTGTCTTTATCTTGAATGTCTTCTCCAGATATGGTAGGCTTAACTGGAAGATCCATATCATCCTCTAACAGATGATTACTGCCATAGCTTATCATGTACTGAGTTCTTACCAGCTAAGAGTTTTCCACTGGCCACCTCTGTTGACCCTCGCTGATGCATGCATGTCCTGTGACTGTTCTTTGTCAACAGTCCTTGGGCTTTGATTTGTTTTTATGGTTGTGATGTTGTGTCCAGAGATATTGGGGAATCCCCGAAGGGCCTGCTGTTCTCAACCAGAAACTCTGTAAGGTTTCCCTGAGGTCAGCAGGAAGGCCTTGTTTCTGTAAACAGTTTGAAAGGACTTGTGGATTTTTGTGCGGGAGGGACTTGTGTGGCTTCATAAAAGAAACCAGTTTAAACTGACTCTAAGATGATATAATATGAGGAATGCTAGATGTCTTGAGTAGACAGCCTGTGGACATGACAAACATTTGAAATGCTCAAGTGAATGGTAGATGATAAGAGGGGTCCTTTAAAAGAGCCTGAGCATGTGCCCCTTGCAACACTGGTTTCTGTTTATGCACAGTAGTTGAGAATCCCTTCAAGCTGATCCACAGAGGCTAACTTCAGGCTGCTTGTCCACCAGGAAGCAGGTAGGCAGTGGTTACAGCAGGGCTCTGGACATCCAACCCAGTGTCTCCACTGATATTCAAAGGGAACAAGAAGCTATTTTGTACTGAAAATGGCCCTGGCTCTTGTCCTGTCTCCTCTGACGGCCAATCAGGGCTCGTGGTTCTTATTGTCTCTTGTGCTGCCTTGACAGTACCCCCACAGGTTGGGAAATGTATAACAATCAGACATTTATTGGCTCATGATGCTGGAGACTGGAAGTCCAAGATCCAGGGGCCAGCATCCACTGAGGGCCTTCTGACTTGGTCATACCCCAGCGGAAGGGCAAAGAGAGACAGAGAAAGCAGGAGGAGGAACTTGATGATACTGACTTTAGGAATTCATTCAGGAGGTCAGAGCTTCTTAAAAATCCCACCCCCTACATCCGTGCATTGAGGACATTCTACAACACCTGATCATGGAGGGGGTGGGGTGCCTGCACATCTAAACATGCAGGGGCCTGTTTAGTTGGACAACCAGAAAATGTAGGTCTATTCATTTGCTAAGTAGGGTGTTGAGATAAAATCCTACTGTGAATAACAGAAAACTTAGTGTCTCACAGTTCCTGAGGCTAGAGGTCTGAGGTCAGGGTGCTGGAAAAGGTAGGTACTTCCAAAGACTGGGGATAAAGGTGGTTCTTGTCTCTTCCTTGTCCCGGTGATTTGCTGGTGATCAGGGACTCTGGTCTTAAGGATCATCACCCCCATCCACATCTGTTCAAATGTCTCTTTTTTAAAAATTTACCTTAAATAAGCATCATTGCTTGGCACGGTGGTGTATGCTTTCGATACCAGCACTCAGGAGGCAGAGGCAGGAGAATCTCTGTGAGTTTAAGGCCAGCCTGGTCTACTCAGTAAGTTTCAAGACAGCCAGGGCTACACAGAAGAGACCCTGTCTAGAAAAAGTACACACACACACACACACACACACACACACACACACACACACACACACGCTATGCATGTGCATACAGTAGAAGAGACCCTGTCTAGAAAAAGTACACACACACACACACACACACACACACACACACACACACACACACGCTATGCATGTGCATACAGTATAATCCTCTCTCTCTCTCGTTCTCTCCATCCTCTGTGTATGTGTGTGTGTGTGTGTGTGTGTGTGTGTGTGTGTGTGTAGGACAACTTTAAAGAGTAGGTTCTCTCCTATCTTTATGTGTACTCTGAAGTATAAAACTCAGTTCCATCAGGCTTGAATAATAAGTGTCTTTACCCACTGAGCCATCTTGCCGTCCCCAGTTACCCCTTTTTAAGGATACCAGTCATTTGAGGCTAGGCACCCAGCCTGTCCTGAGTGACAACTATGTCTACAATGATTTCATTGTATTTCTATTTTCCTTTTTTAAGTGCAGTGGCGTTTTGCCTTTATGCATGCCTGTGTAAGGGTTGTCATGCTCCCTAGAGCTGAAGTTACATAACAGACAGTTATGAGCTGCCATGTGTGTACTGCGACTTAAACCTTGATTCTCTGGAAGACAGTGCTCTTAACTGCTGAACCATCTCTCCAGCCCCATGATTTCATTTTCTGGTAGTTACAATCTGGGAACCCAAGGGTTAGGTATGCAACCCAGGGATTGTCAGGGCATAATTCATCTCTAACAGAGATAGATAGCCACAGAATCAATACAAACACCACCCTGTTGGTTACTATTGTGCTGATTCTGACTTATAGGGAAACCATGAAATTAGAAATCTGATGGTTAAGGAAGAGGTCCCAATTCTGCTGTAATAAGCTAAAGGTGTAGTCCATTAGGGATGTGGAGATTACTCAACTGGTAAATTGTCCGCCATGTAGAGCTGAGCTGACTGGTACTGCACTTGCCTGCAATGTGTGAGGCTTTGGACTGGATTGCCAGCACCGTTGAAAATAAAACAAAATGATAATTATCTCAAAATGATCCACTAATAAATAATATAGACTGGCAAATAAAACTGAGAAGATTTATGGAGAGAAAAAAGGGTTCTGTCTTGCCTTGGAAAATTTTGAAGACGCAGTGCCCATGACCTCTGGCACTAAGCCCCACCCTCTCTATTCTAGTATCCTCTACCCCACTGCTGTCCTTCCCAGGGCCCCAGCACCCTCTGTGGCATCATATAGAAATTTGTTTATTATGCTTATCTGTTCCCTCCCACTAGGTCAGGGGCAGGGATCTGTTTTGCTCAGTGAGATACTCCACACCCAAGATATTAATAGCTAGCATTTTAATAGTTGAGGAAGTGGATGATTGAGCCTATGGCCTACATTCCCAAATGGCGGGCAGGTCATGGGGCAGCTGAAGGCAGGTGAATTGACCATACATCGCCCTATACACCTGCGACTGCTGACTTGCATTCCAGGCCCTCCTTTGGTCTTGTCTCTGGTCACACTGGCTTTTCTGCCCCTACCAGCAGACAAACAAATGCACTTGGCTCAGCCAGGGCCTCACCTGCCCTCCTCTGCCTGGCTAGTCCTTAGTTGTCTGTGTGCTCAGCTGTCTAGGATCCTTCTTTGTAGGTCAAGGAACTGACTTTAGACTAAATAAAAGAAAGCAAAAACAAAACCCTGGAGAAAATTGTTTACATTCAGCTTTGTGGTGTGTGTGTGTGTGTGTGTGTGTGTGTGTGTGTGTGTGTGTGTGTGTGTGTGTTCATGTAGAGACCAGGGGTCAACCTTGGGTGTCTTCTTCAATTGTTCTCTACATTATTCTTTGAGGCAGGGTCTCTTACTGAAGCAGATGCTCACCTAGACTAGCCAGCCAATCAGGTGCTGGAATTCTCAGCAGCAGCAGCAGCAGCAGCAGCACCACCACCACCAGTAAAGCATTATAGCCATGTATATGCACTACCGTGTGTGTCAGACTTTTTTTTTTTTTTTTTGAGTTTTAAATTTATCAAAAAGTATTTTATGTGTATGAATGTTTGGCCTGGATGTGTGTCTCTGTACTGAATGAATGCTCATTCTCTATGGACGCCATCAAAAAGTGTCAGATCCCCTGGGACTGGAGTTATAAGTGGTTGTGAGCTGCCATGTGGATACTGGAGATGGAAACTGGATCCTCTGCAAAGGCATCAGGTGCTCTTCAGCTCAAGTCATCTCTCTGGTTTGTATCCAGTATTTTTATATGTGTTCTGGGAGCTCAAAGAGTCAGGTCCTCTTGTTTGTGTGATAAGTGCTTTACTGACTGAGCTATCTTCCCAGGCCTTTTATTTATTTATTATTTTTCCAAGATAGGGTTTTCCTTGTGTAGCCAAGGCTGCCTTGGAACTAGCTCTGTAGACCAGGCTGGCCTCTAACTCACAGAGATCTGCCTGCCTCTGCCTCCTGAGTCCTGGGATTAAAGAGTGCACCATCACCACCTGGCCTTTTATCTTTATTTTTATTTTAAATACAAGGTCTTATCATGTAGCCCTGGCTAGCCCAGAACTTGCTACATGGACCAGGCTTGCCTTGAACTTGTTTCAGCACTCCCAATTCTGCCTAATTACTCTCCGCCTAAGTCTTTAAAGATAATAAAAGACTTTTCATCGCCCTGTGTGGTGGATGACTGCAGACACTGACCTCTGACCTGGAGACTTGCCTTCCTTAAGTCCAGCCCCTGTGAGTCACCGTGGAAGCTGGTTCTACAAGGGCATACTAGAAGAAACTGTGTGCCTAGGTTTGCAATGATTTTACTAGTCCTCTGTTTACCCAGGACTTCAACTGCCCTAAACCTTCTGTGCAAACAAGGCAGGGAGCCAGACTGGCCTCCCAGGGCATCTCATCCTCCCAGCAGGGACAAGGGCAAATGTTTCTCCAACAAATGATTGCATGACAGCCCTTCCTAGGAACCTAGACTTACCAAACAGAGCTATGGGAAGTGAAACCCAAGTAGGTTATAGAGAATTCCTGACCACAGACATGGGGTTGGGGATTCCCATCTCTACCCAAACATTTTATTATTCATTTTCTCAAAGTGGGGGTGGAAAGAGCAAGACAGGTTCTCCCAGTTCAACTCAAGCCTTCGATTAGAGATCCTCCTGCCTCAGCTTTTCAAATGCTAGAATTACAGGCTCATACCAGCATACTTAGTTTTGAGATGAGAAAATTGAAATCCAGAGAAGGTGAGTGATGCATTTAAAGCTACATAGTACAAATTCTCAAAGCCAACACAAGAAATAACCATATGTTCTGGGCCAGGGTTCTGAGGCAAATATCAGTAATTCTGGGCTCAGTTCTTCTAGCTGAAGGACCAAGTTGTAGGGAAAAAATGAAATAAAATTTACCAGCATTTGCTTAGAAGTGAGCAACATGCGCACAGCCAAGGATTCCATTCTTCATTTACTTTATCTGTAGGAGAATGTCAACACGTGGACTTTATAAAGCTCTTTGGAGGCTGGGCACAGTGGTACATACTTGTAATCCTAGCACTTGGGTGCTGGAAACAGGCCAACATTGGCTGCATAGTGAGTTTGAGGCTATCCTGGGTTGCATAAGACCATGTCCCTTGTCCCCCATCCCAAATGAAAAGCAGGGGCTAGAGACTTGGCTCAGCAGTTAAAAGCACAGGTTAATCCTCCAGAGGACCAGGGTTCAGTTGCCAGTACCCATCTGACAGCTCACCATCACCTGTAACTCTAGTTCCATGGGATGGATGCCATCTTCTAGCTTCTGCAGGTCGTGCACATACATGGTGTACAGACATACCCACAGACTCCCTCTGTAGCATCCTGGAAATGAGAAAAATTGTGATTATAATTACAGAAGTGGTTCCTTTGGAGTTCAGTGACAGACTACAACCTTTCGTGATGAAGACCTGTGCATCACTCATTCTGCCAAAACATTCTAAGGCACAGGATCCAAATTTTAGCTTCACTTTACATACGGAAAGCAGTGATTAGTTTCTTTTGTTGATACTGCTGTATTTTGAAAAAGTTTAATGTATGGTTCGGGCTGGCTTAGAACTTACTATGCAGCCACGACTTTCCTCAAAATTGAGATCCTTCACCTCAACCTCCTAAGTGCTGAGATTACAAGGGTATATAATATGCTCTCTCTCTCTCTCTCTCTCTCTCTCTCTCTCTCTCTCTCTCTCTCTCTGTGTGTGTGTGTGTGTGTGTGTGTGTACACACAAAGGTGCACGTAGGTTCCTACAGAGACCAGAAGAGGACATCAGATTTATTGGAGTTGGAGTTAAGAGTTGTGAGTTGTCTGACTTGGATGCTAGGACTGGACCCCAACTCATGCCCTCTGAAAGAATAGCAAGTGTTCTTAGCCACTGAGTTATTTCTCCAGCCCAAGGGATTGTCTGTTCTGTAGTTTTGAGAAATTGCATTCCCTATGACAAGACATAGTAACTGAGTCACCAAGACATTGCCTCTGTCTGGCCTGCATGTGTAGCTCTCCCCTTCATGATGAGAGTGGGTTATTGCTTCTGTAACATCCTCCTGCAGTTTATATTGCCTTGGCATGCTGAGTGCTTTGAGCTGAAGATCCCAGGCTCTTCAGACCTCCTTCTGCTCCTTCCTCTACCCTCCTTCTCTTGGAAGCTTGGGGGAGGTTTTCTCTGAAGGTTTCTTATCTTCTTGGAGATTCAACAGAAGAGCCAACTGTCCTGTGCTTCTCTCTCCCCAGCAATCTCATCACCCAGGGCAGATTCCCTGGAGGTAGTGTCACAGACTGTCACCTGTCCTAATGGCTGCCCCTGGCAACTTTTTATTACCTTTTAAGTGCTTCACAAGACAGCCTCCATTGACTGTGCATTCCCTCACGTCTGCCTCCAAGTATTGTCCCATCGTTCTTGGCAGACCCAAAGCTTCCACTCTTCTTTGTAGCTCAGGATGCTAACTAAATAAATGCCAATCATCTAGATCTCTTTAGGGCTTACAGATGTAGGGCTTCTGATTGAAATCCCATGCTATCATAATATGGTTTCTCTTCTGTTCATCTGTCTACCATCGGCTCATTTCACAAATACATCATTGAAACTACATAAGGTCAAAAAGAGCCTTTCCTCTGAAGTTTGTAGGAAATTGATTTTGAGGGGCTGCTGAGATGGCTCAGCAGCTAAGCGGGGGTGGGTTGGGGGTGGGGTGGGGGGTGGGTGGGGGGTGGGGGGGGGGTGAGTACCTGGGACACGACACACAAAGGTGGATGGAGATAACTTATTCCTGTAAGTTGTCCCCTGTACTCCACTCACATCAGGACGTGCAAAAATATATAAATAAGCATAAAACATTTTTAGTGTGATTTTGCAATAGTAAAAAGGAGTTAGAAAAATGAAAGTATTGGATCTGATAGGACTGGGGACTTACTGATTTGTGAGGAACAAAACCTGTAAGCAACCAGTAGCTTGGTACTCAGACAAGCCTTACAAGGCCTAGAGAGAGGCTGGTGGGAGAGACCAGTCAATTCTCTAAGATAAGGAACGGAGGTTAGACCTAGCAGGACAAGTTAGACTAGACTCAGCTCAACATAGAACTCTGACAGGGACCTGGCTATGGCAGAAGCAGGTGTAGTAACGATATGTAAATGTCACCTGGAGAGACAGGCCCAGCGTGGGTGCTGGGCACATCAATTACAAAAGTCCCAAGAGCAACGTTCTAAACTTTCATTTGAGAGTCATGGGAGCTCAGCTCAGATAGTTAAAACAACTTACTCCATAGGATGTATCTGACCACTTCTGCGTTGTTGAGAAGAGACCACTGATAGGGCAGAAACAAGGAAAACTCAATGCTGTCCAAAGAAGCAGTGAAATCAGACATGTTGGTACACATATGTGACTCCAGCACTCTGGAGGAGGAAGCAGGAGGACCAGGAATTGAAGGCCATTCTCAGCTACATACAGAATTTAAGACCAGTCTGGACAACATATGGCCCTATCCACAAAAGTAAAACAAAGAGACACATACTCTAAAACTAAAGTAAACCAGCCTGCAACAATAGCTTAGCTCGATGAATGCTTTTTTAACATGGGCAAAAGCCCCTGGTTCGATCCTCAGCACTGCATAAACTGAGCATGGCGTCAACACCTACAATGCCAGCACTTGGGAGGTGGTGGTAGTAGGAAGCCATCAGTTCAAGGTCGTCCTTGACCACATAGTGAGTTTGAAGCTTGGGATATATGAGACCCTGCCTGGAAAACAATGAAAGTTGCTGAAAATCAGCAGGTGAGTTGAATGAGGCCCAAAGCGTATATTCTACATGCATGGCCTTCCCATTTTGCTTCTTACAGCTGTGTAACTTTAGTATGTCTTTGAAATTATATCTGTGTGCATGTGCTTGTTCAGAGAACATCTTGTGAATTTCTCTTTCCACCAGGTGAATTCCAGAGATCAAATTCAGGGCTGACTTGGCAGCAAGGGTCTTTACTTTCTGAGCATCTCACTGGATCCGCTATATAACTTTGTAACACCCAAAGAAGCTGGACAGAACTTAAAGGAAAATGCTCCTCCCCCTTTCACCTTAAAGAATAGCAAGCTTATTGGTGACAAACACTGTAAGTGTGCTGGCGAAGGATGCTGGGTAAGAGCACAGACATCCAAAGTAAGAGCTAAGCCATTTAAGCTGTGTGTCAGGCCATGACGCACAGTTTAACCTTAGTGTCTTTTATTGTTGTTCAAATTATTTTAATTATTAGAAAGTTCTAAGGTCTCTGTATTGTGGTGGAGGTGGGGGAGGGGCCAGCTGCTGACCTCATGGTATGTCTGACAGCTCATCTGTCCTCAAAGTTGTGTTGTAGGTCATACTGGCTTCCTCTGCCAAAGGAAGTTTCTATTATTTTCACCTTTTGATGTATT
Organism: Phyllotis vaccarum; assembly: GCA_033318265.1. Taxonomy (NCBI): domain Eukaryota; kingdom Metazoa; phylum Chordata; class Mammalia; order Rodentia; family Cricetidae; genus Phyllotis; species Phyllotis vaccarum. The sequence goes on along the minus strand of JARWLC010000010.1, from coordinate 81,865,089 downwards.
GTCTATAGTAGGCATCTTTGGGAAGGGTGGGAGTTCCTTGGGAAATTGCTCTCGTTTTTTGTGATGACTTGGTCACAGTGACTTTGGGGATTGATATCTAAGACATGACCCTAGGGAGACCAGGGGCCACCCAAGCCATGGGAGTACAGTGACTCATGTCTCTCTGCTTCTGTCACATGGTGATGACCAGGCACTTTCTTTATTCTCTAGGCAACCCCCCCACCCACCCACAGCTGTGCCCATCTGCTTTGCCATTGGCTAATCTTGTTGGTGGCTCCAGTGAGCAGAGTGCTTCTGGGGCTATATGCTTGCTCTGGCCTCTGTCTGGGTGTGATGGGATTATGAATTATTTTTTTCTCTTGAGATGATTTCTGTATGTAGTTCTGGCTGTCCTGGAACTCATTATGTAGACCAGGCTGGCTTTGAATTTAGAGATCTGCTTGCCTCTGCCTCCCCAGTCCTGGTATTAAAGTCATGTGCCACCATGCCTAGTTGATTATAAAGTCTTCACTGGATTCTGCAGGTTACTTTCTTGGTGTCTTCAAGACTCATATTTGTGGGACTCCTGCATGAACGCCCATAATTCAATCATGTGGCTTTTCTCCTGTTTATCTGCCTATTGTCAGGGCATTTTTACTTTCCCAGATTCCTTTTCAGCAGTCTCAAAAGCCACACACTTCTCAGATCTCCCCACAGCCCTGTACATACACACACACACACACACACACACACACACACACACACACACACACACTCATACATACACATATACACCCCAGAAACTCTCCAGCTGAGTAAGGAGTGTCAGGAATAGAAGTCAGGGCCCCAGTGTGGTGGTGTCCATCTTTAATTCTAGCACTTGGGAGATGAGTTTGAGACCAGGCTGGTTACTACATAGCAAGTCCCAGACCACACAGGGTTACAGAGTGAGATTCTATCAAGAAGAAAAAGTGTACCAGGAGATGGTGGCACATACCTTTAATTCCAGCACTTGGGAGGCAGAGGTAGGCTGATTTCTGTGAGTTCAAGGCCAGCCTGATCGACTGAGCAAGTTCTAGGACAGTCAGAGCTACACAAAGAGACCCTGTTTCAAAAAACCAAAGAAGAGGAGGAGGAGGAAGAGGAGGAGGAGGAGGAAGAGGAGGAGGTGGTGCTCAGGAGAGGGGATATATATGGAGGAGATATCACTTACTAGGCTATAGGTGGCTTTTACTTTAAGCAGAACCAGATGTGCTGGTGTGGGTGCTTTGGGCAATTGGTAGGCGCAAGGCATTGCAATGAGGACCTCCCAACCTAAACTGAAGATGGCATACATGGAAAAATCCCAGAGTGGCCCCTTTCCTTCCTCAAACTCTCTGCATCGGGAAGATGTTCAGCTCCTCACTGGTTTGAAGCTGTACTTAGTCCCTCCCAGGCTCCTGATATCTAGGGAGGCACCAAGGGTATCAAAAGACAGTTTGGGGACCTTAGTTTCCCCTTCATACACACAGAGGGCAAACAAGTGTGTCATAGTAAGACCAGTTTTTCTCTGCAAACAGGGAGAGGGATGGACAGGTGAAGCTTGTTTCTCTCAGAGCTTGTTCTGTACATACCACCTGGGGAGCTTGCTAAGGTGTTGGTACTGATTCAGGTCTGGACCCAGATGATGCCAAAGCTGTTCTTGGGAAACGACAATTTGCTTGAGGTGGAGAAGCCCTACCTCTCCCTCTCACAAGCCAGCCAAGCTCTTCTGATGTTATTCTACAGGTCGAAGAACTAGGTGGGAGGAGGGCCCCAAAGCTTAGGTTTCAGTTAGTCTTTCCTCCCTGTTCCCCCCCTCCCTTTCACACACACACACACACACACACACACACACACACACACACACACACACACACACACACACACGGCAGGGGGGATGGGGCATGACACTAAATCAGAGACTGACAGGGACTGCAAGCCTAGACCTGTGTTGTAGTCTTGACTCTGCTGAGAACTGCCAGGAGTTGTATCCTCTCCAGCTCCAGTGTTGTGTGTGCTTTCTGGAGTCCATCAGACAAACAGCTAAGGGCCCTTTCATTTTGGTTTCTAATTAATAAACACGAATAATCAACAGGTCTTCCCCCCCCCCCCCGGGATTCCTTTGAAGTCTGAAGCCCTGGCTTTGCAGCCGAACTCCATTTCCCTTCATCTGTCTGTGGAAGATGTCTTCTTTTCGGGTCTCGGTGCCATTGTTTGTCAGTTGCAAAGGAGGGGTTGAGAGTCAAGGGATCTGGACATGCCAAGACAGAAAATGAGTGTGTATATAGAGATGCTTAGTGTAGTTCTTGCCAAAAGAAATGATCAGTTAAAATAGTTGAATTGGTTTGTATTCCTATGAAGCATCAGATGTATGTGGGGAGAATCAGATACTGCCCTCCAGTCACCTGGAAGCATGACTTACAGATTCAAGGATGAGGGGCTAAGGAGACTGCTTAGCACATACAAGCATGAGGACTTCAGTTCGAATCCCCAGCATCATGCGAAAAGCTGGGCATAACCAGGCTCACCAATGTTGAGCTATGTAGATGGCTCAAACAGGTGGATATGGGGTCTTGATCATTCATACATCATCCTAAGGCCTCTGCACTTGCACATGGTATGCACAGCCTCACATGTCTATACACAGAGAGGAATATTCTGAAGTACTAAATAATTCTACACATATGGATGACAGTTAAGGAGAGGGTTGGGGCAGTACTTCTGACCCAAGGAACTAAAAAAACAATCCCCCAAAACAGGGGGTGGGGAGTACGCAGAGCATTGAAAGGGATGCTGGAGCATTATTAGACCTTCCAGCATTAAGAACACAGTAAGAGTGGCAGTGGTATGTGGGCATCAGGGGCTGACTCAGGGGATTTGGATGGCAGAGAGAGACGCCTGGGACTTTTGGATATGTAAGGGTGAGGAAGGATCCAGACAATGTGCCAGACTTTCTCAGCATCTTTTGTGAGAGAGAGGCTGAAGGGTGCTGCCATGGGGTGCAGGGGAGGCAAAGTGATCCATCTTAGACACACTAGATGAAGATAAGGATGTTACTGCTAATGACACTCTTATTTAAGCATCAGCATTCAAGCTGGGCAGTGGTGGTGTACTCCTTTAGTCCCAGCACTCAGGAGGCAGAGGCAGGCAGATCTCGAGGTCAGCCTGTTCTACAAATCGAGTTCTAGGACAACCAGGACTACACAGAGAAACACTGGGTCAAAAACAAAACAAAACAACAACATAAAGCATTACCATTCACGAGGGGATGAAACTGGGTATCTTCATGGGTGACATTTCCATTCTGTCAAGGTATCACTTAAAATGCTACCATAAGTCATTGATTGCTATAACTATCCTGCCATCTGCACCACTAAATAAGTGTCACTATTTGAGAGGCAGGTGCGACCTTTGTGATCCTAATGAGACCTTCCACTTCAATAGCAGTGATTCCCAACTTTGCTTCTGAAAGTATCATTTCTGCCCAGCATTTGCTATTTGCCCTCCATTTCCTTTGGGGAGTGAAGGCTGGGGTGGTATTTTCAATTAACTAAGTTGACATGTTGTTTTTTTAATCAGACACCATCAATATTGGTAGAAAAATCAAGTTTTTAACACAGAAAAGAGACAAGGAGCCAATCCCTTGTGTACACAGTGTGCTGGGTAGTTTTCTGTCAACTTGGGTCAAGCTGAGAGCAGGAAGCCTCAATTAAGAAAATGTCCCAGAGGCTGAGTCCTGGCAGCACAAGTCTTTAATCCCAGCATTTAGGAGGCAGGGACAGGTGGATGTCTGTGAATTTGAGATCAGCCTGATCTAGAGAGGAAGTTTCAAGGCAGGCAGGGATACAGAGAGAAACCGTGTCTCAAAAACAAAGTAAAATTTAGATAAGGGGTAGGGAATACCTCCATGAGATCAAATCTGGGCCACACACATTTTCTTAACTAGTGATTGGTGGTGGTGGTGCCATCCCTGGGCTGGTGGTACTGAGTTCTATAAGAAAGTAGATTGAGCTAGCCAGGATGTGCAAGAGTGTAAGCCAAATAAACCCTCTCCTCCCCAAGTTTCTTTGGTCACAGTGTTGGTCACAGCAATAGTAATCCTAAAACACTCAGTAAAATCCCTAAACACTTCCTTCACAGACCCAGGTTCGTTGATTGCTTAGATCTATCCTGTCTGCAGGCCCACACTGGAAGTGACCAACTGTGTCCAGTGTGTGGGAGTTCGGGGGGAGGGGAGTAGGTGCCTTGCTTTGGAGCAATGTTCCTTCCTCAGCTTCTTGAATGCTGGGATTACAGGAGTGAACCACCAGCAAATTCAAGTGTAAGTGTGTGTGTGTGTGTGTGTGTGTGTGTGTGAGAGAGAGAGAGAGAGAGAGAGAGAGAGAGAGAGAGAGAGAGAGAGAGAGAGAGAGAGAGAGAGAGAGTGTTAGTTTGCCAAGTGTGGCCAGAGAGAATGTCAGATCCTGTGGACCTGGAGTTACTGGCATTTGGGAGCCATCTTATGTGGGTGCTGGGAACCAAACTCACTGAACCCTCCCTTTCCAGTCCCATCAAGCTACCCTTGTAAACAGCCAACTTCTTATGCCCATTTTAGTAGCTGAAGCAAAAGAATTGATTCAAGGCCAGTTTATAGCTTTTACAAGACAGTGAGACCCCTGTCTCAAACAAACGCTAGTCATCATCCACACTGCTGAGCAGTGTCCCATGTCTGTAATCTTCAACCTTCGGGAAGTGCAGGAAGGAAGATTGAGAGTTCAGAGTTACCCTCAGATACATGACCAGTCTGAGGCTAGCATGGCCTACATCAGAATTCGTCTCAAAACAGAGAATTGGTAGAGCGATACCATCCTAGCTACTTGGGAGGCTGTGCTGAGGCAGGAGGATACCTAGATCAAAGCCTTGCGTGCCCTACAGAAAGAGCTCAAGGGCTGCCTAGACAAAAACAACCTTATAAGACAAATAAATAAATAAAGGGGAGCCCTAGGAGGGAACCCCAGTCACCCGGTGCCGCCTAGACACAGCTCCTACCGGGCCAGCAGACGGCGAGCACGCGCTGCGGGGCGGAGCGCAGGGCCAGCTCCGCGCAGCGTCGGACGTGCTCGCGTCCTACAGCAGCGAGGCCGCGCACGCCCGGGGCTCCCTAAGGCGGGTGGGTACCCCAAGGCCATTTCCGGGAGGGGCGGGGCCGGCGGAGGCGCGCCTCCAATCTGTGCGGCGGAAGAGGGAATTCGGGTCCAGCGGCCGGCGGGTCAGTCGCTTGCAGAGCGGAGGCAGCGTGTGGTGTGCGGTTGCGAGGCTGAGCCTCTGCGGGGAAGAAGGTGCGGGTCCCCGGCCTGAGGAGTCGGAGCCGCTGCGGCGGCGGGCGGACGGGGCTGACGGGAGGGGAGGGGTGCGAGCTTAGAGGAGCAGGGTCGAGCTTTGGGGAGAGGTGGGAGGGGGACGAGCCGAGAGGAGCAGGGGCGAGGTGTGGGGCTGGGCGCTGAGAAGAGCAGGGGCTAGGTTGGGAGGGAGGCGAGCCAGGAGGAGCAAGCAGGGGTGAGATACGGGAAGAGGAGGGGAGTGAGGCGGGTGGATCAAGCTGAGGGGTACGGGATCTGGACTGAGGGGTGCTGGGCGGAGGGAAACAGGGCCTGGGTTTCGGGGAAGTTTGAGGCCCCAGCTGAGCAGTGGCTCGGAGAGTCGGGGCACCGAGCTGCATCTGCTGCTGGGCGGGGTGGCAGAGCGGGCAGGAGCAGCTCGTGGTCGGGCTAGCTCTGGGGCTTTGGGACTGTGGGCCCGGAGACGGAGCAGTCTCTTATCCCATCCCGAGCAGGGGCGTGTCCCCCTCGTGGACTCCTCACTGGGTTCTTCTGGATCCCGACGTTCTGGTTCGGATGGAGTTTTGATAAGCCCAACAGTGAAATCCGGAGCCTTCCAAGGCAGCTGATCTAGCAGTGTGGCGACGCCTTCAAGTCTTCGAGTAAACATGTTTCCCCTTTTCAGACACTGAAAAAGTGGAGTCCTGAGAAGACTCCTGCAGAGGAAAATGCCTAGTACCGACCTTCTCAAGTTGGTGAGTCTTTCCTTGGAGACCCTTATCCCGACTCTTAGAAGGATATGAGTCATATGACTTCATCACTGATGTTTGCTTTTAGTAAAAGCTGAGCATCTCTGCCACTTTTTTTAAAGCTTGAGTTAATGACCAGGATGAATAAATCGCTGAATACAGTATATGTAGAACTTATAAATTCTTGGAGAGACCCTTATCCCGACTCTTAGAAGGATATGAGTCATATGACTTCATCACTGATGTTTGCTTTTGGTAAAAGCTGAGCATCTCTGCCACTTTTTTTAAAGCTTGAGTTAATGACCAGGATGAATAAATCGCTGAATACAGTATATGTAGAACTTATAAATTCTTGGAGAATCCTTTACAGAGTCATTGCGGATGGCTTTCAGTTCTTCCTGCTGTTAACACTAGAGCAAATGCTTTTGTTTCTGAAATAGTGTCTGGCTGTGTGACCCCGAGTGGCCTAGAACTCTGCATATACACTTGGCTTTGAGCTTTTAACAGTTTTCTCTCCTTAACCTCCTAGCGTTGAGATTTTTGTTTGTTTGGGGTTTTGTTTGCTTGGTTGATTTTTGGAGAGAGGGTCTTACACGAAGTCTAGGCTGGGCTATAACTTGCTATGAAGAGCAGGCTGGTCCGGAATTCCAGAAGATTTTCGGGTCTCTGCCTCTTGGGTGCAGAATCTCTCAATGTAGCCTAGGATGGCCTTGAACTGGCGCTGTCCTCCTTCAGCCTTCTAAGTGCACTATCATGCAGGACCCTTTCTGAGGCAGCATATCACTAAGTAGACAACACTGTCTATGAACTCCTTAGATAGCTGGAGCTGGCCTTGAACCCTGTATAGGGCAGGAATGCTAACTTTGTCTTCAGAGCTCTGAAAAGTTCATCTAAAATAGGTTCTTGTCCTAAATTTCATGAGTTTTCGGTAGGTAATAAGTAGCTTATTAATTTCAGGTTTTTGTTACAAGAGAATTATGTTTAAAAATGTTGGAAACTAAATAAAAGGAAACCTAGTCTCTCCCCCTTCACCTTCTCCTTGCAATAATTATTACCAAGAGACAGTTGCTGTTGGCATGTTTGATGGCTAATGGAGAATGGCTCCATTAACAAGGGGCAGTTTCTCTTCTTTCCAATATATCTGGATGTGTATGTACATGATCAGTTCCCATATAGAGGTAGAACATTGCTTCATGTGAGGCCTTGTGTTTATTTGAGGGGGAAGGTTAATGAGCTTTTATGTCTGAGCAGGTCTTGCATTTAGTATATTTGGAATCCCTTTTTGTTCTGAGTTATTTCTTTAGCTGTTATCATACCCATTGATGACTTCCCTGTACTCTAGAATGGGGGTTTTGTTCTGCTTACTGCAATAAAGACAGATATGAAGGATCTTGACACGTTATTTTCTAAAGATAACAGAGATTGCAAAAAGTCCTTTCACTAGAGAAATTATCTCTTCATTGTAGTGTTATTGCCTGGGGCTAAATGGTTTCAAAAAAAAAAAAAGATCAGATACTACAGATTTCAGTGAGATAGTACATTTTTATTATGATCTGAAGTCAGGGTTGGTTCTCTTTCTACTTTTTATGATATATAAAACTGAGGCCCAACTGGGAAGAAAGGACCTAAGAAAGAAAGTGTGTGTGTGTGTGTGTGGGGGGGTGTCTCACTACAGGGAAATGTCTCAGAATCTCAGGGGAAAATCTGTATGTGTTTGTTGGCTTTAGGGTCTTACATGCTAGGCAAGTGCTCTATTTAAATCCCCAACACTTCCTTTACTTTAGTTTTGGGGCACATATTAAATGTCTTACAAAGTGTCTTAGTCAGGCTTTGAACTTAACAACCTCAAAAGTCATCTGGTGAACTTAATATTTGTATATGAATCCAGATAGTCCTCCCTTATGTTAGCAGAATAAGATAAACAGTAGGTAGAATAAATGTAAAGTGGATTCTGGAATAAGAATAATAGTCAACTCACATCAAGAATGTATTAGCGGGGCTGGAGAGATGGTTCAGTGGTTAAGAGCGCTGACTGTTCTTCCAGAGGACCCAGGTTCAATTCCCAGAATCAACATGGCAGCTCACAACTGTCTGTTAACTCCAGTCCCAGAGGATGTGACACTCACACAGATATACATGCAGTTACAGCATTAATGCACATAAAAAATACAGATAAATAATTTTTTTTAAAAAAAGAATGTATTATATACAGAAGGGGATAGTCAACATACTGGTTACATTTTTACCAAAAACTCTGATACCTTTCCTAAGTGAAAACTAGACTTTTACTGATTTCCACAGTTGTTAAGTAGTGAAATTGTTTTATCTCAAGTGAAGTGGTTTCAGAAGATCCCCCCTTTTCACCTTTTAACAAATTTCTGAGCGGTAGAGGTTAGCTAATCATTGTGGCTGATGGCAGAGTGGTTGGGAAGGCCAGAAAATGCAATTATTTGGGGGGCACTTTTGGAAATGCATGTGAGGAGAATATTCTTCTCTCCTGGTGTCTTTCTCGAGAGTCCCTGATGGATTGTAAAATCCTGTTTTCCCTTCTGTAGCAATTATGATACGGAAGTTTTGAGCTTTGTGCCTATAATTATAATATTAAAATATTTGAAGGAGATTAGAAAGTAATTATTGTAAAGGAACAGTTGAGAGAGAGGACTGAAGAACAGTGTGTTGGAGAGAGAATATGAGGATCATCTGGAGTCCGCATATAATCAAGGAGCTTAAGCTCTGTGTATTCTTGCTTTGGTTTTGCCTGTCTGGTTAGGGTGGCTTACCTGTCCTTTTTCCGTGTAGTCACATGTCATGGGACTGTAACACTTTCCATTTATGTCTCAGGGAGAATAAATGAGCATGTTCCTCTACAGAGAATATCTCACGAGGGAATTCAAGTTAGGCAATTGTGTAGTAGTGTTTCTTCACTCTGGCAATGTTTTCGTCCACAGGCTCTTCAGCTCCAGTTCTACCTAATGGTATCACTTTGTAAGCTGTCATATACTTCGTTTTAGAAGGAAAATTTACTTTGTAAAGCCAGATGACAGGTGGTTTATCTCTGGTCCAAAGATGAGGAATCTGTTTGTAGGTATCTGTGTACTCACTGTGTAGACCAGGCTGGCCTTGAATTCACAAAGATCCACCTGCCTCTGCCTCCTGTGGGCTGGTATTGAAGGCCTGTGCCCCCATCACCCTGCTGGTAATTGTTATGGATACATTCTTAATCTAGAAAGTTTCCCTTCTAAGAGACTTTTGATGGTCTTTGGAAAACACTTCTTGGCTACTAGTATCTACTAGATAAAAGCCAGGAATAAAATGAGGTATCCAGTAATGACCATGACCTCCCCAAATAAGGGATATGCTACAGAACATCTGCTGCAGTCCTGAGGTTGAGAGCACCATTGGCCATCTCTGACATGGCTAACTGCCTATCTTCGGGTTTTATTTTCCTGTGAGTAGGGGAAGGAGCCTCTTGCAGTGTTACTTAAGTTATTTTGCCCGGGCTCAAACCTTGTTATCTTGGGATTTATCTGGATGAATCTATAGTATGATCATCTGCAGGAGAGCAAAGTCCTGAAGAAATGAATGCTTTCCTATTCAACATTATTGCAGCACCCTTTGAAATAAGTCTCCTTCAATTTTTATTTGGGGTTAAAAAATGAAATCTTGGGGTAGAGGAGATGAATTCACTGGTTAAGAGGACTGGCTGTTCCACCAGAAGACCCAGGTTTGATTCCCACATGGTGGCTAGTAGCTATAATTCCAATTTGAGAGAATTCAGTGTATTCTGGCCTCTTCCAAACTAGGCATGCAAGTGGTGCACACAGACATGCATGCAGGTAAAATACCCCTCTCTGTTTTTTGATTGATTGTCCAGAAGGAAGCACAAGAGCACCACATTGATTGATCCATCCAACCTTCATATCTAAAAATAAATGAATAGATCTTAACAAGTTTTTGAACTTGATTCATGACCTTTGACTCTTAAAAAATTACTTTAAATATTTTGTATTTCTTATGTGTATGGATGTTTTACTTGCAATATATATGTGCACTGTGTGTGCAATGCCACAGAGATGAGAAGAAGGCATCCCATCTTCTGTAACTGGAGTTACAGACAGTTGTGAGCCGCTATGTGGGTGCTGGGAATTGAACCTGGGTTTTCTGGACAAGCAACCAGTGCTCTTAATTACTGAGCCTTCTCTCCAGTCCTGCCCTGTGGCTTTTTTCAAATCTCAAATGGAATTTAAGAATAAACTTAGATTGACACTAAGAAGTTATTTTTTATTATTTGAGCCTACTTTTTTGATTGTAGGATTAATTGGAAGAAAGGGAAATTTCATTTGACTGACAGCACATTTGAAATTCTGTGGGCACCCCAGAGGTAATTGTAGGGTGGATACTGTATTTGGTATTGTTCCAGTCTTATGATGAAGCAGAACTCCAGTCTTTAGCCTAAAGGAAAAGGGAATTATAAGTAGATAAGCTACAAATCCCACATTTGGCTTAGCTTTGCATTCTGTACACTAGTAATTTTTAGTAACATTTGCCTTCTTAATTAATAAACATTACTCTGATATTACATATAGTTTGTACACATAGGTGACAGAATTGAGTACCAGCCTGGGGTTAAGAGTTTTCTGTGGGGAATTGATCACAGTGAATCACTCTTTATGTATAAATACACAGAGCCCAATTACTGAGTGAAAAACCCATCCAGTAAATGGAATAGTGAAGGCCAAAGTAGTATGGCTTTCTCATCATCTGGCATATTCCAGCTGTGTGTTTTGAGTGTTTTAGGCACTGTTAACCAGGGCAGGGCAGGCTTAAAGGAAACTGGTGGGGAGCTGTGAGTGTGGGTACATATTAGTCCGAGTTCTCTAGAGGAACTGAAGTGATTACATCTATCTGTGTATGTATCTATTTACCTCCCTTCCTATCTGAGATTTATTAAGAATTTTTAATTACCTATCCATTCATCCATCCATTTGTCTATCTATCTATCTGGGATTTGTTCCTTACAGGCTGTTACCCAGCTAGTCCAGCAATAGCTGTCTTCTGACAAAGTCCAGAAATCCAATAGTTGTTCAGCCATGAGGCTGGTCTCAGCTGGTCTGCAGTATACATTGGAGTTCCCCCCAAACAGGTTCTAATACCAGTGAAGGAACGCCTCATTGGCAGGATATATGAACTTGCCAGTGAGAATGAGGGCAAGCAAGTGAACAGCAAACAGCTTCTTTCTTCCACGTCTTTTATATGAAGTGCCACGAGAAGGTGTGGCCCAGATTTCAGGTGGGTCTCCTGACTTCAAGAAAAATCCCTCACAGGTGTGCCCAGATGCCTGGGTCTTTAGTTAATTCCAGGTGCAGTAAGATTGACAACCAAGAACGGGCATCCACTTGTCATCTCTAACTCAGCAGTGTCGTGATTTGGAGAGCAGGCTGAGTTAAACACTGAGCTCCAGGCAAACTGGACTACCTGCTGAGACTGTCAACAAAAACAGAACCACAGGCAATGGTTTGGGACACCCTGGCTCCAGCACAGAATCTTTGTCTCTTTTGCTTAGGCCTGAGGAGGCAGAGGAGGTATTTATTTTTAGAACCTTGGGGGGTTTAGCTGAAGGGGAGCAGCAGGTATTCTATAGGATTGTAAGGCATTGGGAGGACTGGCCAGTAGGTAAAGGAACCTATTTTCTTACCGAGGTTGGTCTCCCCCACAGAAATCAGAGGATACAGGAGCCTGGTTAATTTAATCCATAGAGGCAGCCTTGTGAGGAACTAGAGCTAGAAAAAGGATGGGAGACTAAGGGATAAGGAATGTTGAGAATGCTGAGGTCAGGTGAGTGTTTACCAGGGCCAGTGAGGAGTTAGTGCTTCAGCAGAATACTGAGGATGGATAGAAGGGACCCCTTAGTAACAGGACGGTGGAATCACAGGCAAAGTGTTGCTACAGCTCGGGAGCTGCTTTGTCCTGGCACTGCCCGTAGTAGAGTTTTAATTACCATTATGAAGGGCCTTTAGAAACCCCGAACTCCAGCTCTGCCCCTCCTCTTCCCTCCTCCCTCCCCTTCCCCTCTTCCTCTTCGTCTTCCTCATTCTATTTCTCCAGTTCTCTCTCTATCTCTTTCTCTCCTTTTGGAAAGACAGGGTCTGGCCAAATGGCCCAGGTTGGCCTTGCACTCACCATTTTCCTAAGTCACCCACAACCTCAGTTAAGGGCCTGCATCGCCACAGCTGGAAATCCATGTATGCGAAAGCCAGAGGTTGTTCCTCAGGAGCCATTCACCTTGTTGGAGACCGGGTCTCTCCCTGAGACCTGGGGCTCCCTGATTAAGTTAGAATAGCTGGCCAGTAAGCCCTGGCTATTTCCTGTGGTGCTACCAAGCCTTGCCTTGTTTATTGGGTGTTGGTGATTTAATGCAGCAAGCACTTCCCAGTTCAGCTATCTTCCCAGTCCCAAAGGCTGCACATCGTAATTGTATGGGTTAATTTATATATGGCTACACTGTTCTTTCTAACTAGATCAGAACAAAGACTGAAGCGCCCTGCAGCAGATTCCTTACATCCCGTCCACTCCTAATTGACATCTAGATTGCTATGCTGATTTTCAGAGCTCTGAGTGCAGGCAGATGTTATTCTGTGAGTGGCTGTTTTGGTCAGTGTTTTGTCTTTCTGTTTATTATTTTGTTACTGTGTAGTATTACAAAGTATAAATATATTGCAGTTTATTCAATTTATACTTGATGAGAATTTGTCTCTAGTATTTGGGCTGGTATGAATGACACTGTTACGTTCCTGAACCTATCTTTTTGTAAACATCAAAAACCCCCATTATGTCAAAATACATAGTGCCAGATTTCCATAGTAGTTTTTAAACAATTTAGAGTTTTATAGGGCTGTTCTTGCTTCTTTCTTTCTTGTTATTTCCTTTCTCTCTTTTTCTTTCTCCTTTGAGACAATTTCGTGTAGTCAGGGCAGGCCACAAAGTTATTCATCACCAGGGCTGGCTTTGAGCTCTGGATCCTCTTGTTTCCATCTCACAAGTACTAGAATTACAGGCAGATACCACACCCACACCTAACTTTTTTTTTGTAGTTTTGAGGTGGGTCCTTCCTTATACTACAGCACTAGATGGCCTTGAATTCACTGCCTATGTGCTGGGGTTGCATATATCACTGCTGCTTAATTCATTTTTGTTTTTTGAGATGTTCTCAACTCTGTTTGTAGCAGTGAATATAACTTTATCTTCCATTCTTCCTGCTATTACCTCCAGAGTACTGAGATTACAGGCGTGCCCCACCCACACCCAGTTTATATGGTGCTCAGGATTGAACTCAAAGCTTTCTGTATACTAGGTAATTTTGCCAGCTGAGCTACATCCCCAGCCTTTACTTTCTTTCTATTTATTTTTGAGGCAGAGTAGGATAGTTTGAATGTAATTGGCCCCCATAGTCTCACTGGGAGTAGCACTGCTAGAGGTGGGACTTTGTTGGAATGGAGATGGCCTTGTTGGAGGAAGTGTGTCACTGTGGGGGAGGACTTATGTGATTTTCTATGCTCAGGGTCCTGCCCGGTGTCTCAGTCAGCTACAAGATGTAGGAATCTGAGCTACTACTCTAGTAGCAGATCTGCCTACACATTGCCGTGCCCCCCACCCTGATGATAATGGGCTGAACCTCTGAAACTGTAAGCAAGGCACCCCAGTTAAATGTTTTCTTTATAAGAGTTGTCATGGTCATGGTGTCTCTTTACATCAATAAAAACTCTTAAGACAGAATATGACTGTGACTCTTAGACTGTTTTTGATATTTGCAACTACAGTGACCGTATTCTCTGGACTTTCTTTTTCTGAAGTGTGTAGTCACTGTTTTGACTGCATTTGGCAGATAGCCCTAAAATGGGATAGATAAATTATTTATTGAGTTTCAGTCTTAATGGGTCCTGGGTTTAAAAATATTAGAGGCAAAATTTTTTTGCAAATTCTAGTAGATGGGTCTAGGGCAAAGATGCCATGGTGGACCTGGTCTTTGTTTAGTATTTTGGTTTTGGGGTTTTTTTTTTTGTCAGAGTAGAAGACAAAGCCTATGATTGTTTTGCTCAGTCCCCTTTGAAAGTGTTTTCATGTACTTTCCCTGTAGTCTATTTGGCTTTCGGAAACATACGGGTTTATGATCTGCAAGCTTAGGTAGCTGATGTAGTTCTGCTTTCTTGGTAGATTAAAGGGCACTTGCAGGCTTCTGACTCATTTATTTGATGTTGATACATTGTAATAATCGGTGTAACGGATTTGTTACCAAACAGGGGCATGTGCTTATTAAAATATATCACTGTGAGAAAATACAGCATCAAGTGGGAATTAAACTCCTTAGGGCCTTTCTCAGTTCCTCTGACATTGGCTTGATCAATTCAAAGGCTGTTTTACAAATTGCCATTGTGAGAAAGAAAAATGATTAGCACCAGGTAATTTATTTATTTGTCACACATTTAGTAAGTGTTGATTATCAGTAGTGGTTGGTTATGTATTTTTTAGACAGGGTCTTAATTCTATACATGAGGCTGGCCTGGAGCTCCTTCTACAGCAGCCCCAACTGGTCTGGAACTCAAAACAGCCCTGCCTTAGCTTCCCAAGTGCTGGCATTATAGCCGTGAACCACTGTGCCCATCTTCTACAGCGTGTGTGTGTGTGTGTGTGTGTGTGTGTGTGTGTGTGTTGTATAAGTGTACAAGGCGTTTGTGTGCATGGTGTGTGTATGTGCATGATATTTGTGTCTATGCATGTTGTACATATGTGTACGTGGTGTGTGTATGTGTGTGTGTGTGTGTGTGTGTGTGAGAGAGAGAGAGAGAGAGAGAGAGAGAGAGAGAGAGAGAGAGAGAACAGCTTGTAGAGTCAGTTCTCTCCTTATACCTTTATGTGGGTTCTAGGGATTGAACTCAGGTCACTAGGTTTACTTGGCAAATGCCCTTACCTGCTGAGTCGTCTTGCTAGCCATTACTTATTTTTTCTTTTAATAGCATTTAATACCCATAGAGCCTCTGAAAAGACAGTAGTATTTTTATCTTTAACTCTTTGTCTTAAATCGAGACAGTCATGTGGTTGAAAAATAAATTTTTGAGTTGGGGTTGGTCTCACTTTATATAGGTCCAGCTGCCTCAGAACTTGCTATGTAGACCAGGCTGTCCTCAAATTCACAGATCTCCATCCTGAATGCTGGGATTAAAGGCATACGCCACCACACCTAGCTCACTAGACAGATTTTGAATAAAAAAATGAGATAGTGCTAGAGATTCACCTGTTCTTTGAACATTAGTCCCCTGTTATCCAGAATAGAAGGAAGGATGGGGGGTGTGTGTGAGACAATTTAGAATTTAGGTTTTTATTTTAATGTATTTTTTAAGTGTGTGCTTTAAAAAAAGACTTAATAAGGTAAAATCATGATTCATAATACAGATATAAATGAACATATTAAAGACTTTTGGTCACATTAGGGAAAATTAATTCAAAAGAGAAACCCAAAGGAACACACACATATTTATAGAGCAGGGATGTTGTAAAGGAGCCCAGTGTGGTGGCAATTGGGAGGTTGATGAAAGGTTTCTGTGAGTTTGAGGCCAGCCCGGGCTTCATATGCAGTAACAGGTCAACCAGGAGCTACACAGTAGTAAGTCCTTGTCTCTTAACAGAGGAAAGCTAAAAACTAAGAAAAGAGAATGTGCAGGTGGAGACAAGACCAGTTTCTTCAGTAGTGGAGACGGAAGTTAGGACGTTTGCTGAACCTCGGCCAACCTTGCTGTTTAAATAGGAAAATGTGTTTGCCTGTCCATCAATTATCTACAGGTTGGCGAGCTGTAATGTTACCTTAGGGTCAGAAGCTGTAACCCACAGAGTGACCTAGATAATATTGGCTTTCCATTGGAAGCAAATATTTCCCCGTTGCTTTTCACAAATTATTAAAATGCCTGAAGCTCTGTCAGATGTTACTTTTAGATTGAATTCCCTCGCTGTTCATTTCAGTCTTAAGACTGGATGGTAGACTTTCCAACCGGTGTTTATATAGGTGGAAGGTCAGAGAACAGCATCACATCCCTATTTTGTTCTTGTGAATGGGACTGCAAGTTTCCGGTGACTTAGTGACTTTGTTAGGTTGTGCATATTAAAATTTCCCCTCTTGAATACTAGCATGCGTATTGTAGGGGAAAGATTTCCATAAGTGGTTAAAAATTTAGAAAGTCGGGGCTGGAGAAATGGTTCAGCAGTTAAGAGCATTTGCTCTTCTTTGGGTGACCCAAGTTCAGTTCCAGGCACAATTTGGCTCACAACTACCTGTGTAGCTCCAGCTCCAGTGAGCTATGATGCTTCTGGCCTCTGCAGGCACTTGCACACGTGTGAATAATTTCATACAGACAAATATATGAACCTGTAACTAAAAATACAGCCTTTAAAAAATTTTAGAAGTCTAGGTTTCTTAACTCAGTAATAAAGGTAATCTAGTATGGTAATTATATTTATTTAATTTATACACTAACTTCTTTCTCAGCTCTGATAGGCTAAAAAATAAATAAATAAAAAGCTTTTCTACATGAAGAATATAGCTTATTTTAATGGATCTTACTTATTCAATAAATTCACATTTTTAGTCTTCAAAGATGTCCCAGCTACTTTTCTACCGCTGTGATAGGACAATATGACCAAGGCAACTTGGAGAAGAAAGAAGAAAGTTTATTGGCGGCTTTCCGTTCAGAGAGAGAGTCTGTGACCATCATGGAGGGCAGCATGGCAGTAAGCAGGCAGGCACGGTGCTGGAGCCGGAGCTAAAAACTTGTATCTGATCTCTAAGTGAGAGAGAGGCAGAGAAAGCTAACCGGAAACATAGTGGGCTTTTGAAACCTCAAATTCAGTTATACAACAAGGCCATACCTCCTAACCCTTCCCTAACAGTTCCACCAGTTGGGGACTAAGCACTCAAACATAGGAGCCTAGTGGGGCAGTTCTCATTAAAACCACCACAAAAGAATAATAACTTATTTGCACCCCCCCCAAAAGACAACCTGGCGGGTCTACACTAGTAAGCCATTTAATATGACAGAATAATTTGGAGAATAATTTGGAGAATAATCGGAGGAAGCTTGCACAGGCTGAGAGAGTACTTCTCTATGAATTTTTCTTTTTTTTTAATTTGGGGACCTTTTTTGAGATAGGGTCTGACAGTGAGCCGCCATACCGCCATACTACTCTCCTACATCTCTCAGCATTTCTTTTGCTAATTGAATAAAGTTTTATACATTTTTTTCTTCACCTCCTTTATGCACCCTGTAGTAAAAAGATGCACCCTTTTTAAAAGATGTATTTTTAATGCTTTTTACAATTATTTGTATATGTGTGGATATGTACATATGAATGTGTCCAGTGTCTATGGAAGCTTGAGGCCTTGGATCCCCCTAGGGCTGAAGTTATAGGCTCTTTTAATCCTCCCGATGTGTGAGTGTGGGCCCAGGGAATCACACTCCGGCCCAAGAGCAGTTCTTAGCTGCCAAGTCATCTTCTCACCCTAGTAGTACCTTTTCGATGTATTTCAGATTGTTACTTAAAGAAAGCAGCTTGTCTTTTTTGGCAATTTGTCCTGATTGTACACAGGCATACACACAATCTCTCATCTCTGTCTCTCATCTTACAGTACTTTTAAATCTGCTTCTGTGAGTGCACTCCCAATGACTTGGGAACTTGGTGTTCTTTCTCCTTCCTGTGGCCAGAGTTGTTTGATGTCTCAGTGACTGGGGACGTGCTTTACTTAACACCTCGGGACTGCAGTAGAGCAGTTAAACTTGGAAGTGCTTGTGGAACAGTACTGAGCTTACCGTCTAACCTGACAGTGGGTGGCTGGAAAGAACCAGTGGACCTTTCTGCCTTCTAGATGAGTCTCGGATACTGATGCCTTGACTCCTGCAGTGAAGCTTTGGGGGAAGTGTGCAGCTTGCTCTTGATGGAGTCTGTTCCTTCTATATCCCAGCTTGCTGGTTGCAATGGCTGGTTTGTTGCTCAATTCTCACTTTTTTAATGACCCCAGAGAGTTTTCCCTTTGGGTTTTATGGTCTGCTTTTGCTGATTAACTCTGGGGCCTTTTGAGGCTCCTAGAGGGAATGTTTTCTTACCTGTTTACTTTGAAGTTTTATAGAATGTAATACGTAGGAGAATCGGATTCTGGGTCTTGGTCATATAAATCTCAAGCCATGGTTGATCTAGGTAAAACAGGTTTTTCTTTTCGTTGGTAGCTAATTGCTCAAACAGCCTTTTGCTGAGTTGTGAGGTGGAAAACAAAACCCCTGACTGAATGGGAAGATGAAAATGGATACTTTCCTACCAAAAGTCCTTGTCAGACTGTGAGAAACCTTGCCTTGGTGATAACAGTCTCCATACTCGTGAAGGAAAAATGGTGTTTTTGTTTGTTTGCTTTTTATTATTTTGAGCCAGTGTTTCACTGTGTAGCTTTGGCTATCCTGGAATTCAGTCGGTAGACCAGGCTAGCCTGGAACTCAGAGTAGAACAGTTTTTAATATATGATCCTGTAGAAAAGGATACCAGCATAGAGAAAAGGCAAAAAGTAGCCGGTGTGGTGTGTGATGATTTTGTTCAAGACAGTGGTTTTTAAAATCCCCGATTGTGAAAAGTTTCTGCCTCTTTTTCCTATAGGCTGGTATTTCAGAGAGTTAGTCTTCATATTCTTCTAGTACAGGTCCCTCTCTAAATTGGCCATCCTATAGGAGATGAAGCCTTATCTCATTCTAAGCCATATCATCTTTTCTGGTTGTGGGCAATAATAAAGAAATCTTGAGTGCTGAGGGAACTGACCACCAAGGGAAAAGGACCCAGTACCTCCTGACTACCCATGCCTTTTTGATGAGTATACTCTGTACTGAACATGCTCGGTAATGATTTGTTTCTTCCAAAGCTTACACTTAGGACTTTATGAATGCTAGGCAAGGAGGTCTCTCCACTCCTATGCCCTTTCTCGCCCCCTGGAATTGCAAGGTAGAAAAATTTAAATTTCTTTAGTGTCTTACCAATGAATAAATATTATTTATTAATAAATATTAATCAGTTGATTTAATTGACCTGGTGGGTTGATGTGTCCGACTTACTGCTTCCTGAGAAAGTTTGGGGAATTTCTTTTTCTTCCTTCCCAAGAGCTGGGTAATTGGGTCTCAGTTATGTAAGTGGACTCTTTGCTATTTCCCCGTAAAGAAAGGGGTGGGGAAAGAGCCCCCATTTCTACCTACCCCTTGTACCAGGAATTGAACTAGGGCTAGTCAAGTGCTCTACCACTTAGCACCACCTCAGCCCTCTCACCTTTTGTTTTAATTATTTTATTTTGAGACAGAATCTTACTAAGTAGCCCAGACTGGCCTTAAGCTGGTGGTACCCCTGTTTCAAACTACGTAGTATTTCTGGGT
Source organism: Phyllotis vaccarum (assembly GCA_033318265.1). NCBI lineage: Eukaryota > Metazoa > Chordata > Mammalia > Rodentia > Cricetidae > Phyllotis > Phyllotis vaccarum. Next base: position 81,845,598 of record JARWLC010000010.1, on the reverse strand, counting down.
CTCCTACACTTTGTGAACTTCTAGTGGGGTATTCTGTACCATGGCCCTTGGGTAAGTTGATGTGCTCCATTGGCTTAGTAGAAAGTGGTGAACCAGAAGTTAGATTCTTTGGCAGGTTTGCGCTGAGGAGAAGCACAGTTGGGATTTGTCTTTAGTCTCTTCGTCATTGACATGAGATTGAAGTAGGTGGTCTTTGAGATTATTTCTAACAGTAACTTTATGACTTTCAACTCAGTAATTTAAAAAATTAAAAACTTTTATGTGTATGATGTTTGCCTATATCTGTACATATATGTACAACATGTGTGCCTGTGGAGGCCAGAACAGAGTGTCATAGCTCCTGAAACTGAAGTTACAGATGGTTGTAAGCAGCTATGTGGGTGCTGGGGGCCCAACCTGGTTCCTCTGCAAGAGAAGCAAACTTTCCTAACGGCCATGCTAGCTCTCTAGTCCCCAGAGAAATTGTTGAACTCATTTCTTTTGAAACAGGTAGCAGGAGTGTAAGCCTGCAGTTTGAGGAAGCCACACCAGGTACTGACTGGCCTTTGGAGACAGCATTCTGGCCGTGTTGTGGGGGCTAGAGAAGCTCTGGGACCTTACTTTGGCCATTAAGATAAATGAAATGGGAAGAACTATGAGACTGCACGTGTCAAACGTGGACCTTCTGGTTGGTGCCGGCTCCTCTGACCTCTGTCTGACCTTTGGATCTCAGTATCTTTGCCTGTGAAGGACAGATCTGCTCTCATGACCTGTGATACTGTGATTGCTGAGCTTGTCAGTTGAACGGATACAGAGCTCACTCACAAATGACTGGCCTTTCTTTTCCATATTCAGTCCGGAGCCATTGTACTCTGAACAGCTTCCATGGTAGAGATGTAAAACTTCGAGGATCTTGTAAAATACATGATCTAAAGGATATAAGTATTATACTTCTTTCACTATATTTGAGTCAAGCGTTGAATTCCTTTTTCAGGTTGTACCGGATATGGGTTAATCCAACTTGGGTGTATTCTTACTGCACCAGAGGTCCATGGGTTAAATAAATCTTTGAGCTGTTCTCCCTCATTGGGTTGAGTGCTTTGCTTCAGGTCAGATTAAATAACAATGCCCCTAGGCTAATGCAGTTTGATTGTGACTGACACATTAAAAAAAAAAAAAAAAGACCAATTTGGAGCACATTAGATGTTTAGCACATTAGAAGTACAAAGAAGACATTGTGCTGTGGTGTAGGGATCAATCTTCCGTTGGGAAGTAGCTTTCCCAGAGCTCTAATTTTATAGTGATTTATACGAGATAAAGAAAATCATTACTGTTTGAATGTCTTTCTTGGTGAGTTACTGACTGACTCGCTGCCTAAGGTCCCAGTTACGGCCCGATGTATGCTTTGGGACAAACAGGCAATTTGAGAGATTTTGACCATACTATCTTAGCTTAGATTCCATTATTTAAAAACCACTAGCCAGTTGTTAGAGGAGACAGTAGATATTAAGCTTTAGATTGGGATTGACTGGGCTGATGTGACATAAAAGAGGAGACAAGTCTCTGTGGAAGTAGATTTTCCTTCATCAGAACAGTGAAGGGCAGATGTCCTTTATGAGGGAATGGAGATTGTGTACCTGGGTGCAGAGGGCTTATGGCTTTTATAGGGCAGAAAGGGAGCTTTAGGGGTGGAAGACTCCACATGCACAGTTGTTTCTCTGTAATCTGGAGGTTATAAATACCATTGGAAGTTGGTTTGTTGATTTCTTATTAGAAGTCCCTGGATCCTAACATCCCGAAGAGATGTTATCAGTGTGTCAATTTCCCTGATTTAGAGTTTCACAGCTCACCTGGGGCTTTTGGGTTATTAGCTGTTATTAAATTCTTGTGTCTGTGGATATTAGTAGGTAGTTAGGACTAGATATACAGCTTTAGTTAGATGTGAATGGTATATCATATATCCAAAATAAGAGTCTACCCTGAACATAAATTATAAACTGAAAGCTCTTGGGTACCACTGGATGCAGTGTGCAGTCTTTTGCCCAGGAACACTAAGAAGCATTGACATAAGACCGGAAAGGTTAGGGCTGCAGCTCAGAGGCAGGGTATAAACTAGGTATGCAAGAAGCCCTCAGCTGGGTCCCCAGAACTGCAATAGCAACAGAGAGGGGAGGGGGCTGAATATTTAGTTAGGAAACTTAGGTTTCTGGTCTTTTACTCTGCTCTAAACGTTTCTGTAGGATTGTAAGCACATCATTTCAAACCTATGGGGCCTCTGCTTATAAAGTGAGAATGTTTATGTTGTACTTGGTCACAGGTTCCCTTTAGATCCTAGAGTCTCAGTTGGAGTGTTGCATCAGGACCCAACTTGGGGTTTGTACTGTTTTCAAGACCCAAAGGAGCTGCCTGTTTTCCAAGGAGATAGTGCTAGGCTACTCCACAGAACTGTTCAGTGAACTGCCTGTGTAGTGAGGTGCTTCTTCCCTGGGATCTGAGCCAGTTGTTTGTGGTAACTAACCCCAAAAAGGACTTCAGGATGAAGCCAGAAGTGGTTTCTGCGTTTACTTAGTTGCCTACACAAAAAGCTTGTCACAACCCGTTTTACTCTGTTATTATTCTGTCTTTGGAGATAGAGATTTTACAGTGAAACTGAATTCCAGGATTCCCATTCTCTTCCAGAAAATCAGCACAGCTGGGTCTAGAGAGATGACCAAGGGCTAAGTAGCAGGAGCTGCTCTTATAGACGACCTTAGTTCAGTTCTCAGCACCACACTGGGTGGTTTCCAACCACATGTAACTTGGAGGGACACACCCCCCCACCCTCCACACCCACACATATACACACATACACACACACATATACACACACATACACACACATACACACACCATACAAACACACACAATACACACACATATACACACAAACACACAGACACACACATACACACACACGAAAAATAAAAATAATTTTTAAAAAAGAATCAACGTAGTCACTATGAAAATATGTTCTTGCTGAATTTAATTTTGTAATTAATTAATGAAGACTGTCTACACACAAGACTTTTTAGGATTTGTTTTTCATTTCCTAGTTCTTTGCTTTGTCTCTAATGTTCATTTTTCATTTAGTACCATGAAGAATCAGTATCATGTTATCTTTTGATATTGCTAACATTCTATATGAATTAGGAATTAGTACCCCACTCATACACACTGTTTATCTATGTGGTTTGATCAAAGCTGTGACCCAAATCTCCTCTGGTAGAAATACATGGCATCCCTTTCATGATGACAGACTGCTTTGGTCTCTTCCAGTTTTTATTTTTTTCTGGAATTGCCATTGCTTTGTAGGATTGAAGTTGTTGATAGCAACAGTGGACTCTGGGGAATGGCCACCTGTTATAGATAAGCTGTTTCCATGGATAGCCCTCAGGGAACCTAAAACTTGCCTAATGTTAATTGCGCTGTATTAGTACAGTTACTTAAGGTATTGTTTTAGTCCATTTGGGATGCTGTAACATAATGCCTTAAACAGTGGCTTATAAACGAAACCTTTTTTACTTTTTTGACAGTTCTGGAGACTGGAAGTCTAAGTTCTAGGCACCCTAAGTTGAGGGCCCACTGAATGTGGCACTCAGAAGAAAGAGTCACGAGAGGGTTCCCAGACAGTGTCCGTTTGCTGTGACCTCAGTCGAGGAAATTCACTCTCTGGGTCTGTCTCTTGTCCTCCTCCCTAATTTCATAACCTCTAAAGGTCTCCACCTTCTGGTAATACTTTCGTGAGGGTCTGAGGACAGCAGGAATTTTGTGGGGAACGTAAACATTTGGTCCATAGTGGGTTCAAGAAAGATTCGTTAAGTACCTGTTCTGTTTGTGAGATTTCATGTTCTTAATAATAATAGATACCCAAGAGGAACAGAACCCAAACCAATACCATCTCCCCCCCCCCCAAGTACTTTCTACCTCTAGCTTGCTGTTTCTTCTAGTCTTACCATAGTTAATGGTAAACCACTTGACTAATCTCTCACACTTGAACTTGAAAATTTGGAATTATTTGTTCTATTCTCATCACCAAAGTTTTTGATCTAGTATCCTTTCTATTGCTATGGTAAAACACTGAACCAAAGCATGGTAGGAAAGGAAAGGATTTATTTGGCTTATGGGTCACAGTCCGTCACTAGTGGAAGTTGGGGCCTGACTTGAAGCAGAGCCCACAGAGGAATGTTGCTGATTTACTCACAGGCACAAACTTAACCCAGGGTAGCCCAAGAACACCTACTCAGGGAATAGTGAAACTCACATTGCTCTGGGGCCTCCTGCACCAAGTAACAGTCATGACAATTCTCCACAGACATGCCCACAGGCCAATGTGATCTAGCATTCGCTCATTCAAGATTCCCTTCTTACATGACTCAGCTGTGTCTGGTGGACAGTTGAAGCTAACTGTGACAGTCAGTAAATCTGGTTTCTGCACCTTTAGAAATGTCTTTCAGATTTGTATTTCTAGTTGAGTATGGCGTTTTAAATATGTAATTCCAGCATGTAGAAGAAGAATTATTAAGATACTGCTAGTTCAAGGCTATTCTAGGCCATGCAGTGAGTTCTAAGATAGCCGGCCTATAGTGTTGGGTTCTTGTTTTTAAAATGAAACAGACCACCCCAGTTTTTCATTTATTTTTAGTAATGAGGAGAGAAACATTTGTTGAGGGTTCTGACTCCAGAGGAGGAGAGCTCATCATGGTGGGAGAAGGCAAGAAATGTGGTGGCAAGAACAGGAAGCTGCCTCCGAACATAGGAAGCATAAAGCAAAAAATGTGTGTATTATCAAATTGATAAGAAATTGGCATAGCATTCCCAATGGTATATCACATAAGGGCAAACCCAGTTCATTTCACCTCAACTATTTATTGCTGATATCTATCTACCGCTAGTCATCTTCACCAAATAATCTTTAAGTGAAAAATTACTTGCATGTTTAACAATCTCTGTCTGGTTTTTCCTTTTTATTGCCTTGATTTGTCTCCTTTTACTCAATATTATTTTGCACCATTTTTAAATTAAAAGATCTTTATTTTTAGTGTCTCAACATGGATACATAAAATGTGTTATAATTTAACCATGTCTTTATCTGTGGACATTTATATTTCTTCAATTTTTCCTTTGCTGTTACAGAAAAACACACTGAAAGGAACACCCTTGAGAATTTCTCTCTGTGAACATAATAAAATTTATAGAAGCCCCACAGTGATGTTTTTAGATCAAGGTAGATAAAGATACACAGTGTTAGCAGATGGCATCTACTTTACCAAAACTTCTTACTGGTTTATTATTTAACTTCTCACGTTCTTTTTCTCTGAGCCTGTTATTAGTAATCATTATTGAGAAAGGATTTCACTGAGCAGGCTAGGCTAGCTTGGAACTCAAACTCAGTATCCTCCTATCCTGCCTCATCCTTCCAAATTCTGGGATTATAGTGTGGCATGCTTTTATTTTATGCCTGACTTCCAAGCCCATTTTCTCAGTTCTGTGTTTGATGTGTCCCTTCCTGGTCCTTGTTCTGTTGGCTTCACTCTTAGCACACGGTGAGAACTTGTGCTGTTCCTGGATTTATCCTCTCTCAAGCCAGCTATGGAGGCACATGCCTTTAATCGCAGCATTTAAGGCAGAGGCAGGCAGATTTCTGTGAGCTCAAGGCCAGTCTGGTCTATACACTGAATTCCGGGACAACGAGAGCTACATAGAAAGACTCCGTTTCAAAACAAATACATCAACAGAATCATTCTCTCTTGTTCCCATTCCTCCTATAGTAGAGTTAGGTCGCCTTTCCTCGTTCTTCTGGCACACACTGGTGCCTTGCTGTACATTCCCCTGAAGAATTGTGTCATTTGTGTATGGATGCATGCAGTGTATATACAGAAGTGTAGGGCTGGGGAAGCGGATTAATTGACAGCACTTTCTGTTCTTACAGAGGACTCTGGTTCAGTTCCCAGTTCCCACATGGTAATTTGTTACCTGCCATCCTAATACTAGTTCCAGGGGATCCCATGTTTTCTTTTGACTTCCTCTAGTACCAGGCATGCGTGTGGTATGCAGACATACATGCATGCATGCCAACAAATCATTGATACATAGAAAGTAAAATTTATTATGTAGATACATCCCCCTTCACTGGGGACAAGGAACTGTGCATTACCCAAATGTCTTCCCCAGCTTAGTACCTTAAAAAATAATAGGTGGTGAGCTAGGTAGTGGTATGCCTTTAATCCAGCACTAGGGAGGCAGAGGCAGGTAGATCTCTGTGAGTTCCAGGACAGCCAGGACTGTTACACAAACTACTGAATGAATAACAAAGTATCCATTCAATGAACTAAGTTTTTCAAGGCACTGTGGCCTAGTAAATAGGAACAGGTCTTACAAAGGGCCTACCTAACCTTGTAGTCAGGGAGATAAGAAATAGAAGGGTAGACTGTCATAAGCCTATCACAAACTAATACTTGACACACACTTGGAGAGAGATGAATTTTTAAGAATGAGGTTGTTTAGACTCCCAGCTGCCTGGGAGGTTGAGGCAAGAGGATTTAAGTTTGAGACCTGCTTCCCTAGAAGTGAGCCCAGACTAGCCTGACAACAAAAGTAAAGAAGGGCTCCAGGATGTCACCCAGTGGTAGAGTGTTCATCTGGATCTGGCATGCATGAAGGATGTCCTAGGTTCCATCTCAGAGAGAGTTTGACTGAGTCTGGTCAGTTTACAGATGAAATTTGTTGTTTATGTCAGATACTGTGTTCCTAAGCAGTGATGATAAAATACTGTAGCAGACTTCAAGAATGGGTGAGTTTTTAGAACATAGACTAACCAACAGTAACCTCATAGTCGAATCTGCCTCTATGGACCAAGAATGAGTTTCACTTTTTTTTTTTTTTTTTTTTTTTTTTTGAGGCAGTCTCTTTATGTAGTCCAGGCTGGTCTCAAACTTGTGACGCTGTGTTAACTTTTGAGTGCTAGAATTGTTTTCATGAACCATTTTGCATGTCTGGCTTTTACATTTTCAGAGTGCTCACTAAAAATAAATGATATGAAATTTAGATTTCGTGTACATATAGTTGTGTAGCAACACCACCGCATTCACTAGCTCACAGGTGAGTAGCTGTAACAGAATAGTTCACTGTGCCTAAAATAGTCACAGTCTAGATCCACGCAGAAGGGAAAAACCAGAATTGAGGGAGAGTGGCGGCAGTCACTTTAAGAATGGTGAGAAAGATAAACTGTCCCAGCGTTCTAGCAGTGAGATAAAGGGATGGTTAACACTGACATGATCGAGATTAGACCTCTTTTTTTTTACAAAATAAGCAGATCAAAAATTGTAGCAAAGTTCACGTGGCTCTGTTAGATGGGAACAACTGGTATAGAAACTGTGAGGGCTGCAGAAAATGTGATAAGATAGAGCTGAGGTGCGGCCACATCGTGAGTAACAGCTTTGCCCTTGAAAAATGAGGACTGAAGGACAAACCCAGAACAGACATCCCTTCTCTGAGTGTAATGGTTCTGTTTTTCCCTTTGCATTTTTAGAAGGACTTTGAGCCTTACTTGGAGATTTTGGAAGCATACTCCACAAAAGCCAAGAATTATGTGAATGGATATTGCACCAAATATGAGCCCTGGCAGCTGATTGCGTGGAGTGTCCTGTGTACTCTGCTGATAGTCTGGGTGTATGAGCTTATCTTCCAGCCAGAGAGTAAGTATGCTTCCCCGTCTGTAAAGGTAGGCCGGATGTCACTCATGGTTGATGGGTTGGAAGCATCTCTTTTGGTTTAGTTCTGCCTTTTAAAATCTATTTAGGTGGGAAATGGACCCTGACTTGTGAACTATCAAGTACTTTTAAGTAACTATTACAATTTATGGTTTTGTGGATTTTTTTTCTCATTTGTAGTTTACATAAACATTTCTTAGATATTAGTTACTATAAAGATTCACAGATGTCTCAGAGTGTAACTTACATTTTTTTAGTAACCCCGAGTGGCCAGCTCCCACAATCTGCTCCAAGGTAATAAAAGAAACCTTTTTTTTTTTTTTTTTTTTTTTTTTTTTAAATCTGAGGGTAATTAAGAATAAATCTCATCTAACTGAGGTAAAATAAGGAAACACACATGCCTGCTGATGGTAATTTTCTCTTTTACTTCTTAAAAATGGTCTCTGACTCCATTCAGCTTCCTATCTCCACACTGCTGCATTCTGTACACACAACTACATATCTTTCTTTACATACACACGGCCATACATCTCTATACACAGTGACATCTTCACATCTACACATCTTTTACATGCATTACTGTTCTACATCTCTTTTTATGTAGCTTTTTCTTCCTTGCCTCCCCACAAGTATAATTCTCCACACAGTCATAGCTGTGCATTTCATATAACGTATTACATATGCATATCCTCACCATATGACATTTTACATTGTTCCTATACACTTTCATGCAGCTCTTTGCGGTTTCTATATGCAGCAGGAGCACTTTTCACCCAGCCTTATCTCTCACACACACAATAGACTTCTACATCATTCATTCACTCTTTGCTCACTCACTCATTCATTCTCTCACATACCTCTCTCCCTCTTTAGGCTTCTCCATCGCTCACTCAGCACACACACTCATTCTGCATAGCTTCATCCCTACATCGCTGCTGCTTTTACACACTCTCATTACATACACTCATCTCTCCTCCTCCCTCCCCCCCCACATTCACACCCTCCCCCTCACGCTGCTGCTCCCTACTTCTTTAGCCAAACTCTGGACAATTATATGTTACATTTTCAAGGCCCAACCCATTCTCATAATACATGAAGTCACACAGTTTTTTCAATAAGGTCACAAAAACTGGGCAGTGTAAACGCTTAGCCTTGCACGTAACTTTTTCCCAGACAGAGAATGACATTGAAATTCAGGACTTAACACAGTAGCAGGTTGAACCTTGAGTGGGTCAGGGCATGTGCCGAAAGACAACTTTTGCAGGGGTTAAGTCTCAAGACAGACTGGCCTTGATTTAACAGTAAACAACATCTGGAAATTAGTCTTTATGTATTTCCTGCAGGGGCAGGTTAGTCTGTTGGAATTCTGAGATTAGTTGCTTTGAGATTGAAAATACTGTGTATTTCCCGTGTCAGTAAAAAGGAATATTTTGATATTATTTCTATACATCAGAATTATATAGATTAAATGGACAATCCACAACTGTAAGTGTGCCCAAAGATGTAAAACACACTATCAGTGGGCTGTGGAAAGAGCCCCACAGCTGTTCTTACCAGGGAGGCATAGCAGTGGCACCTGAGAGAGTTACAGACAGAAAACAACTGGTCATTAACAGTCGGTGCTCCCATGGCTTCGCCAGGTGGGGCTCCCATTAGGGAGTCATGCATCTGGTGGGTCAACTTGTTAAACGCTAGTTGTCACCTCCTGTATATACTCCCATGGCCCTGGGCACTTCAGTACCAGTTTCTTCCTAGAATGTGATTGTGCTGTTTGAGATTCCCAGAGTAGAAATGTGGCCGTCCTAAAGATTAGGAGCCACTACATCTGCATAAGTAATGCAGGGCTCTTCTTCCTTTGGAGTTGGACTCCCATGACTTCTCATGAGAAGAAGGCCATTTCTCAGGGGCTGCAGAAGATGAAATGCTGTTCAGTGATTGGCTTGCAAATGTCCCAACCTTCATAAGGCATAAGCACATTTCCTACACCTAGACCTCTAGGTGACTGAACATACTCTGTGAGTTATTTTCCCCCACAGGCTGCTGTGCTTGGGAAGTTGTTTTGATTATATTTATAGCCAAGTAGTAGATGTTGCCAGTGGGTATTTTGAAATGCTCTCTGGGCTCTTCCTCACACTTACTGATATTTTGAGTAACTTCCTTGGTAGAAGAAATAAATAACTTTGAAGAAAATTAATGATTTTTCATCTGTTTGGTATTTCTGGTTGCTTCTACCTTCCCCCGTCTGTTGGGGGCGCTGTAACTGTTCCTGTCCTTTTCTTCCCGCCTCCCCGGGGAAGTCAGCTTAGAAACTAGGTTATTTTTTATCTTTTTAAAGAAAATGATTTATTCTCATTATTTTCACGTGTACTGGTGTTTTGGCTGCATATATGTCTGTCTGAGGGTGTCAGATCCCCTGGAACTGGAGTTACAGACAGTTGTGTGCTGCTATGTGGATGCCGGGGATTGAACCCAGGTCCACTGGAAGAACAGCCAGTGCTCTCTACCACTGAGCCATCTCTCCAGTCTTATTCTGTTTTTATCTTTTTATCATGTAGCCATTGAACTGTTTTAGTAGCATTGCAGTCACAGCAGAATAAATGTAAAACTTGTCAGCCGTGAGGCCGGTTCCACTCCTTTAGAGCTTTTTAATTAAAGTGGAAATGAGACATGACTGTCCTGTCTAAAATTATAGTTCACTGCAGCTTAGATACACTATCTTCAGTTCCTCATTCTTGCTAGATTTGATGAGACACTGTTGATGAGACTGGCCTTTCATTCCAGCTCACGGTTCACGTGTGGCAGAAGCCTTAGTTGTCTATTTGGATATTCTCCTTACCAGGGACGTGTTTAATTCAGTGGCAAGGGGCCCATCATATTCATTTATTCATTTATGCTCTATCTTCCCTCCCTCCCTCCCTTCCCCCCTCCCTCCTTCCCTCCCTCCCTCCCTCCTTTCTTCCTCCCCCCCATCTCATCTCATCTTTCTTGTCTTATTTCAACTTTCGTAGGGTCTTACTATGTAGATCAGATATTTGCTTGTAGCTCTCACTGGTCCGAGATTTCAGGTACATACACCATATCTGTTTTTTTTTTTTCTTTTTTACTGTGATAGTACATGTACATCTATGTTTCCTTTTAAAATTATTGTATATTTTATGTGCATAAGTGTTTGCCTGCATATCTGTCTGTGCACCATGATCATGCCTTATGTTACCTTTTTAAGCTTGGGAAGGGGCTTGCTGGAAATAAGCACTGGGCCTTGTGCCTGCCAGGCAAGTACTGTTTTAGTAGCATTATATTCCCGCTTCTCATTTTAGTCGTTTGAAAGTATGCAGTTTAGTGGCATTCACATTTAATTCACATTTTACAGTCTCACTCAGTTTTCTCTTTAGTCTAAATTGAATTTTCAGCAAACCTACAGCTCCTGAGTCAGGTATGGTGGTGCGACTCTGAACTCCCAGCTTTTGGAAAGCTGAGGCAGGAAGAGTATAAGTTTGAGGTCAGTCTGGATTTGACCTTGTCTCAAAACCCAGAAAATTTCAAAGTCCTCATTTCCCATTTTCCCCAGACCCTAAATCACCATTCTGGGTACTTTTTATTTTAAGATTGTATGTTTATAAAACCAGACCAAAGTTAGAGCTGTTGACATCTTTACTTATTTGTTAGAATTAGTATTAGTTTTAGGTATTTACTTTAAATTTAAAAAAATACTTAATCATAAACATTATGTTTCAAAGTATATGTATTATATAGTGGCTAAATGGAGCCAGTTAACAGTCATTTCCTCTGTTTTCTGTGGTTAGATATTTCAGTTGTCAGTTGACTGGGCCATGCATTTTGCTGAACTTGTAGCAGAAACACCACCATCCTGGTCCTGGTGCCTGCTTGCTGACCCTGAGCATTCCATATGAAAACTACCAAAACATATTAGTAAGATTTGCTATTTAAGTCTTTGTGGGTTGAACTCCAAGCCATTTTAGCTTTTAATATGTATTTTAAATTAAAAATGAGTCTGGGCTCCTTGTAGGAAACTTAAACAATATGGATAAAGCCAGTGAGACCAATTCAAACCTTGCTACTAGAGAATACCAATTATATTAGTCAGGGTTCCTAGGGGAACTGGACCAATAAAATGAAAGAGATACATTAGATTGGCTTACGTGGTTGGAACTGACTAGGTCCAGTAATGACTGTCTTGGCATTGAAAGGCTGAGACCCCGCTAGCTGCTCAGTCTGAAGCTGGGTCTTTGAGCAGTTCAATTCTGGTGTTCACGGCCTGCCTAGAAAATCCGTGAAAGCCACTGGCCTTAGTTCATCTTCAAAGGCCAAAGATGATAGGTTCCAACGGCTGAGAAGGATGATAGAAAAGACAGCAGCTTTTCCATAGACCACATCATCTCTGGGCTCCTGAAGGTGTGGTCCACCCTGAGAGAGGTACTTCTCCCCGAGTTAATCCTTCCTGGAAATGCCCTGACAGAGCCGTGTCTTTTTATTGATTCCAAATACAAAGAAGCTATCTGTCAGCACCACACAGCTGTCTATTTCTAATCTGTATTAGATTGAATCAGACAAGACGGAGTTTTTATAGGCTAAAAGTAGGTGGACATTGGACAGTTTCTTTTGGTTTGCCACATGCACCCTTGCCAGTTTTTATTTTGTAACGTCACAGATAAGAATGTTACTCCTTCAGAAGCTAGACTTTGTAGCTCATGTCTGAAATCTCAACACTCAGCTACTGAGGCAAGAGAATCTGCAGAGGGAAGTGGATGTTGGACTCCATAGCAAGTTCCAGGCTGTCTCAGACTGTAGAGTGAGACCTTGTCTGAAAAGGAAAGAAAGAAAGAGAGATGAATAGATTGGGTATGATTTTGATGGAATTGTGGGATTGACTTTCCTCCCCTTGATCATATTGGAATATGCTGCAAAGTAGAACGATCAAGTTATTTTTAGTGTAGTGTATTTGAAAATCTGAAATCTAGCTTAGTGTTAAACCTGACTGATCTTTAAACTCTGCTCCCTCCTGAGGATGGAGAGAGTAATTCTGGAACATATTGTGGAAGTCAAGAGGGGTGAGAACCTGGGGAGGGGTTAGAAAGTTGTCTGGGGTGCCAATTCTTTGTAATTCTGACTAAGGAATATGAGCTCAGAGCTTACTCCTGGGTACTGTTGATTTTAACTATGGCTCTGCAGGTAAAGGCACTTTCTGTGCAAGCCTGGCCATCTGCGTTTGAATTGCTAGCACCCTTGTAAAAAGGCCAGGTACAGTTTCATGTGTCTGTAATCTCAGTGCTCCTATGGCTAGACAGGAGGTGGAGATAGGAAATCAATAGTCTGTGTGTACAGTTGTGTTCACAGAAGAGACCGTGTCTCAATGTGGAAGGCAAAGACCATCACTTGAAGTTGTCCTGTGACTTCTACAAGCGTCACGCCCATCCCTTCCTTAAATATATTGAAAGGAATTTTCACTTTATGTATTTATTTAGTTTCATGTGACTCTGGGTGGCCTGGAACTCACTGTGTAGCCCATACTAGCCTCAAACTCCCAGAGGTCTGCCTGTCTCTGACTCTTCCCAAGCTAATATTAAAAGCATGTGCCACCGCATTCAGAAGGGAGGAAATTTTAAAATTTCTCTATTATTTATTATATACATATGGGGTGTATATATGAAGTGTGTATGTGTGTCATAGCACACGTGGTCGGAGGATAACTATGGTGTCATTTTCCACTTTATACCTTTATGTGGGCTCCCGAGATTGAATTCATGTAGTCAGACAGCATGTGCCTTTACCTGCTGAGCCATCTTGCTGATCCAGGAGAGTTTTTGTCTGTTTGCTTTGTTTTTCGAGACAGGGTTTTTCTGTGTAACACCTCTGGCTGTTCCAGAGCTTGCTCTGTAGATCAGGATGGCTTTGAACTCAGAGAGATCTTCCTCCCAAGTACTAAGACTAAAGGAGTCTGTCACACACCCAGTAATAATTTTTAATAGAGAAAAGAGGATATATAGTTAATGCTGTAAAAAGAAATCTGTATATTACAGTGTCTAGAAGAAAATATTCTGAAAACAAAATAGTGCCCACAGATGAGAGGCTGCAGTCTCTCCTGTTGCCTTATCACACAGTCTGTGTCTCTGGTTTTGTTCCAGGATTTATAGTGTTGATGGGATACAGTAGAAGGACAGTACCTCCTAAAGCAAAGATGCAGACAGGCCTTAATGAGTGGCAGCTGAGGCAGTAGATAGGCCTGTGTGGAATCAAGAAAGACTATCAATCCATCAGTCCTGTCCGTGTTCAGGCCAGGTGAGGTTTCCCGGCTTAGGAGGTAGGAGTTGCCCTCCTAGATCCCTTAGGAATGCAGCAAAGGTTCGTTCATATTCAGTTCATGCCTCAGATGAAAGCTGGTCTATCCTACTTGCACCTGGATAACCAAAGATCTCTGCAGTGCATTTGAAGCAGTAGAGAGTCCTGGGAGTGAGGACTTAACTCTCCTCACTGCTCTGAACTGTGTGATGAAAAGTTCTAATTCTCTGATCTTGTGTTACTTTTTATGTCTGTCCTTCTTAGGTAGCCTGGGAAGCCTTCTAGCCCAGCCTTAAAATGCTGCTTCCAGGATCAGTTGAGATGTATTCAGTATGAATGCACAAGCGGCCTGCCAACCTGCTGATTATAATTATTATAGTTGACAGGGTCAGAATTCTTTGTCCTTTGTAACTGCCTCAAAGTGGACTCTGATATCCATGGTTTTCGGGTTTCTTACCTGACTAGAAAATGTCAGGACCAGTGTTTTGTGAGAAACTGGAGTGAGTCCTGGAAGAAAGCACGAGTTGGCCATGTGCTTTGGGGTAGAGAGACATCTATACATTTGAGAACTTTGGGAAGGTCAGGAACTCTGGAATACATCTGTCATTTCACTGGCAATTCTGCTTCCGGGAATTTACCCAATGGATATACTTTTATGTGTGCAGTATGGCATGCATTAGAAGGTTATTTATTTTTTAGCATGGTTTGTAATAGCAAAACTTAAGGGATTATTGTGTCCTTCAGCGAAAAGGTTAAATAGGCTATGAAACTTTAATGGAATGCACACGTGCATGCACATTGGCGCATAGATGAGCACAATCACACATCTGCTCACACCTTATACACACACAGACAGGAATGAATGAGGAAATGCTAATCTTGAATATATGCTGGAAACAAAGTGCTTATGTAAGGGCAGAATGAAGTCTGGGTAGAAAGAAATAAGGGTGAAGAAACATTACCACGTGTGTTTATTGGATTGTTGGGTCACATAAATATATTACTGAGAAATTAAAAGAAACTTTCCTTCTGGAGGACGTGAAGTTGTAAGAGACAACTGAATAATTGCCTGTTGTCTAGTAGGCTATATCCATAGAATTTCATGTGACTGATAGAGGTATTTATTTCTTGCAGGTTTATGGTCCCGGTTTAAAAAGAAATTATTTAAGCTAATAAGGAAACTGCCATTTATTGGGCGCAAGGTAGGTACAGTCTGAGGTTCTTTCCCTGTCTGGTGTGTACAGCCCCCCTTCCTGTTGCCATATCAGTATTCTCAAGGAAGGGGAGCCATTTTTATCCCCCAAACTTATGGGACATTTGACAGTGTTTGGAAACTGGTTAGGTTCTGACAGCTTAACAAATGGCTCCTGGCAACTATGGGTGGGGGCTGGGTGGCTGTAAAAACACTTCCCGGGCATGGTATGGGTGGCCCCGCATGGCCCCACCTCAGGTGTGTCTGGTTAGGATGTTGGAAAGGCCAGGTTTGAGAAACCTCACCTTAACACTTTCTCCAAAGGAGAGTGAGGAATCTGTCAAGGAACAGCTTGAAATTAGAAAGCCGGACTGAATGAAGTCTCACTGTGCTTTGGAACAGTATTTGGCTGGACTGAATTTAGATACTCATTTGGGAATTAGGCCACAGGTTGGCAGATTCTCTGTGAAGAACCAGACAGGAAACGTTCTTGAGACTGTGAGTCCTAGAAAGAGGGATACGGAAGGAATGACCTGCCTACCTGTGATGAGGGAAACTATTCACAAAAACAGGTGGTGTTGGGAATTCAAGAGAGCAGCCATTTTCCTGCTCTTTGCCCCCGTTCCAGTAGACTGCTCTCTTCACCGTGTCCTCTTGATATCACACAACACTGGGATAAGATATTTCTCCCCAGGGCTAGGCTCTTTATCAAAGAGGAGATAAACCGACCGCTCTTGGCAAGGTGGAAACGCGAAGCCCCAGTGCCCTGCTCTGACCTGTCTCTACCTTCTCTTTGGCTCTTCCTAGCCTTACTTACTGTCAGGTTTTCCTACACTTTTGACTTTGAGTCTCCTAGGTTGGAGGCTACTGTGAAAGGTAGGCCGCCTCACAGAGGAAAGGGCTCCCCATTTGATATTCCTTATGATTTTAATGTCTCTGCCTTTCTTCTTCAGTTACAACAATAATCTGATTTAACTGATTGATTTTTACAGTGTTGGAAATCAATTCAGGTAATTCATACAGAAAAGGCAAGCTTTCTGCTACTGAGCTACATTCCTAGATAAACATTTCTTCTTTGATTGTGGTAGTCGTGGGACTGGGGATTGAATTTGGGACCTTACCAATGCAAGGAAGTCACTTGACTGCTGAGCTGCAGTAAAAACATTCCTTTTGTTGAGATTTGATAGTAACAGTGGTGGTGACATCATTGTCAGTGGTGGTGACATCATTGTCGGTGGTGGCGGCGGTGGTGGTGGTGGTAGTGGTGGTGGCGGTGGTGACGGTGATGTGATGGTGGAGATGGCCATGGGACCTTAAACGTGTAGGCAGGCACTCTACTGCTGAGCTGCATTCCTAGCAAACAAATAAATGCTAGGGTTCCAGAACCCATTCTTAAATTTATAAAATTATAGAGTTGGAAGATGCTTAGAGGCTGTGTAAGTACCTTCATTTTTCAGAAACAGATTCTGAGGCTTAGAGACAGGAAGTTACTATATGTGTACACACGGGCAGTTTCTTAATCTTACTTCTTTTTACTACTTTGCTAGCTGAACAGCAGCACATTCTTCCTTTTGTAGAACTTGCAGTTTAATAGAAAAGACAGAAAGCAGATAAATATAACATTTGCATTTTCTATTATTTTAAAATTTAAATGTAAAATTATATGTAAATATAAATTTTATAATGTAATGAATGTAAAAATTGGAGATGGGAAGTGCTTGTGTTTTTAAATGTACTTCCCAATGGGATTTTTTCGGGGGGGGTGTCTATTTTTCTTTCTTAAAACAGTGTGATCTATCCATGAGCACTCAGCCTTCATAGTTGTTCTTGTATGAGCTTCCATTCATGACTTAAAATACTGCTATGTCTGCTCTCTGATATGCTGACATACATAAAATCAGTAGGGGTTTTTTTTTTTTTTTTTTGTGGTTTCACTGAGGGCTGTGTGTAAGAAGACCCTCTGTATTCTGACCTGTGGCCAGGATGGAGGAAAATATGAGAAGGTGTGAGATCTTGGGCATTTGACTTTGCTGAAGCCACAGCACTGTCGCATGTAGATCGATGATGACACACAGCCTTTCTCTCCACCCTTAGCACCCAAGAGTCTTAAAAGTAGTAGCTCCTGCTATTTTGTGTCCATACTTTGCTGTTGTTTTTAGCACTGAGCACCATTAGTAGAATTTTCTGTCTCTTGCTAAAAATAAGCTCCACGAGATGACAGCTTTATATATGTGTGCGCACTGTGTCAGGTTTTTTGTTTTGTTGTTTGGGGTTTTTAAATTTTTTTTTCAAAACAGGGTTTCTCTTTGTAACAGTGATGACTGTCCTGGAACTTGCTTTGTATACCAGGCTAGCTTTGAACTCAAAGAGATTTGTCTTCCTCTGCCTCCTGAGTGCTGGAATTAAAGGCTTGTACCACCCCATCCCGGCTGCTTTGTTTGTTTGTGGCTGTATCCCTAGCTTGTAGTAGTATTTCAGCAAATACTTGTTGAGCAAATGAATAAAGGAAATGCCTCAGAAAGTACAACTGGGAGCCTGGAAAGGAATCCTAGTGTACCTTACATGGCAGAAAGGACCTTGGTTCCTCCTGGCATTTCTGGGTCTCATGGGTCAGGCCTCTCATAGCAGCTTAAGGAGATGTAGTATAATCATCCTGGCAATTCTTACGTCAGTGTGGGTACCTTGGGAGCTGTGTGAGTCTCCATACTTGTAGTACTTTGCAGATGTCTGTTGAAGTTATTCATCAATTGCAAAACAGCCAGGATCCCCTTTTACTGTAGCTTGGCCTGTTTTATGACTGCCTTATCAATCATAGCATCTGTGTTGACAACATAGCAGCAAAGGCCTACTGTTGCCCTCAGCCTAATGCTGACTTACCCCAGTTGATTCCAAGTGCAGAGCTGTGCTGGTGCTGTTAGCTCAGCTGGAGAGGGTGGAATTTAATGCATCATTGACTTATAGAAGAAAAGCTGGCTTTTTAAATGTCTAGAGTCATTGTAGATGCTGGCTGACTAAAAAGATGAAATATTCATTTTCCTTAAGAAAAAAACAAAGACTACAAAAGCCTTTTAATGTAGTGGCATGTATGCAGTGCCTGGTATTGCCCATTGACTGGATCTCAGAGATAGCCTTCTACTCTCTATACTTGGCTCTTTTACCTTCTAGCTAACTTTCTTTTTCTTTATTCATGAAGATCGAAGAAAAATTGAATATGACCAAGAAGGATGTCGTCAAGCACATGCCGTTCCTGAAGGTGGACAAAGAGTATGTGAAAACCCTACCTACTCAGGGTCTGAGCACATCTGAGGTGCTGGAGAGACTCCAGGAGTACAGTTCCATGGGTAAGCCTTGGCCCAGGGGCACTGCCTCTGTGCTTATCATTGGCTGATGTTGACATAGATCAAAGATCAGTTGGCATTGATGCATGCAGGAGGACCCAATCCCTGCTTCAGAGACCAGATTTCATATTGCAGATGAAATAGAGATTTCTGTCAAATTATGATAACCGATTTCAAGGCACAGAAGATTACTAAGACCATTTATTATAACGCCACCATCCAAAGATGAGCACGAAGCTGGGTATGGTGGTGCTTGCCTGTAATGCCAATACTCAGGGACTAAGATGGGAGATTGCTATAAACCTAGATCTGTGGTGTCAGGCCAGCTAGGGCTTATATAGATACTGTTTTAAAAAATAAACAAGCAAAATTAAAAAAAAAATCAAAGAGGAACCCATGGTAGAGGTAGGTAGGCTGGGGCTGGAGGGATGGCTTATATCTCATGAGCACTGGCAGTTCTTCCAGAGGTCTAGAATTAAATTCCCAGCACTCACCTGGTGGCTCACAACTGTCTAAAACTCAGCTTCAAGAGGATCTAGTTACTTCTTCTGTCCTCTCTGGCATGCGGCATGCACATGGGTGCACAGAAATACATGCAGGAAAAACCCCCATAATCATAAAATAATAATAATTGAAAAAAATAGGTAGGTGGATGGATGAATGGACAATTGATCTGTATGGGTATATATGTCTACACCTGTTGAGCTATGCAAATATGTATTGGTCTTCCACATGCATTGACAAATACCGTGTAGACTTATGTTCAAGATCATAACCTGAGAATCACTCAGGTTCACAAATGCCTGGATTTTTAACTTTAATATGACCTTGGGAGAGATATTCTCTGTGCCCCAGTTTATCCTTACAATCTCTATCATCCTAAAAGTTGGAATAAGAGATTAAAGGAAATCATACATGAAAACATGTAGTACCTGGCATATGTCATAATAGTTATTTAATAAATGTTAACTATTACTGCTGCTATTATTAATATAAATACATGCATGCCTGCTATAGGTAAGATTTTAAAAAAATAAGCCTTTTGGTTTTGAAACAGGGTCTTATAGCTAAGGATGACCTTGAGTATTTGATCTCCACTGCCACTTACCATGAGCTTGGATCACAGGATATAACACTGTGCCCAGTTCATGGAATGTTAGCACTGAACCTATGGCCCAGTGCACATCAGTCAAGCACTTACTAACTAGGCACCATCTCCTTCCACATAAGCCTTTTAGTTTGACATTTTAAATTTATAAGCAAGTAGCAAAAATGGTAAATTTGACATTTTAAATTTATAAGCAAGTAGCAAAAATGGTATAGCAATTTTCTGTGTGTTCCTCATCTTAATTGTAAAACATGTTATATTTGTCCAAACTAGAAAAATGCACTAGTACAACACCAGGAACTGTTTAACCAGCTTTGCTACTCATATCTATTTTTCTATTCTAGGGCCCAATTCAGATTGCATTTTGACAAACGGCCTTAAGTTTCTAATTGATATGCATAGATTTCTTAATATTGTAAAGTACAAAATTACATGTGGTCTGGGGCAAGTATGTCCAATCTGTAGCCCATGAAAACATGTTTCCCAAGAAAGCTGTAAGTGAAGCTCAGCACCTTTGTAGATGACAGTGGCATATTGTAGTGTTAAATGTTGAACACTCCTGGTCTAGGGTGTGATGATCTGGAATAGGAGTTAGAAACCCTGGTAACTGCATTGTTTAGATTTCCAAGTTTTTCAGGGCATGTTGCTATCCTGACCCAGTGACTCTCCTGACCACATTTGAAACTGGGACCAGGTAGTCTTCCAGTCTTCGGGGGTCGGGGGAAGCTCAGTTGGATAACCTCGGCCAGCATTAGGTATTTTTGTTTCCTGGCTTTCTCATCTCCCCCATGGTACATCTTAAAGGCCAGAGCTAAGCCTGTGAGGTCAGGGCCCCCTCTCTCCAGACCCTTAAGCTTAGCCCTAATGCCAGGGAAACTCTGGGAAAAGAAATGGGTCATAAGGAATTGTCTGCTCTTTGGGTTTTAAGGGTCTAGATTAGTATAGTGTAAGAAGACTTTGTGAGGCTTTCTAGGGACTGAGATGGATTTTCCTGTCTGTCCTGAACTATTTTCTGGAGTTTTACATAGCTCACTGGTTTAAGGGCAACCTTAGGGAAACCTGCCAGGCGGCAGGTTGTAAACTGGTCCAGGCACCACCTGGAGTGTTGATTCCTATATGTGGGCTTGAGGTGGGAGTGGTATGCTGCTTTTGTTTGATGAGTTTCATCAGCACGTATTCTAGCTTGCTCCAAACTCGCCTGCACTCCTCAGGAAGTTGGTTGGTTGTCAGGATTGTGCATATATCATTAAAGGTGTGATTATAGGATTGGGTAATATATTGGAATTCTTTTATAAAAAAAGGTGGAGTTATAGGTATACGAACCCAGTCTCTGGTTAGTATTTGGTGCTTATGGCTATAACCCTGATTTTTAGCCCTTTTTAAGGTCCAATTATTAACAATATTAAAACATCTTATAAATTTAGAAAGTCCCATAGCCTCATAAATTTGAATATTTAAAAACTGTTCTTAAAAAGGGTTAAAATCTCTCGAATATCTTCCCACAATATCAAAAATAAAGTAGCCTCATACTTCACGAGGGAGAAAATATGACATACTCATAGTCTGTACAATCTAAAGTTCAGTATCTGGGATTCAGTCACAATCATTTTTTTTTTAAGAGGCTTGGATCACTTTTTTGGCCCCACCCTTTGCAACGAATACATAGCCTGCCTTCTAGATCTCAGCTGCTCCATTGCACTGTGACTGGTACTTCTGGTGGCTGTCACCTAGCACTGGCATTTCAAAAACTGTTAAGGTCCACCATTGCAACTGGACTCTTTGGAACTCTAGCCTTGCCGTACATTTGCAAACCTCAGCTGTTCCTGGCGATCCCTTCATATCTTTAAAACCATTATCATCACCTGGGTGACTCTTAGGTTACAAAGTTTAGCTGTCAGAGCAAGGTGCATTTGTGTGTGTGTGTGTGTGTGTGTGTGTGTGTGTATGTGTGTGTGTATGTGTGTGTGTGTGTGTATGTGTGTGTGTGTGTGTGTATAAAAGCACTGAGGTGTAGCTTTAATATAAAACAAGCACTGTTTTCAAGTTCCTTTATAAACCTTGTTTTCAGGACATGACATGAATTATCACACAAAGATCTACCTCAGTCCAAAGTTTCTTGGACCTGTTCTTGCCTTCCTAGTAGGCCCGCCATTCCTCGTGATCATCTTTAACCAAGATGGTGGTGAAGCCATAGACATCCATCTTCTCTAGCCCTAGCAAAGATGACTACCAGCCTGTGACTGACTAAAAATGGTGATGATCCAAAATGGAATTGTGCCATACGGTTTCTTTAAATTTACCCCATGTAGATTTTTAATTTATCAGTTTTGGGGGTTAGTAGTTTTAATATTTTAACAGATTTTTAACCGTATCTAATAAAATCAGCTCATAAATCTCAAGGTACAGAATGTTCATAAAGACTATGTCTAGTCTTTTTTTTTTTTTTTTTCTGTTCTGCTTTTCTTTCTTTTTCCTGTCGTTATGTTAGGGGCTCAGACTTGACAGAGTGACATAGAGGAAACTTTTAAATAAGCCAGCCTGGGTCTAGATAAGGAAGAGCCATAATCCAATGCTAGAGCCAGCTTTTCAGTAAAAAAGAACAGCATAAAACAATTTTACGTTATCTTCATCAAAAAGACATTTGAACTCCTGCTAACCTGACCACAGCAATGGTGGATGAGGACTGGCTTCTGTTGGCAGCAGAGACAGCAAAAATATCCAAACCATTTGTTTCAGCTCCATGCTTGGAGCACATCAGGAAACATAGACAAAACTTTCCAACAAGATAAACAAAACTATCTGATGAAATCATATGACCCATTTTTCTTCCGCCTTAATCAGGTAGGTGTCTGCCCATGTGGTCACATGGGTTTTTGTTTTTGTCTTTGTTTCCCCTCCCAAGATGAATGGAACACATAATCTGAAGCATTCAAAATCAGTCAGAAACACAACATGTGACCATGTCACTCACACATTTTCATCCACACACACAAACTTAATAGAAAGATGGCAAACATATCCTGGGAAATTGTCAGCATATAATGTACAGTATAAAGAATGAGCTGCAGGACTGTGGGTGTAGGCTGAGAGAGAGCAAGGTACGGGAGTTCATCCAGATCCAGCAGCCTGAGAGACCCAATGGACAGGACAGACAAAGGGTCGATGGACAGGAGTGCACAGCCCAAGACTTCTGGGTGAGGGGACTTGGATCTATTAGATCTCTGGCAGAAGTTGCAAAGCTAAGGGGTATGGGACCAAGTCTGACTGTAAAAGCTGATGGGTTTTATTTCCCACAAGTGAGACAAAATGAGCAGGGCCCTAAGCGATGATTGTGTCTTAGAGATGGAGAGAGGCACACAGGGGCTGATGGGCTAAGAGTCGGAGTGAGACACAGTTACCTGGTACCAGGACTGTGCTCAAGAAACAAAGCCTCACTTGTGGGAAGTGGCCAGGAGTGGAGAAGAGGGGGTTGTGGAGTTGGGGGTGGTGGCTTACCAATCATGCCGGTGTTGGATGGGGAGGCTCAGTGATCTATTAGGTGGGAAGGTAGGGCTGACACAGGTAGACCAGATTCTAGGGTCCCGGTGTTGTCTCAGACTGCCAGAAAAACCTGTGAAGTTTTAATGACACCGTTTGTCATATTTTAAAAATGGGGGGAGGGAGACCGTGGAGGTTGGAGCCAAGATGCCCCACATTGTTATGAGACAGAGACACCATGCAGACAGCACTCAGTAGAGAGTTGGGGGGGGGGGTGAACAGGAAGAGAGAGGAGATGGAAAGAGGAAAAAAGAGCAAAAGAGGAGGGGAGAGAGAAAAGGGAAGTGTGACCTCCTGGGCAGAGAAGAGGAAGGAGAGAGAGAAATGGGGGACTTGCCTTTAATAAAGGGATTTAGTGCCTGCGCATAGACTGCATGTGTACAGACTATGTAGCTAGGGCTGTAAGTATTTTCCTGAGTACTGACAGCATATGTGCAGCATAGGACCCTGGAGGTCGCTAGAGATGCTGGTAATGCTAACAGGTGCAGCCTTGTGGTAGCAGAAAGACCTGAAGGACCCATCCCAGCACATTTGTTAACATCACAGAATGTTTCTGGGACAGCAGGTGGAACTCTGGTGGGGAATCCTTCTCCTCTTCACTCATGGTCCCATCCGTGCCTGCTCTAGAATGTCAGTTATGGTGCGGGCAAGTGGCTACTGCGTATTTCCAGACCTGGAAGAAACGAAGAGCCCAAGCTGGAGATGCTCTTCCATTGGTATGCGTCATGCTGGGCTGCAGTTCAGGAGTTTGTATAGTGAGATTTCACACCCGCTCCTTCCTGTCAGCCCTACCTACAGCATTTCCTACACATCCTGTGCCTGGATAGGGAAAGGAAGGGGCGGGGCAGCTACTACAGGAAAGGGTCAGATGGAGGACAGGAAATACATGGAGGCAAAAGGCAGCTTTTACATTGAGAGATGGTTGCGGAGGGTGAGGGCAACATTACTGTCTGTCTTTATTATATCTTGATGCAGTTCCTATCTTTCCCCACAGTTTGATGAATGACCTTTCATCTCTGTTTTGTTGTGGTAAATTACAGATTTTTTTTTGTTTTGTTTTTAATATAAGAACAACATTGAGCGTCTACTCAACTTATTCTCTTACCCTTTTTAAAAAATATTTTTAAAATTATATTTATGGGAGCGTTTCTGTGTGGGAATATGTACACTTGAGTGCAGAAGGTAGAAGAGGGCATTGGGTCCCCTAGAGCTGGAAATACAGGAAGTTGTGAGCTGCTTGATGTGGGCTCTGGAATCCAAACTTGGTTCTCTGTGACAGAATACATATTCTTAACTACTGAGCCACGTCTGGTTCCTGAATATTGGTCACCCATATGCGCTGAAGTTTCTGTCTGTGCTGTCTTTATTAGCACGTGTCTTCCCAGTGATGCCTGCTTGCTGACTGAAGGGTCTTTACTTTTTCTGCAGATACGTACTGGCAAGAAGGGAAAGCCTCGGGAGCTGTGTACAGCGGGGAGCCGAAGCTCACAGAACTGCTGGTGCAGGTGAACACTGGGTGCTTATGTGCATGAGTACCATTCCTAGATCATTTAACTACTGAATTTCCTTTTGGGAATAATAATATCACTTAAGTAAAGGTTGCTGTTGAAATAAAATCATAGCGATTTAGAAGTTTATTTTCATGCAAACAGGTGAATGTGCGTGATAATGTCAAATGCATCTCAGACTGTTAAAAGGTGAAATGTCATTTATATCTCTGGACTTCGCTGGGTTCTCTGGGGAAGCCATATTTCTAGTGAAGGAGCCTGGATTTTGAGGATACTGTTTTTGTTTTCAAAACAAGGTCTGTGTAGCCCTGACTGTCCTCGAACTGTTTATGTAGACCAGGCTGCTTAAAACTCAGAGGGATCCTTCTGCTTCTGCTGTCCAAGTGCTTGGACAAAAGGTCTTCTCTTCGCTGGACTCCATTAGAGATTTCTAATGCTAGAACTGATGTTTGATACAAGAGTCAGGGCAAGGCTACTTGAGCGTAATGTTCTCAGAGTGCACCACAAGATGATCTTGACTTTAGAATGGGATGTAGCTTCTTCCATTTGTAATCAGGCTTAGTTTTGAAAACCACTTATGAAATTACAGTTAAGGTTGTGATCTCTTAGGCCCTGTGTTTATTACTATGAAACCACACACACTTTAATATTAAAGGTTTAACTTAGTTATATCTTGGTATAACATCCTAGTCATAATTCTGTGTTTAAACTTTTCATTATCTGTGGATGAAGCCTAAGTTCTCACACAGTCGGAATGTGTGTCTCTTTACATTGCATCTCCTACCTGTTGTTTTAACCATCCCTGATACCTTCCATGTACACACATTTCTTTCCCTCCTGTTCCATATGATGAATTTCCATTTATGTCTCGAGGTTCCTTCACCAAACACTTCCAGAGCACTTAGGATGTTAGCAGGGTCCCTTAGCACATACAGGTACATTAATTCAACAACAGTGCTGTATGACTTCAAAGCGAGTGATCTGTTGGTTCATTTAATACCTTACACTGCATTTATACTTCTTCCCTTCTCACAGTGTGAAATTGCTTATGTGCATGTCTGTTTCTTCCCTTGTATTTTGATCTCTAAGTTGGGGAATGGTTCCTACTTTTTCCAGTTCTGACTGTTGGGCCCAGTACCTGGAATCCTTTCTCATGCACGATTCCTTGTCTTGTTCAGTCTAACAGCCTATCTTACCTTCTTACACCTCTTTGCATTTCTTTGCAGGCTTATGGCGAGTTCGCGTGGAGCAATCCACTGCATCCAGATATCTTCCCTGGACTACGGAAGTTAGAGGCAGAAATCGTAAGGATGACCTGTTCTCTCTTCAACGGGGGACCAGAGTCCTGTGGATGTGTAAGTGGCTTGTAATAGAAGTTTTAAAATAGTCTACTATATAAGTATTATGTTGCTGTAGAACGATCTAGGGGAAGTGTTAACATTTTGGTATGTATTCTAGGTATGTTTTTTCTTCAACTGTGTATTTTCAGAAATCTTCAAGCCTACATAAAGTTGCTAGGACAGTTTACAGAACACTGTGGGCTCACCGGATATTTTACCACGTCTCTCTACATGACTATTTTCTCTCTTTCTTCTCACCCACTCATCCTGTTGATCGATGTTTGTCTACTATGTACCCACCATTTCCTTTCGGTATTTTGAGATAGAGTCTCATAGCCCAGGCTGGCCTTGAACTTGCTTTGTAGCTGAGGATAACCTTGAACCCCTGAAGCTGCTGCCTCCCTTTCTCTCCCTAGTACTGTGATTATAAGTGTGTTAGCCTTATCTGCATTTTCTTTTCTTAAAAAAGTGTTTTTCCTAACCCCCGTGTCACATTGAAAAAGCCACCTTCTTCCCCACTGATGAGCTTTGGTTGTACTTTGGTTTAGGGTTTGGATAGTTCTTGGTGTTAGTTCAGTGATGGGTATAATTTTTGAATTCTCTGTCAAGCTTTTAATTATTTTTGTTAGGGAAGTTACTTAGGGTATTACTAGATGTTACTGGAAATAGAAGTTCTGTCATATTTTATTAGCTGACAGGCCTAACTCATTGAAGGTCTCTGAATCGTCTTGCCCTCGAATCTTTTTTTTTTTTTTAATTAGTTTGTTCATTTAGTTTTTATGTGTATTGGTATTTGGCCTGTGTGTTTGTGTGTATGAGGGAGTCTGTTCCACTGGAACTTGAGTTACAGACAGTTGTGAGCTGCCATGGGGGTGTTGAAAATTGAACCCAAAGCCTTTGGAAGAGCAGCCAGTGCTCTTAACTACTGAGCCTTGTCTCCAGCCAGCCATCACATCTTTTCTAGGTTATTCATGTATTTGCAGGATTCCTCAGGTCTCCAGCTGTCCAGGCATTGACTGCACCACACAGCTCTCTGAGGAGAGAGTGGGTTGGGCTTTCTGTCATTGTCTTTGTTAAAATCGGGATTCACTAAACATATCTGAGACCTTTTTTCTCTGAGTGAGAAATTTTTATTTTCAGGGGTGTTTATTCTGTTTCTTGCTGTTCTCGGCATATTCACTCCTTCTCTGTGAGCACATTTGCTCTTTAGTTGTTGACCTTTTACCTCCTTTGCTATTTTGTTGTCTGGCTTTGATCTCTGTTGCACTGAATATGGTCTTACGATCACGCTCTGTGGTTCTCAGCCTGTGGGAGAAGACCATTAGAAAACGCATATTTCCGATCATCTTAGAAACCGAGACACACAGTAGCAGAATTTCAGTTATGACTTAGCAACAAAAATAAATTTACAGTTGGGGGCGCCTAAGACCATCAGAAATCCATTTTCTGATGGTCTCAACCCACAGTTGAGAACCAGAGTGCTGCGGTGAGAAGCTGTTTTGAGGAAGAACCTTCAGCTGTTTCCTTCTGTGTTGGGCTTTGGTTTTTCACACCCAAGCCCCATATTTACAGTCTCCATTTGCTGCTTCTTGGTTCTTACAGCGGTCTCTCCTGATGGCGTGTTTGTGCTGACTCAAGACGGCTGACCTGTCTGTCTGTCTGTCTGTCTGAAGCTTTGTGTTCTTAAACACATAACTCAGTGAATCTTTATATATATTTTGAAAGAAGTTGATAGACACAAGTGGTTTGCAGCCTTGTTTTCTTACTCGGTAATGAACGTTCTGTCCTGAAGACAGGACACATGATGTAGATGACCAGGAATTAGGGGGTATTTTTGTTCAGGTCATTGTCAGGCTTGGTGAGTGTGTAAAGCCTGGTACTTTCCTAGCTTCCTCTCAGCTGTCTTGGTAGCTCATGCTTGACCACAGGGTGTTGTTGCTGATGTGTAGAGTTTATCTCAACTATTAGCAGTCTGTCTTCTCCAGCATAGCGGTCTACAAACAAGGACCCAGTGTCCACATTCCGGGAGCTGTTTTAGGGAGGGCAGTCACATGTTTCAGGCTTCCTGAGTCAAAAAAAAATTACGTAATTTTCTGAGGTAATCTTCTTCATCGTCTTGACCACTGGGATTCTGTACCCGGTGGTATTTTTATACTGTATGTGGATATTAGGAAAGTTTAGTAATCATTCTTCATTTTATCTCTTAATATATAATCCAAAATAAAGAAAGTTTTACTTCTATCAACAGATATAATGGGTAACACTGAATGAATTGCTTAGAGTCTTGGGTGTTTGACTCTTCACAAATACCAGGTCTAAGATGGGATTCTACTAGCTCAGTGTGATAGCTTTTGCTTATTGGGAAATTATTCAAGCTCATATATTACTGAAAGATAGTGAGGTAATAGGGTGTGTTTACTGAATGGGTTTCAAAAGTGTTAATTGCTGGATACTGGCACACCCTGTAATCCCTGCAGGCTCTGACCTACACTGTCCTTCTGGATAGTGTCTGCCCTGCAGCATTGCCCACACCCGTGTCTACTTTTGCATCAAACATTTTTAAGGTCAAAGCAGGCTGTATCTCCTGATCCCTACCCTTAACTTACTCCGGCTTCTTTTCTTCCTGTAGGTGACTTCCGGGGGCACAGAAAGCATCCTGATGGCTTGCAAAGCTTATCGGGACTTGGCCTTAGAGAAGGGGATCAAAACTCCAGAAATGTATGTATATGTATCTGTTTCTCCTCTGATAGAACCTGTTAGGGGCAACACATGTCAGCTGAGCCCATCTTCTCTCCCTGGCCCTCTACCTTACCTATCTCTTTTACTTGTTTTCTGAATGGAGCAGTTGGTTATTCCAGCTCAAACATGATGGATGCTGTTAGCAAGAGTTCCAGGACAGCTAAGACTGTTAAACAGAGAAACCCTATCTCAGAAATTTAAAAAAAAAAATGTAAAAAAAAAAAAAAAAATAGAGTATCCTTTTCCCAGAGGAGATAGCTAGAAGGCTACATCTTCGACTCCTCCGATTTATCCAGAGCCTAAGGAGATTTGTCTTTGTACTGTTTAGCCGGAAGTTTCTCTGTCCCACCCAGTCAGTCCTGCCATTTGGTCCCAAGTAATCACACAAAGGCTCATGTTAATTATAAACTGTTTGGCCTATGGCTTATTATTTGCTAACTCTTAAACTAACCCATGATTCTTATCCATGTTTAGCCACGTGGCTCAGTACCTTATTCTCAGTGTAGTATTCTCATCTTCCTCTGCGTCTGGCAGGTGTCTGCTCTGTTCTTCCTCTTCCCAGAATTCTCCTTGTCTGGTCACCCTGCCTATACTTCTTGTCTGCCTAACTTTTGGCTAATCAGCATTTTATTAAACCAATGTTTACAGTGATGAATATTTACAGTGGGTAGTTGAGTGAATGTTCTGAAGTGTTTTAGACTACCTCATGTGCTCTGCAGAAACAATTTCATCTACTAGGTGAGAGCTAGTACTAGCAGGAAGATTTTAAAAGTGAATTTTTTTAAAGGTTTAGTTATCATTGCTATTGGTATGGATATAATTTTGGTTCTTGGCTGACTTTCCTCGAGACCACCTTCTGTTCAGAGCACTGAAACTTTCCTTTTGGGCTAGTGGGTTATTGTTGTTTTCTCCAGGCATAGGTAACGAAGTAGTTTTTAATCTGTGTGTCATCAGACTAACTCACTCTGCCTAGACAACAAACCTGGCTGCTGTCATCATCTGCCAGTGTAAACCTTCGGTGCTTGGCACTTAGTCATTGTAGAAGATTTTTCTCCCTTAAAGGAAACAGTAATTGGGTGGAATACTGGGATGTCTGGAAGCAAATATATATCTGTGATTCTTTTTTTTTTTTTTGAACATTATTTGAAAATTACTGATTACCAAGTAGGAGAGACAAATTTTCATTCTCATGGTTGGTGATTGTTCAGGGCTGGCCCGAGGCTTGGTTGATGCTTCTGCATCTCTGCTGAGCAGCCTTACTCTCTGCATCTTGCATCTCCTCTCTCAGAGATCCTCTGGATGCTCTAAATCATCCGCCCTATCTGAACGCTCTCATGGCCTTTTCCTGTCTGGTGCAATCCATGCTTTGTGTCCTTTTGTGTTCTGACTTTTCCTTCCTGTTGTTTAAAAAAAAATAAATAAATAGAAACTATAAATGTTATAGTATGGGAGAAAAATAATGACAAGTTATGACTGGCGACTTGAGTTGCTACTGTGTTCTCCTGGATTCTGTTGTGCTCCACATTTCATTAACCTCCTTTCCCCTCTCCACCTAGTGTGGCTCCCGAGAGTGCCCATGCCGCATTTGACAAAGCAGCTCATTATTTCGGAATGAAGATTGTACGTGTTGCACAGGACAAGAACATGGAGGTGGATGTGCGGGTGAGTTCTGAAGGTTCGAGGGGAAGAATATCCCACTGACCACCTTTCCAATTACACACAGACGGACTCCCCTGCTCAGACTAGAACAGCCAGACCAGACACCAGACTGGCAGTGTGAGAGCCAACCAGATGTCTGAGTACTAAAGGTGGATCTGATCCCCAATGGTGTAGAGCTGGATTTTACTTGCTTCTTTCTTTCCTTTATTTGTAAGACAGACTTGCCCCAACACCCCCTTTTGCAGACCTGAATGTGTTTTTATGTCTAATGTATATGTAGAGCAACTTTTCATTTTATCGAAGCTGGTCTGTTATTGGAATTTGTAGGCCACAAGATGAAGTCAAGTTTTTTACTAAATCACTGCTGGTAGGGAGATTGTGGGGCTGGGACTTGTTGGTTCCTTTGCTTCCTGGCTCAGTATTGTTTCTTTTCCCACGGTAGTTGCATTAGGCTCAGGTGGCATTTTCATGTGGAGTTTGTTCAGTCTCCTAGCAGCAGGCAGTCCTCTCAGGGTGCAGAGATGGAGGAGGCACTTGTGAATCTGGACTCTCAGCCAGGGTTCCATATTGTCCTGACAGCAAAACACATGAGCATCTGTGACTAAGATTCTTACTTCTGTTAAACTTTAAATCCCTAGGCAATGAGAAGAGCCATCTCCAGGAACACAGCCATGCTGGTCTGTTCTGCCCCACAGTATCCGCATGGTGTGATAGATCCTATCCCTGAAGTGGCCAAGGTGAGAAATTCAGGCTCTGCAGATTAGTACTTAACATAGATATGATGATGATGACGATGATGATGATGATGATGATGCAGGGCTTTGGGAAGAGTAGGACCCTAAGGCAAGCCCCTGCATCCTTTGGGAGCCTTTGAAAGTCACTGGCATCTTGGTTGGGAGAAGGGTAATATATGACCCAGGCTGCCTTTAACCCAGGTATTTTGAAATAGTACTGACTCTTAGATTCCTACCAGGAAGTAATTTGCCATTAGGAACACGCCCACCATATAATGACTGAAATAAGACCTTCCCCACCCAAGACTGTTAAATTAGAACTCTATTTCTCACGTGATTTGGGGGTGGGGGGTGCTTGTGGTCAAGGCATCTTAAAATACAAATTACATGAAGTACATTTCAGATGGACCTTTTTGAAGACATGAAAAGTCCGACTTCATTTAAAATGTTAAAAACAACTATTTGTAGTCCGGAATTGTGGGTCAGTTGGTGGAGTGCACTCTAGGCAGGTCTAGGTTTCGATCTTCAGCACCCCATAAAACTTTGCATGGTAGCATCTGCTGGTCATCTAAGGCAAGGGGGTCAGAAAAGTTCAAGATCTTCCATGGGCTAAATATTACGTTCAAGGCTAAGCTGGGATACATAAGGCTCTGTCTTAAAATAAATATAAATAGCTACTTTTAACACCTATGAGATGTAGTTCAGAGTAACCCACCTTTCCACTCATAGCCTGCTAAGGGTTTATTAATATTCTCATATGTTCTTTTTAACTAGCTGGCTGTCAAATACAAAATCCCTTTTCATGTGGATGCTTGTCTGGGGGGCTTCCTCATTGTCTTTATGGAGAAAGCAGGGTACCCACTGAAGAAACAGTTTGATTTCCGGGTCAAGGGCGTGACCAGCATTTCAGCAGATACTCATAAGGTGAGCTCAGAACGTTATCAGTTGCTGACAGTTGGTAATTTTAACTCTTCTCCACAAACGAGTTGACCGAAACACTAGTCCCCCCCACACACATACTGCCTTAGCTAGGCTTTCTATTGCTGTGAAGATTCACCATGACCACAGCAACTCTTGGGAAAAAAAAAAAAAAAACATTTAATTGGGGCTGGCTTAGAGTTCAGAGGTTTACCATCATGGTGGGAGTATGGCCACATGCAGGAGAGGTAACTGAGAGTTCTGTATCTGGATCTGCAGGCAGCAGAAAGAACGTCACACTAGACCTGGCTGAGCCCCCAGACCCCAATGCCAGTAACATACTTCCTCCAACAACACCACGCCTACTCAAGAAGGCCACACTTCCCAATAGTGTCAGTCCTCCCTATGGACCTGTGGGGTCATTTCCATTTAAACTGCCATACATGCCAACATAGAAAATAAAGTCTCACTCTCGTCTGTCATCAGATGAGCCACCAGGTAGAGGTCACAATGTGGAGGTGACAAGTAGCAGAGAAAAGACGCTCCTGCCTTTGTTCATATTGAGCTAAGAGGATTTCCCTGTCAGCTGACTATAAACAGCTAGGGCCCTTGTGCCCAGAATCTCTGCAGTCTCGAGGTTATTGAATGTGGTGAGAACTAATACTGGAGTTCCTGAGCCTAAGTAACAATATGCTAATAGCAGAGTCCTCTTTAAAAAGAAACTGGTGTGTTCAGGAGCAACTGGATTACAGTGCTTGATATATCTGTCATCAGCACCTTTGGTAGGCTGAAATGAAACCCATCATAGTTGGCAACTCTTGCAGGTATATCCAGGAGGCTGGAGAGATGGCTCAGCAGTTAAGAGCATTGGCTGCTCTTACAGAGGTCTCAAGTTCAATTCCAGCGTCCACATGGCAGCTTGCAACTGTCTGTAACTCCATTTCCAAGGGATTTGATACCTTCACATTGATGCACATAAAATAGTTAAATAAGTTATATGTGTGTGTGTGTGTGTGTATAAATAAAGTAAGTATATCCAGATGTGGAAAAATTCTTAATGGCTTAGGGATGTGTACATTGTTTTGATTATATTTCTTACTTTAAAAAAAACACTTGTTTGTTTACTTATGTATGCAGTGTTCTATATGCATGAATCCCTGAAGACCAGAAGAGGGCACCACATCTCATTATAGATGGTTGGGAGCCACCATGTAGTTGCTGGGAATTGAAACCAGGACCTCTGGAAGAGCAGCCAATGCTCTTAACCACTGAGCCATGGCTCCAGCCCCTTGATTATGTTTCTTGAGCTTGTTTTAAACTATCATAGTAAAGACTTGTTTTTCAGACTCTAAATGATCTACAGTAACATTTTAATCGCAGTCTGTCAGCTTTACCATTCAGACAACGCTGGTGTCCTTTCCCCTTTACCTGTCCATGTCTGTGTGGGTCTGGGAATGAAACGTGCATTAGCTGTGGTAAAATTCTCTATGAGGAATCGAGTTGCATGGTACATTTCAAGGTGAAATAAGTAGCTTTGCATTTGAAACACCAATTTTTTTTTTAAAGTGTAATGTCGAGCATAAGAGATAGGAATCAGATTAGATTATAATTTGAACTTCCAAGTGACTTAGGTTTCATTTTTTTTCCTGGCTTTTATTAGAAGTTTATCCTTGGTTTTATACTGATATGATGTCCTGGAGAAAGTTTTTTTGCTTTGTTTTTAAGACAAGGTATTTATATAGCTCAGACAGACTTGAAACTCACTGTGTAGCCAAAGATGGCCTTGAATTCCTGATCATCCTGCTGTTAACCTCCCAAGCACTGGGACCCTAGGTGTATATCATTACTCAGCTTCTCGGGGAAAGATTGTAAGTAAGGAAAGCCACAGGCTGGGTGAGAGAGGGAGGAAGGCTTGTCTTAAGTTTTCCCTGGATCTCAGATTCCTCACCCCTGACAAAGAGAACATGAAACCTATCCCTCCAGTTCCTTCTGCCTTTTAAGTGTTAAACATGAGCTACCTGAGTGGGAAGCACCCCAGAGCTCCCATGAGAAGGAGGCGTTACTGTGTGTGACAGTGTGGACAGATTTCCAGACACAGCCACATTCTAACCTCTTTGCTTCTCCCCTCAGTACGGCTACGCTCCCAAAGGCTCATCAGTGGTGATGTACTCTAATGAGAAGTACAGGAGGTACCAGTTCTTTGTTGGTCCAGATTGGCAAGGTGGCATCTACGCATCTCCAAACATAGCTGGCTCACGGCCTGGTGGCATCGTTGCGGCCTGTTGGGCTGCCTTGATGCACTTCGGTGAGAACGGCTATGTTGAAGCTACCAAACAGATCATCAAAACTGCTCGTTTCCTCAAGTCAGAGTATGTGTGGGAAACGGTTCTGTTTTTTCTCTTGCTCTTTCTCCTAATTGGCCCAAGGCATCTCTCTACCTGGTAGCACACTCTTTGGTGACTTACTGTCTCCTGATAGACTGGGGTTTAGGCTCTCCCTTTCCCAGATGGTGCTTGGGGAGGAGACATTTGCGTACTGTGCTGTGATGTAGGCGTAGTGGGCTAGACTGGGAGAAGCCAGTGGTTCTGGATAGTTTGGGCTTTGGAACATTCCTGATGTTTTGTCTGGGATTTTGATTTCCTTAAGAATCACACATCCTAGTCTGGCCTCTGGTGTAACAGACAAGAAGACTAGAGTCTCAAGAGAATGGGCTGTGTTTATCAACTGAGATAAGGGCCAGAGAAATGGATATGGCACACTTTTTCCTTTTTCCTTTGCTTATTTTTTTAGACTGGAAAACATCAAAGGCATCTTCATCTTCGGGGAGCCTGAATTGTCAGTTATTGCACTGGGCTCCCACAGTTTTGACATCTATCGACTAGCTAATATGATGTCTGCCAAGGGGTGGAATCTTAACTATTTGCAGTTCCCAAAAAGGTATGCTTAACGCTTCTGCCTCTCCCTTCATTTCATGACCGTCAGAGCTGAGGTAGCCAAGTAACCTTCGAGAGCCCAGCACATTGGTAGCACCTGGAGTTTGTAGACATAAAGAACAAATGCTTTGGTTTAAGCTCTAGTAGAACTGGCTGCCAGCCTCCTGAAATAGTTGTCACTTCTTCCTCTGGCCTCTGTATTCTGTGATCCATCTTGTCCGTAGCTGCCGGCTCACTTCACCGTTACTGGGGTAATGTTTATTTTGCCAAAGCACACTAAAAGCTTTCTGATCTTGTGCTCATATCCTACCTTCCACGGGTTACAGTAATTGTTGGCCCCATTTTTCCCCAGAGTGAGTTAGGGCTTCATCGAAGGCCTTCAAGACCCGGCTCTATGGTTCTCTCCCCACCAGGGCTTCCCCTCCAAGACGAAAGCATCTTCCCCTCCATTGTTCACATAGGATTTATGGAGCCACCATCCATGGGATGGGGACAGGACAGAACAGCTAGCTGTAATCATTCCGTTAAGGTGGTTCTTGGTCATGGTGAAAAACCTGATCTTCTCTCACTTAAAAGCCCATAGATTTGCGAGCCTGATCCCACAGACGGGAAACAGAAGCAGTTCAGAGAGTCAAGAGAGCATTCCTCCTCCAGAGCGGCTTTCTTGTGGGGTCTCATTCTTTTTCAGAGTCTGTCTTTCTGACTTGTCTTCTTCGCCCACAGCGTTCACTTCTGCATTACATTAGTACATACTCGGAAGCGAGTGGCAATCCAATTCCTAAAGGACATCCGGGAATCGGTCACACAGATCATGAAGAATCCTAAAGCTAAGACCACAGGAATAGTAAGGATCCCAGGGCATCCCCCACTTAGAAATGTTAGGAGTTGTTGTGGGTGCCTGAAGTTACCAGACCATGTGGAGTCCTGTCTGCCTCGGTGCAGTGTGTACTCTCCCCTTAACAGTTAATGCTGCTGCTAGTCCTACCTCCTTCTGGGTACCTCAGATGAGATAGATAGCAGATGCTGGGGTGCTCCTGTCCTGCCTGTAAAGAAACAGACACAGGAAAGGTAATGAACACTAAAAACAGACAACAGAAAGTCCCATAAAGTAGTTTTTTTACTTGGAAAGGCAGGCTGGAAAGTGCCTGTGAATATATCCCATGGCAGCTGCTTTTCTGATGTAAGGGTGGGATGCCTGGGCTAGGAATGGGGGTTGGATGCATATGAATGATGGCTTTACTTATATCACTAATAATATGTCCTTGGTTGAATTTGCAGGGTGCCATCTATGGCATGGCCCAGGCAACGGTTGACAGGAATCTGATTACAGAAATATCCTCTGTCTTCTTGGACAGCCTTTATAGTACAGAGCCTGTTTCTCAGGGCAGCCAGATGAATGGTTCTCCGAAGCCCCGCTGAACTTTGACCTGTGTTAGTTCCATGGAGCTCCAGGCCTTCAGACGGTTCTTGGAACAGACCTCGCACAACTCTACATCGGGATCTGCTCCGTAGAGCACAATACTATAAACCATAAGATAGCTTCTTCCTCAGGACTTTTTTTTGTCTCCTTTTGTGGATTTTAGTTTGAAGACCCTGAAGGATTCCACGGCATAATGAGTCTGCCCTGGTTATAAATGTTACTCTAGAAATCGTTTTAACCATATTCTTCTCTAACGTCTGTGGCATCATCTTCACCTAATCATTGTGTGGTGGCTCCGGCCTGTCCTGATTGCTTAGGGAAAGCATGAGATAGCAAGAGGGTGTCTTTGCTGTCTCAGTCAATGTTTTGGCTGTCAGGCAGGAAGCATTTATGTACTGTGCTCCCTGGTGGGTGTTACTGTGTCCCAAGCAGGAGGTGATTTCAGCCCCTGCTTCAGGAGATGTCATTGTCTCTCAGGATGCTTTCATTGCAAATTGTTTTACTTTTCCAAGCACAGGTTGGCCAGGTCATTGACCTCTTTTTTTTTTTTTTTTTTTTTTTTTGCATAACTGGAGCATGTTCCCTCTACTGGGTTTGAAGTGCTCCTTTGTCTTCTGTGCATGCTCATGGTTGTTGCCATCTTTGGAGAAGCCTGTTGGCAGTGATATTCCCCCATGTCTGTTTTTATCTCTGTAGGGTAGGGAAAGAACATGTTTTCAGAGAATCTAGGGCTTTCTGGCTGTGGTGTTGCCTCTTTGATGTAGGGGTAGGGCACGCCTGAGCCCTCTCCTATACCTGACGAGCCGAAACCAGACCCTTTCCCATATTTTCTTGAGTAGCAGTGTAGGTAAGCACCTATGCGCACATGTAGGTAGTGGTCCTCCCCCTCCACATTGCCTTAATCTATTATGTAATGAGACTCTGTTTTTATTGAAGGAAACACTCCTCAAGTGTCCTTGACTTTGCTCAGTGGGTGTGAAGATGTGCAGGGGACACTTTCTCCATCAGTGTGATCCTCCTGCCCCTTCCCCCTTATTCAGCTCCCAAAGGTACGAAGGCATTTTAGCTTCAGGTACTGGATGTTCCTCAGTCCCTGCTAAAAGGAAGCAGCATAGGACGAGAGGCTTTTTGGAGTAGAAAACTGCAGCCATTAACACCTGGGGCCTGGGATTTCTTCGTAAGACTGATTCCCCAGGGTGATACAGGACAGGACCAATCCCTATGCCAGCTTCCCACTTGCTTCTTCCTTTTAGAGATGGGGGCTCTGGTCTAGGCTGAGCCCCTGTCTTGCTCTGATGATCATACCGTGTGCCTTTCTCCCCAGCAGTGAGTAGTAAACTTAACTCCTCACCCAGGCCCTGTCAGAAATGAATCAGTCTTCGTGATGTGTCTGTGTGTAGAACAAGTCAGCAGGAGCCTTGCCCTGTTTCCTCCCCTTCTCAGGGATTCCTGAGCATTCAGCCTGAGTATTGCTGGCCAGGAGAGCTAAACCATCAGGCTCTTCCTCACCCTCAGCGCTGTTCTGACCCCATAACTGTTACCAGGTAGCTCATTGCAGGACGAGTGTGTGTGTCCACTTTCATTCTGTATGCTCTAGAGTGCACTGTAGAGTTCAGGGATGGTTGATGTAAGCATGTGTCAGAAAGAGGCTGGATTCCAGGGATTAGAGCTATGCAGGACTCATCTCTGGGTCTACAGTGTATCTATCGTACTGGAGAGGACTAGGGACCGCCTGACAGGCACCGCTGACTTTTCAGTGGCTAAAATGGAGAAGCAGGTCTTCTGTAGTCTCAGAAGAACCAGGGACTGATTGACTCCCTCCCTTTGTGACAGCACTGGTGTGGAGTGGTGGTCTTTTTCAGAGGGACCTGAAAGCGACTCTATGATTAGGAACTTTAGTGTGACTTCAGACTTTCATTGTGTGTGTCTGCGTGTGCATGCTATGCCTGTCTGGTGTCCGG
The DNA here is from genome assembly GCA_033318265.1 of Phyllotis vaccarum. NCBI lineage: Eukaryota > Metazoa > Chordata > Mammalia > Rodentia > Cricetidae > Phyllotis > Phyllotis vaccarum. Next base: position 81,807,187 of record JARWLC010000010.1, on the reverse strand, counting down.
GGTGGATAGGATGTCTAATGCCATGTGGCTTAGTAGATGTCACAGTAGCTTCTGCAAACACTGTGCTGACTTGTTTCTGTATTAGACATAGGTAGTACTGTGAATATACTGCCATGTAACTTTTAATAATACCAGTTTTATACTTGGACAATGGTACTGGCCTCTTTTGAAACTGTTTGGTCTTCTCTAACCTCCCATTATCTCCATGCCCTTTCCTGACTGCAGCAATAAATCTTAAAAGGCAATTGAATAATTAAATGCCCCAAACTGTAATCATTGGATAGTTGTGTTCATTTTATACAGATCACAAATATAGCAGGTGCTGAATGGGAAACTGGTGAGCAGCCCCCCACCCTGTCCCATCCCCCACACCTCACCCCTGATGGTGAAATTGTGGCATACCTGCAGCAATGTCTGTCATATCCAGGCACCTCAGCAGGGAGCTTAATTGGCTCCAGGAACTGTGCTTATGAGTGCCTGGGGTGGTCTATAACCCTGGCCCTTTAGTTCACTGCAGCCTTGGCCCTGACCTTCTCTCCATCCACTTGTATCAGAACATACTAATGGTTCACCATCTGGGCGGTCCCCACTGGACAGCATGGACAATCTGACCAGTCAAAAGCCCATCATTTGGTTTGGGGGGCCTATAACACTCCCGGGTAATGAATAAGTGCTGGGTGTAGTAGGAAGTTTCTGGCCTGGACTTTCAGGCCTAGCCTCAAGGTTTAGGCCTGAAGACCTACAAAACCTCAGAGACACACATATGTTTACAATAATTTTAGGCTGATCTGCCTAAGGCCCAGGCATATAACTTGCTAGCTCTTGCTCTTAATCTAACCCATGATTCTTATCCTGTTCAGCCATGTAGCTCGGTACCTTTTCTTAGAGCAGCATAGTTGTCCTCTGCTTCTTCCGGCTTCTCTCTGGCATTCTGCTCTGTTCTTCCAGTTCCCAGAGTTCTCTTAGTCTGGTAGTCCCACCCACACTTCCTGCCTGCCTTTGGCCAATCAGCACTTTTTATTAAACCAGTGGGTGGGACTATTATTTACAATGTAACAGCATAATCTCCCACAGCTGGATGTCACATTTTGTTCTGGATAATAAAGAAAAGGCTTCCCATGGATCAGGTAGCTCAGCTTTAACACCAACAAGCATTCAGTTCATTCTAACTTTGACAACATAAAGGCAGAAGTATGTTAACTTTTCTGTGGTTCTCGACAAATGGTCCAGATCTCTGGTCACCAGAAAACCTTAAGATTGTCACCAGTACCCGCGAAAATGATCAAAAGTCTATACCCTAAGGTGATCAATCACCAGTACACCTTGGGCAGATGGGATGCTAATGGCTGCATACCTTTTTTGTCTTTGATGTGGTTAATGGTACTGAGTTGCCTCTGCCATAAGCAGCAGTGACAAAAGCAATAGCAGGCCTGCTCTGATAGCCACCAATTATAGCCTGGGTTGGCAAAACTCAGGCCTTGACACCCCCCCCCCCCCCACCCTGTGATACTGGGTATTGAACTCAGGGCCTCAGGCACAGTAGTTGAATGTCCTATTGTCCCAGCCCCCTTTTTATTTTGCATTCCAACTTTGGAGGTCCTCACTCAGTTGCCCAGACTAGGCTTGAACTTCTGATTCTCCTGTTTTAGCTACCAAGTAGGTGGCTCCCAGACTTGTGCTGTCAGGCGCAGTCTGATAGCTTTTTCTTGCTGTGGAGATTCAGGCTTTCCCCTTGTGAGTGCATGTGATTGCCATTTCACCCCTCCTAGGTGCAGTGCCCTCCCCTAGAACTTCAGTGGCCTGGGTTGATCTGAGAAACAAGTTTCTAAAAGCTGTTACCTGTCATTTGTAGATAGATGTGCCTTATACAGATGTGGAACCACCTGGGCTGGTGTTCTCTGATCCAGATCCATGGTAAGTGGAATAGGACATTAACAGCACAGCCCAGCCCTCCATGTTTTCTGTCTTTATCCCTTGTCCTCAGAGAGTACACTTGGGAACATTGTCCGTAGTATGGGACAGATGATGCCACTGTCTGTGTCTGGGTGGTTTTGATGTTGAGCTGTGCACACAGATGGTTCTCGTACTACTAGCATGGACCGGGAAGGGTCCAGCAGCCCTCCCAACAGCATGCTCCTTTCTCAATGCCCTTTTCTGCTTCTTCTGGCCCCGGGGAAACCAACTTACCTAGACTGACTAGGCTCCAGTCTAGGGGCTCACAGGTAAGGACCACAGTGGAGAGGGCTGCTCTCTTTCTTGGGTGGGTGTCTTAAGGCATACACACAGGTGTAGATAGGGTTGGCCTTGGTTCCCATTCTTTCCATTTTCTCTCTTGGGTATTTTCTACCCTTGTGAATCTGTAGCCAGGGACCTGGCCCGTGTAAACTAACTGTCTTTAGCTGTTCCAGTAATAGATAGCCCGTTAATACCTACACCTCCTTGTCCTCCCTGGTCAGTAACAGGAACAGCTCTTTGCTGAGACAGAACTGCAGGAGCCGTCAGAACTGAAGGTCTTTACATGTTGTTGGCTTCTCACACAGGCCAGTTTAGAAAGCGTATTGGAAGTGACGAGTATACATAGAAGGAGACTTTGGCTAAGGAGCTGGTTCCAGTGATAATGGAAGCCAAGTGGGCTAGCTATAGAGGGGCAGTTCAATTCTAGAGTTCAAGACCCATGAAGTTAGGAAAGTACTGATACTCCCAGCTCAAATAGGAGTCCAGAGTTCTATTTGAAGGATTTGTGGCCTTTTTGTCTGTATAAGTTTTCAACTGGTTGAACGAAGCTCACCTATTAAAGCAGTAGGTGAGCGCTTTACCAACAACCAGTTCAAACCTTAACCGCATCCAGAACTCCTCTGCTCCAACACACCCAGAATCCTATTTGGTCAAATGTCTGGTACTTCATGGCATATCTAGGTTCATTCATACAAAATGAGCCATGATAGCAGAAGGAAAAAAATAACTTTCATACTGCCTTTTAGATGTAGGTTTACATACTGTATGCATACATTGCCCTATTCCTGGTGTTCACTGGCAGTTACGGTCCCTGATGTATAACTGGCACCCTCCCTTGTTAGCATTCATCACTCCATCTGCTTAGCTCATGTTACATCTTGTAGCACTTCGTGATTTTCCTGTCTGACTACTCCACATAATGATTTCCCCTCAGTACCTTGACCCCACCTGCCTACCTGCACAGAATGAGTTATTTCCATTCAATTGGATTTTGGCTAGGGATGGGCTCACGACCTTAGTGGGATTCTTCCTGTTGGCCAAGTCTTTGCAGAGCCCTGGGTTTGATCTCTAGAGCCACAAAAACCAGAACAAACCCCTCAAAACGAAACATGATGGTGCTTGTGTGGTGGTGGTGCACACCTTTAACCCCAGCACTTGGGAAGCAGAGGCAAGTGCATCTTTTCTGAGTTTGAGGCCAGCCTGCCTGGTGAACAGAGTGAATTCCAGGACAGCCAGGGCTACACAGTGAAACCATGTCCTGAAAAAAACCAAAACAGAAAAAACTAAACATGATCGATTTCAATTTGGCATAACCTGTGGAAAAGAAGGTTCTAGAAACTGAACCAGTTGATAGCATAGTTTTATTGGAGGCATATTAGTACAGTGGGGCTTGTTCTAATTGTAGGATCTGAGATTGAACTTTGTTATACTTAATGCAGCTACTTGGAAAATGAGCTAGAAAGGATAGAGAAGGAACAAGATACAGTCTGGGAAGGATACTACTACCTGCTGGGAAGCCATGGAGAAAGGAAAACCTTATTCAAATTAGTGTAACAGAGGCCCAGTGAGGAGCGTGATACAAGGAAAGGTCTCTACTGTTGACATCGACACATCTTTCTGCACAGGGACTGATCCCTAAATGGAGGTGGTGGTCACTGCAAGCAGCAGGGACCAATGGCCAGCTTCCTTGGTTCCCTCCCTAGGTTCCTTGCTCAGTCACTCCTTCCCGCCAGGAAATTTGAAGAGGGGCAGATCTATGTCATAGACACCGCAACTTGTTCGATGAAGCTGGCCAGGTTTATGTCCCGCTCTGAAAGGCCAGCACACTCATGGGTACTCAAGGTGATATGGACCTGGATGAGAGAAAACCTCAGGGTCAGGGGCAGGCAAGTGCCCTCCTAGGAAGAGAACCATAAGCTATGCCCTCAGTTCTACCAAGGGACAGCTGGATAAGAGTCAGCTATTAGAAGTCCTCCTGAGGACAGGACTCAGCATAAGTCTGGAAGACAGTAGCTGGTCACTGTTTTCCCAACAGCTCTTAGAAATGTGCAAAGCTGCTCACACATCATTTTCCTTTAATAGTTCCCCAAAATAATGATGACTTCAGTAATAGGATAAAAGAAAATTCATAGCTAGATATCAGGAGCAAAAAAGAACAAAGATGTCCTAGTGGGAAAAGACACTCCCCACAGGCCTGACAACCTGAGTTCAACTTTCAGGACCCACAGAGCAGGAGAGAACAGACCCAGGAGTCCTCCGACTTCCACGTGCACAGCATATGTATGCCTGTACACATACACACCAAACATATTTTAGAGAAATCATTGAAGACAAATGTTAAAATCGGAACCAAAGAGGAGCTCCTAAACACATCCTTCATGTTTTATAAACAATCCAGTGGAACTCTTAGCATGTGCATAAGACAACTTGATCTGTTGGCACAGACGATGGAGGTCCATCTTGCTTTCTTGTTCTTCCGTCTAGAATAAAGCCTTTGGTGCTGTTAACAGCAGGTATGCCCTTCCTTTTGCCTGCCCTTCCTGAGTTTTGCCTTCTTAATATCTAGCCATAATATTTCAGAGTGTTTTAATTTGCACTTATCAGCAGTGAGACTGGCTGTCTTGTGGGGAGTCTCTCTTGGCTCTAGGAAGGGAACAGGCAGAAATGGACATCAACTTATTAGTGAGGAAGAGCCCACAGTCAGGTCCAAGAGTGAACCTTCAGGAAGACTTGGGGTTCTAAGAGACGTAGAAGGCAAGGCCCATCAGGTTGGGGGGGGTGGGGTTCACTCACCTTGTTGTACACATTAAACCACTCTGGGTGGTGGTCCAGCTTTTCAGCCTGGAGGGCCACTCTTGTCATGAAGCCAAAGGCCTGATGAAATGAAGGAAAACCCGGACCTCATCATGGAGGATAGTCTCACTTGTCTAGGGATTTGGGAATTCTAATCATCTCCCCTGTGACTTCCCTGATCTGTGGCCATCTTAGTATTTGTCTTCAGAAGGACATGCACTTGCTGCCCTTTGGAGGCCTGTCTCCTCCAAGGACTGAGTTCTGGGAAGGGAGAATTTGAGGCCCTTTTTCTTTACAGGCCTCTGTTCCTGTTATCCAGTATGTCCCCTTGGATAACAGGAACAGAAAGTGGCCTGGTCAGCCCCTCCCCACCCCCCATACACTCTCCACATACCCTGTTGAAGTCTTTAAAATGGAATTGCTTGAAGATGGCGTCCCGGCCTTCCAGTTCATTCCACCCCACAGCCCTCAGGTTGGGCAGCAACTGATCCCGCTCCTCAGGGCTCAGCCTGTGTGCCTTGCCAGCCTAGTAGAGGGAGAACAGAGGCCCCAGACCATTGCTTTTATTGGCCAAGAACATACCTCAAACTTCTGGGAAGAATTTAGCCATTGCTGGCTGCTGTGGATACAAGTGCTCTGTAGCAAGCAACAGGCCTTAGGGTTTTCGTATGCATGCCCTGCTAGGAGGTGGGGTCTCGGCTGGGTCACTAATAGACTCTTGGGTTCTATATTTTTTGTTTGGGTTTTTTTTTTTTTTTTTTTTTTTTGGTTGGTTGGTTTTGGTGTGTTTGTGTGGATGGGTGCATGTATGTGTATGCATGTGGGGGCCAGGGGACAACCTCAGATGCTGTTTTCAGGTATCACTTGCCTTTATTTTAATTAAAAATTATTTTATTTAAAATTTTATTTTATGTGTAAGGGTGTTTTGTCTTCACATTCTGGTACCTGAAGAGACCAGAAGAGGGTGTCAAATACCCTAGAGCTGGAATCATTGTGAGCTGTCACGTGTTAAACAGCTGTGTGCTGGGAACCAAACCCAGGTCCTTCGGAATAGAAACCACTGAGCAACTCTACACCCCACCCCACACCCCGTTTTTGTTTTCGTTTTGTTTTAACAAGGTCTCTCACAGAGTAATCTAAACTGGCTGGCCATTGAGCCTCAGAGATGCATCTGTCTGCCTCCCAATGCTGGGATTTCAAGTACAAACTAACATTTAAGAAGGCTTGTGCGAGGCTCCAGGCCAGCACCGGGGCCTACAGACCCATCATTGCTAATTGTCCTCTCAGAAACAAGGGCTCCACCTCATTACTCTCCTGCACTGACCGGGGATGTCAGCAGAGAAGACAACAGCGATCTGCACTGTGGTTAATAGTGAGATCTTTCCAGAGCTGGCCCTTCTGGTGGCTGATAAACTGGGCCCTTGTAACCAGGCAACCAGATATTAACAGGGCACCAGAACCCCATCTCCCTCCCGCCCTCTCTCTGTCTCTCTCTCCCTCCTTCCTTCCCTACCTCTCCACCCAAATGAATGATGGATACAGGTGAATTGGTGGGACGTAGCGGGGGCGGGGGGGGGGGGTGTGTGGAGGGAGGATGGGGAGGGAGATTTTCCAGAACCTCCATGTCTTAGAATGACAACACTCTGAACTCTGGGGTCAGAGGTGTAAGAGCCTTGTTTGCTTAGCAAAGCTCTGTCAGCCTCTGGCAGTGTGGGCTGCGGAGATTACTAATTATCCAAGCCTGTGTCTTTGGTCCCCCATGACCTTTCCCAGGCCATACCTGCCAAAAACGTCTCCCATCCCCTGCTACTCTAAAGGGGGTTCCGAGAACCACGCTCTTTACTAACTGTTGCGGGCTCTAGCAGCTCCAGGATCATGCATTTCCAAAGGACCTACGATCCTGTACTCAGGGTAGGACACAGAATCCCAGCTAGGTGCTAGGGCGGGGCGCAAGGCCAGGGACAGCGCTGGGGTGCAGAGAGAACTGATCCCCGCCAGATCCGGTACCCCAAGGACCAGCTAGCCTGTAGGGATAGGACCCGGCCACAGAGACCCGCCTTCCTGCCACACCCCGCCAGAGCCCGCCAGCAGTCAGGGCCTGGGAGCGGAGACAGGCCAGGCTCCAGTCACTCAGGCCTGCCACCACCACCATCTCCCATATCTGCACCCCAGCGCCCCTGAGGTCGGCAAGGTGACCCTAGGCTGGCGCGATGGCGCTGCCTGCACCCTAAGCATCGGAGCCCTCGCCCCACTTCCCGATTCCCACTCAGAGTCCGCCATACCTCCTGTGCTTACCATGTCCAGCGCGGGTAGCAGGTGGCGGCAGAGACGGAGAAGCGGCTGGCAGGCAGCAGGCCACCGCAGGGGGGGGGGGGGGCGGGGGGCGGGGCAGAGATCCGGCTGCCTGGGGTAATAATTAACGTGGGTCCTCCTTGTTCCACGCCTTTCCAGCGCTTTCTTTGCCCTATGCTCCGTGAGCATGGCTGCGTGATGGGCTCTGGGGCAAAAGCTTTGGCACCTCGCTTTGCTGCCTGTCTGCTGGAGGACTCCGAGTGCCAGACTACTTAACCTATTGTTATATTAACAACGACAAAAGCCACCCAGATAAGTGACACACACTGATTGCATATATGTAAAGCCCTCCCTTGGGCGTTCAGGATACTGAAACACTGGATCCCAAGAAATCGGAATTTCCCTAGAAATCTCATGTTAGGACAGGGAAAAGACTGAGATCTGGTGACAGCCAGAAAAACCTACGGGGAAGATCTCATGCCGTTCTGACAATGTGCCAGAACCCCTTGAAGGTGACCATGCCTTGAACACAACTGTTTAGCCAAGTATTCTTCCTGCCCTCAAGTTGAGCTGAGCCTTATGTCAGAAGATGGACTGGGGGATCCTGGACCTCTTCCTTTCTCTTCCCGATGTGGCAATACTGAAGACATCACGTTGTCCTGCATTCCATTGTTTTAATTTTCAAAAGGTTTATTTGTGTGTGTGTTTGTGTGCACTATATGCATGTAGGTGCCATGGAAGCCAAAAGGGAATGCTGGATCCCTTGGAACTGGAGATACACGCCGTTGTGAGCTGCCTGATATGGGTGCTGAGAGCCAAATTCAGATTTTCTGTAAGAGCTGTAAGCTCTCTGAGTCTCTGAGCCATCTCTCCAGCTCCTCTGTGATTAATTGTCTCTTTAGTTAGTGTATACAGAACAGTTAGCAGAGCCTGGCTTGTTAGGGCTGCCAGGGCCCAGGCTCTGACCCTAACAACTCCAATAACAGAGTGAGACATATGCTTCCCTTAGGAAACCACGGGCACAGTCAAGACTATGAGCATCAGCTCTCAAGTTTGCTTGTACCACCTGGTACCCTCTCTCCTTCCAGGGTTTCTCTTAAACCAACCATTTTCAACCCTATACAAAAGCTTTCTACATAATCCCATACAAAAGACCATGTACTCTATATTCAACTTACTTGTTTTAAGGTCCATCCATGTGCCATGTTCCAACAGATTTCATGAGTAAGTAAAATTATTGGTTTTTTTGTTTGTTTGTTTAGCTCTGGAAGGGGTAGTGAGTATCGGTGAGTTGTTGGGAGGGCTGCTTCCCTTTCTCTTTGGAACCTCCAAAGCCAGACCAAAAACCCTCTGAACTCACTGATTGGACTGTGGATGATATTGAATCTATTTGGTATTATGATAAAAATCCAGAGCCAGATATTGGGGAAAAGATGAAATATCAGAGAAACAGAGAAACAAACCACAGTCACTTCTCACCCACTAACTCCTCAGGCCTATCTCCAGGAAATACTCTGACTCCAATCTCTGTGTCTTCAGCCAACCAGGGAAGTCACCTGGAAAGCTGAAAAATTCCCTTCTCTCCCTCTGCCCTGTCTCACTTTCTCTTTCAAAGGTTCTAGAATTAGGATTAAAGGCATGGATCACCACACCCTGACCTTCATGGCTTGGCTCTGTGGCTGACTCTTTTCTGATATTCCAGACTATTATTAAATATATATCACCACATATCCCCTTTTTGTGTTAAAAATAAAAAAGGTTATAACCAATATAAGAAAAACTATGTACAATAGATATAATAACTATATACAATACATAAACAATAATTATATCAGTAATGTACAGAAACAATTGAAAAATTCAAAGAAAATATTCCATTATTTATCTTATTTTAGTGAGTCCAAAGGATTATACCTAATTCACTTTCTATCTAATTTGTATTACTAACTGAAATTATATTTTGATGTCTCTCAAACATTCACTTTACCTCTTCGTGAGTTTCTTTTGTGAAACTGTAACTAGAATCTTTTCTTTTACTTCCTCAGAGACCTGAGAAAGAAATAATATTAACTAAGCAAACATGAAGTGCAAGTAAGCAACTTCCAAAATATGTAAAAAATGAAACAGCTGGCTGCCTGGACAGTCACCCAAGGTTCCTCTGCAGCATTGGGGCATCCATCTTCAGGCTACAGGCATACCATATCTGACAGACTTTTTATCTGTGAAGCAGGATATTCTTAAAGACCTTCCTACCTTGTCCTGGAGCAAGAGTTAGCAGCTCATTCTAGTGTGTCCTGCTTGTCCATTTTAGACATCATACTGTCAGCAGTCGAGGCAAGGGCACTTTCTTGCCACGTGGCTAACTTTTGCCACAAAGGAAGTCAACTCCATATGGAGTTTCTTTGATGCCCATAATCTTCTCTGAAATAGGTTGGTGCTGCCAAGAGCAGACATGTCTCATTGTCATAAAAATAAAAAGAACCTATGTTATTAAAATGTCTTAATGCCATATTCTGTAGATCTCTAAGTGTTTGAAAATGACCTGTCTATCTAAAATATGTTTAACCTTAAAAATATATCTAATATTACTACAAGTTTGGATATAATGTCCAACTACTAACTTGCATTTCTTTATATCCTAAATAGTTGGTAGTAACTTTCAAGGACTAGCATTTTTTTTTTACATTGTTAGATAAACCATGTAGGTACAATACCAGAACAAGAGTAGAACATATATGTACAGTAACAAAATTAATCTCAAGTTTGTATCAATTGACACAATTTATATACAATATGAAAAATCCAAACAAATGTAAAATATTTCAAACTAGTAATTGCTTTAAAAAATAGATTGAATAATCTACCCTCATATCCCATCATATCCATAATCCCTTTTTCTCCAAATAGATTCAATAATCTACCCTTTTATCCTATCATATCTGTACCCCCTTTTTTCTCAAACAAGAACCCTGAATCAGATCTCCCTTGTTCAACTTTTTTCTAACCATAACCAAAAACAATTTGTAACCAGTTAAAATAAACAATGACAATCATCCATAACCCACTGAAAGACCGAAAACCACCCACCTTACCTCTTGGGAATGTGCAGGTAATGTTCTTAAATTTACTTTTTGCTGTCTGGGGGTGACAGCATAATTAGTGAATCCTAAAAATTAAAAAAAAATGTGTTAATTGGAAAGTGCAGGGCTTGTCTCAAGTCCTGGCTATAGTAGTCTGTGAAGCTTGTTTATCTCAGCTAGACACCTTGAAATTGTCCTGAGCAGTTTTTAGTCCAAAGCTGGTCTCTGGTTGGTGTTTGTTAACCTAGTGGCATTGTGATAGTTCATGTGAAATCATCGCTGTGGGGTCCCATCTTCCTTTTGGAGACTCCAAAGGTCACAGTTAGGCATCTTCATGATTCACTGCAGAAGACTTATAAAAGACTCAAACCTCAAACAATATATGGAAAGCTAGATAAAGTCTTTTTTCTACAATTAATTAGTACACTATATGATCATTAATATCATGACAAAAATTTTTAAAAATGTATTATTTTTATAAATTGAGATAATATATATACTAAAAGATCATGAGATTAGTAACAATAGAATATTCCCTTAATTTTGGTTTTTCTTCTGTCCCATATCAGGTGGCTCTTCTGCTATGATAGAGAGATGTTGCATTTTCCTTTAACAAGCATGTTTGGGTTTAGAGAAAGAGAGAACCACACTCCAACTCCAAGGCCAGCTTTAATTTATAATTGAACTGGGACTTCAACTTTCCTTAGATGTAAAGAGATATAGATGTTAGGCAATGAGATTTTTTTCCCCTGTAGAGCATGTTGGTACCAATAGGTCCAATTTTTCTTTGCTTGTAAATTTTTTTTTTTGGATAGCCTTCCCTTCTTCTGCTTTAGACATCTAGATATTCAAGGTCTTTTGACTTCTTGAAGATGGGTATTTTTATTTCTCTGTATAGACAGAAACAAATCCTGCCCTGACCCTTGTTTGCTAAGTTTTTCCTACAACTTACAGAACTGTCATATTGGTGGATAAGCCATCATTTCTCCTTATCAAGAAGTTTCTCCTGTTTGAATCAAGACTTTATTAATTTTGATGGTATCCATAGCTCTTTTTTTTAACCTGTAGAAACAAAAGCAAAACCCCTTCCCCAACATATCATATATTCTGGTTTCCATTCTGAGGTCAATACATCTTTGAAGTAGACAGGCTGATTTAGCTCACTATTTTTTTCTATAGTCCAATTCCTTTCTGCAGCTGCAATTTCTTTCTCATTATCATTGAGAAAATTCAAAGTTAATAAATCATTATGTTGTTTATTTCTGGGGGGGGTCTTTGTTACCCCTTTCTGTTTATTTAGCATATGCTTTAGAGTTTGATTTGATCTTTCTATGACTGCTTGCCCTGTAGGATTGTGTGGTATACCTATAATATGCTTTGTATTAGAAAAAGCAAAAAACTGTTTCATTTTACTAGAGACATATCCTGGGTTATTGTCAGTCTTAATTTGTACAGGTATTCCCATGATGGATATAACTTCTAATGAATGTGTGATTATAGAATCAGACTTTTCCTAACTCAAAGCAGTTGCCCTTTGAAATCTTGAAAACATGAATTGCATGATGTACATATTTTAATTTTCCAAATTCTATAAAATGAAACGCATCCTTATGCCAAATTTCACTTCTATCTATACCTTTAAGATTACTGCCTGCAGGTAATCCTAAAGGTATAGAAGGAACAGGTAGGACATCTTCTTATAATTTCTTTGGCTTGTTGCCAAGTGATGGAGAAGTCCTTTTTTAAACCTTTTGCTACTGACATGATTTTTTTTAAATAAAACTCTGAGGCCTCTAGCACATTTCCTATTAATAATTTGTCAATTTTATCATTACTTTGTGCTAGAAGGTCTTTCTTGCAGACCCATATGGGATCAGATATGTGTTATATATAAGGAATGATTTCCTATCCCTGATTATTTCTTATAACAGAATAAATAATGAAGTTAGTTCTGATTCATCAGGAATAAAGTCAGCAGTTTCACTGTGTAAAACAACTGCATACTGATAGTAACTATGTTAAGAGGTTCTGTAAAATCCATTAATACTATCATAATAGCATGTAATTCATAAAGCTGTTGTGCCTTGTTTTCATGCAATCTGAATGGTCGGTGACTGTTTCTTATAATACCTTCTAATATTTTTTCCCAGAAATACATGTTAGTTTATGGTTCATTTCTGAGATTGGAGGAATGTTAATCTAAGTATTTTCATTGTTTTAATAAAGCTTGTCCCCAGAAATTCATAGCAATGTTAGCCACCTATTGCTTTAATTTTCCTCTCTGTCCTTCTAGCCCTATACATTTGAGCCATCTCATGGTCGGTTTTGCCTGGGATAATGTTCCAAAACATTCATCTCTAAAAGCTGAACATTTATCTCCTGAAGGGACCAATTTAGATGCCAAAATTCTGAGGAAATTATTGTTACATTTGCACCTGTGTTTGCGAGACCTTCAATGATAACATCATTTATTCCTGTTTTTAATTTTGGTCTTTGTTCATTTATAGATGTTTACCAAAATATTTGCTTTATGGTTTTTCCTGAAAATTTTGTTCTATTTTCTATAGCCTTTCTATTGTCCAGAGTAGTGTGGCTTTTTAGAATAGGCTTTAGGTTCTTTAATTGCTCTGATAAGGCATTTTCTCCACAATGACAGGATAGGATGAGACTGAACTGAATGATATGGGGTCCTGAAAAAAACCCTTTAGGGTATTTCCAGAAGGCAAAAAGTTACCTTGCCTGTCTCTTGTTGACTTGCACTCATTGTTCCAATGCCTGCCTTTACCACACCTTCTGCATACTCGAGAAGGGAGAAAGAAGAAGTGATATGTTGGGGTTATTCTGGAAATGCCTTGTTTACAATCCCTTTTTAGGTGACCTTGCTTTCCACAGTTTTAACATTTGATATTCTTATTTTTATTTAAACCTCTAGAAATAAGCTCTCCTACCCAATTATCATTATAGTTATAAGATTCCTTTTTAATTATATTCCAGATCCATTTCTCTAAGGGTGCTCATCTTGACTTTAATGGTATAATTATCTTTTGCACTGTGAGATAGCATTTTCAAAAGCCAGAGATTCATTTATTTGCCTAGCTTCTGAATCTGGTACCATTCTATTTACCACAGAAGTTAACCTTTGGAAGGAAGGAAAGAAAGAAAGAAAGAAAGAAAGAAAGAAAGAAAGAAAGAAAGAAAGAAAGAAAGAAAGAAGGAAGGAAGGAAGGAAGGAAGGAAGGAAGGAAGGAAGGAAGGAAGGTAAAAAGAAAGAGAAAAAAGTCTGTAAAGGTTTCTTTTGGCCCTTGGATCACTTTTGTAAAAGATTTAATTTTCTTGCCCACTTCTCCAATTCTATCCCAAGCATTCATGGCTGCCATTCAGCATAAATCTAAAGTGTAGTTATCATATAAAGATAGCCTTTCTACATTAGTATAATCTCTTTCCCCAAGAAGCTGGTCTTGGGAAATTTCAAATCCTCTGTCTCTACTCTGCTTTTCTATGATCCTAGCTTTATCCTTCCGCCAGGTCTTCCACTGTAATTGTGGATCAGCTTCCAAGACAACTGTAACCATATCTGTCTAATCTTTAGGGGTAATTCTACTACAAATTGACCAGAAATTTAACATTTGCTTTACAAATGATGAGTGCATGCCATACGTAACTATTGCTTCCTTGAATCTCCTTAAATCTAACATTTGCAGAGGAGCTCATTTAGCTCTTGCACAGTTTCTATCATTTGGCAATTCCTATAAGGTTATTGGATATATTAAGGTTGGCTGTTTGAAAACCTAAGGCTGTTTCCCTGTAACCTTATAAAGCAATGTTGAGAAGGGTTCTCCTTTAAATTACTATGTCTGGGTCTGGATATCTCTATGATTCGCTTTAAAAAGATTTTCTAATATTTGTATCTTGGAACTCATATTAACCAACTTGACACTCATAGAAACCAATATTTTTAGGGATAAAGCAAGAATGATCAAACAACGTTTATAATAGACATTACATTAATTATCCTCTCCTTTAATGGTTCCATATTTAAACTGTCTAGAGTAATATCAAACAAAGACTACATTTTTTTCTATTATAACACTATTGCCTATTTTTTTTAATGTGGGATAAAAACTCTCTCTATATCTTAAACTAATTCTCATTTTTAAGTAATCCCAATTGACTCACAAAATTTGCTATCAATGATGATTCAGATGAGGCTGAAGTTAGGCAGCTACCTAGTGTGGTAGTAGCTCAAGGAAGGGGTCCAGGGAAAACCACAACCCACCAGGAAAGGGAAGCCACTATATGAAAAACTCACCCAGGTGATCACGGTAAAGAAACACATGTGGTAGGCTCTGCCTAAGGCTAGAGGCTAACTCCAAACAAAAACCTAACCATCCAGGTAGTGATTCTGGCCATATGTAGCCCTGTCAACAAGTGGCATTTTTACAAATTTGTGCCTCAAAAGTTGAATGCCAGATATTGCACAAAATCTATGTGTTATCACAATTAAAACCTGAAGTCAGGTATTGGGGAAAAGATGAAATATCAGAGAGATAGAGAAACAAGCCACAGCCAATTCTCATCCCCCAGCTCCTCAGGCCTCTCTCTAGGAAATCTTCTGACTCCAACCTCTCTCTCCCCAGCCAACCAGGAAAGTCACCTGGAAAGCTGAACTCTTCCCTAATTTCCCTCCACTAAGCTATCTTACTTCTTCTTTCAACATTCCTAGAGTTAGAATTAAAAGTGTGGGTCACCACTCCCTGACCTTCATGATTTGGCTCTGTGGCTGACTCTCCTCTGATATTCCAGACTATTTTTTTTTTTATTAAATATACAATATGACACCACAGGATGAAAGTTTCTGAAAAGTACTGATTCTTTCATGGAGCCTTTTACAAGGTTTGTTAATTGATGCAGTAGTTCTCAAACTTCCTAATGCTGTGACCTTTTAATACAGTTTTTTGTGTTGTGGTGACCCCTATCTTAGTTAGGTTTCCTATTTCTCTGAATAGACACCATGACCACAGCAACTGTTACAAAGAAAAAATATGTAATTGGAGTGTCTTACATTTTCAAAGATTTAGTCCATTATCATCATGGGGACATGATGGCAAGCAGGCAGGCATGATGCTGGAGAAGGAGCCAAGTGTTCTACATCTTGATTTGCAGGCAACAGGAAGTGGTCTGTTCCACTAGGAACAGCTCAAGCATAGGATACCGCAAAGCCCACTCCCACCGTGACACACTTCCTCTGACAAGGTCACAGCAACTCCAACAAAGCTATACCTTCTAATAGTGCTACTTGATTTGGGGGCCTTTTTTTTTCTTTCAAACTGCCACAACCCCCAATCTAAAATTATTTTTGTTGATACTTCTTAACTGTAATTTTGCTATTGTTATACGTTGCAATGTAAATATCTGATGTGTGACCCACAGGTTGAGAACTACTGGGGACCTCAGTGGTTCTAGAGTTAGGAATGCTGTAGGTCCAGACCTGATCATCTTCAGCTCTCTTAATAACCATCCATTTCGCTCCGTATGTGACCTAGCATGTTGGTGTCTGGTAGGGAAATCCTTTGAAGCATTCAGAGCACTAGCATTCACCAACTCAGCGGCTAAAAATGGCCACTAGATGGCGTATAAAATAGCTTAGATTATTCAGTTATGAAACTCAGCTACATGATTTTTCCACCAACATGTTTGGAAAAGTCTTGATTAAAAAAAAATTGTTCTGATATTAGAAAAAATATCATGAAACTCTTAACCACATTGGAACATGGAATTTGGGTTATAGAAGTTTCTGGGCCTCCATCACTCACATTTGGTTCCAGAATATACTCTATCCTTTTAAGGTTGAGGGGTATGTGTGTAGTGACAGGACAATTAAAAATAAAGTGGTTATGAGTAGTCATGTGCAAGGCTTTCCATGAACATATACTGTCATTTTGTGAGGAGTCAAATATGTAGGTGTAGAAAAAACCTGGATTGTATGATAGGAACATGTTTATGAAATCCTAGGGAGCTGAGCACAGTGGCACAGTGGCTTTTAATCCCAGCACTTGGGAGGCAGAGGCACGTAGATCTCTGTGAGTTCAAGGCCAGCCTGGTCTATATAGTGAGTTTTAGACCCAGACAGGACTACATAGAGAGACTGTCTCAATCAATCAATCATTCAGTCAATCCTAGTGATGGACAAATCAGAAGGATGTAGCTCTTCCTAAAGCCTCCATTTCATTATATACTAATTGTGTCAGTATACATTTGTGTGCACGTGAGTCAGGTACCCACAGAGGCTCCCATAGAACTGGAGGTTGTGAGCTCCCCAATATGAGTCCTGGGAATTGAGCCCAGCTTCTCTGGAAGAGCAAGCAGTAAGTGCTCTCAACTGCTGAGCCATTATTTCTCTAGTCCTAAAGGCCTGATTCTTCCTACAGATATTAGGCTAGTGATTAAGCACTGTTAAACACTATTGAGAATAATTTCTTGATATGTCTTTCTTGTGTGCAGACTTCAGTGGATTTTTCCTGTGATGATTTTTTTTTTTTTAATTTAAACAAATTACTCTATTGGAAACTAGCCAGTCCTCTTGATCGAGAGCCTCAGGCCCTTCCTTTGTGCCTGGCTGCCTTGAGCTGGGGGACTGTCATCTAAGCAGCTCTTTCCTTGGCAGCTGCTTTCTGGTCACTCTGAAAGAATGACACTCCAGGTGTTCCAGGTGCAAAGGCCACTGCAGTCAGGGCTGCAGCTGGAGCCAGATCTGCAGCAGCTGGAGGCTTTACTGCAGTCATGACCACTGCAGACAATATGCACAGCCCATAGAAGACTGGGAGACATAGGCCTCAGTGAACTGTGGCTAATCTTGTTCTTCCTACAGCTCCATTTTCACTCAGCGTGGGAGGGGGAGGTGCCTTACCAGTGACTCGGTAAGAAGCCCGTGTTTGGTATAAGAGGAAACTTAAAAAATACAAAAACTACATCTATTTGCACACTCACATTCGTGTGTGTGTGTGTGTGTGTGTGTGTGTGTGTGTGTATTCATGTGGGCACACATGTGCCACATAAGTGTATGGAAGTCAGAAAACAAAACAAAAAGTCAGTCTTCTCTTTCCATCACGTGGGTCCTGGGGATTGAACTCAGGCCACCAAGTTTTAGCAGCAAGTACCTTTACCTGCTGAGCCATCTCATAGGCCTGGTTCCTCTTTTTTTTTTCTGTATTGGCAGGACCACTGTTAGAAAACCAATTGACTGTGTGCGTATGTGTTGATTCTGGGTGCTCACTGACCTACTCTCCATGGAGATACCCAGACTTTAAAACTGTCTTGACCACCACAACTTTTTAATGTTTTAATCATTGCTTCCTATCAACCTTTCTTCCTGCATACCTCTTCTTCCCTCTAGTAATGTAGCTGATGAGCTAACATAAATTCTGCCCATATTTGTTTTTGCAAAACTCACATTGCTTCAAATACATAGATTTTAATTTATGTATTATTTTATGCATATATTACAAGAGATTACACATACAAGAGTACTATATTACACATTCTTTTGCATAAAACATAACACTTCAGTCAGAAATTTTGTCCTATCTATGATGCCTCGAGTACATATCACCGTACCAGTGACAGCCACTCAGGTTGTCTCCTGTCTTCTTACCACTATCACACTGTGATTACCCCAATACCATGTGAGCAGATGTTCCCCCAAACACCCCAGGAGAAGGCTGTATTTGTATCTTCAGGGGCTCTCAAGCCCTCAGGAAGATTCCTACAAACACAATGGGCACAGCCAGCACTTCCCCTTACAGGTGTGCATCTCAGATGTTTCAGAATTGGGACAGAAGCAGCTGTTCTCAGTTCCCACTTGTGCCATGTGAGGGATCCTCGCACCTCTCACCCTTGGCAGCATCAGACTTTTTTGGGGGGTGACAGGGGAGGCTGACAGCTACAGACTGGGAGTGCTGGGCTTTTCCCTGTGAGGATTTTGCAGGTTTATCAGCATTTGAGGTGTACTATCTGTGAGCTCCTTTTTAATATCCTTTTGCCAATCTTTTAGAATTCATATTTTTTTCTCTCTCTTTAGTTGACTCTGCGGGAGTCCTTATGTAGAGAGCATTGCTTATCAGCTTCCCATCTTGTAGGTTTGTCACTTGGCTGTATAAAAACTTCAGCCATGATCCCCCCCCCCCCCCCCCCCCCCCCCCCCCGGAGATAAGGTTTCTCTGTGTAGCATTCTGACTGTTCTGGAACTCACTCTGTAGACCAGGCTGGCCTCAAACTCACCGAGATCTGCCTACCTCTGCCTCCTGAGTGCTAGGCCTAAAGGCCTGGCTATTTTTCTGATTTTCAGACAAGGTCTCTTGTTCTTGCTCGATTAAAATTTAGTGTGTGGCTGAGGATGGCCTTGCCTTTCTCAAGCTCCTACCTCCCTAGTGATGGGATTACAGATGTGTACTACTGTTTTGCTTTTTATTACTGCTGCTTTGGATTGCGACTTTCCACACAGTGTGCTTGCTGGCTGCCCAGGACCAAAACTGAAATTCTGATAGGTCCGTCCTCCCTCCCTCCCTCCCCCCCCCTCTTTCTTTCTCTGTATGTGTGTGTGGGTTTGGTGGGTTGGTTTGGTGTAGGGAGTGGATATCATCCAGGTACCTGAAGCAGTGGTTGGTGTGTGTGTAAGTGTGTGTGTATGATAGGAACCGAAAGCCATTTTTATTTGGCTTAGGATAAACGCTTACTGCTTCTGGAGTAAGAGCTGAATTTCCTGTCTTCAGAGGCTGTTTGTATTATCTTTGCCATGAGGTTCTGGGAGGGGGGCAGTGTTGGAAATTCAGCCTAGGCCCTCATGCCTGTCTGGCAAGCAAGCATTCTACCACAGAACCATGAGAGAAACAGATTCTCACTGAACCTAAGGAAATAAGTACATCACTATAAAGTGGCAATTTTCCAAAACAGTTTTAAGATTTGAAAGGACAATCCATCCAGTGTGAGGAAAATTATATGTTTCAATTTTGCCTAAGGGTATTTTTTTTTCTTTTACAAAATTGTTGTAAGCTAAAGATAGTCCCAAATGAGAAAGAAAAAAAAAAACAAACAAATAAATAAAATCAACCTTTCTTATATCTGGACAGTACAATCAAAACAACAAAAGGTGTTTACATATCCTTCTCTCTCCAAAATCCTAGGAAAGAACATCCACGGCTTCTCTTATGCCAGCACCAATGACTACAGCTCCCCGTTCCAGAATGTTCTAAACAAAAGCCCAGCCAGAAATCTTAATCTAGGAACTGGGGAGGCAGCTCAGTGGGCAAAATGCTTGCTGTACAAGCTTAAGGAACTGAGTTCAAATCCCTAGCATCTATGTAAAGAAAGCAGGTACGGTGGCACCAGCCAGTAAGCCAAGTGTTGGGAAGGTAGAGACAAGAGCATGATGGGACCTGTCTAGCCAGCCATCCTAATTGAATTGGTGAATTCCAGGTTCAAGAGAGCCTGTCTCAAAAGAATAAAGGACCTGAGTTCATTTCTCAGCATGCACATGGCAGCTCATGGCTGACTGTAACTCCAGTTCCAGGGAATCTGAAATCCTCACATCAATGTACATTAAAAAGAAAGAAGGAAAGAAAGAAATGAAGACAGCCAACATCAACTCTGGCCTTCACACACATATATGTATCCACAAACATAAACTTGTGTATACAAACAGCACACACACACACACAATTTGTACAAACTCACATAAGTCATAATTCAGGGAGGACAGCCACTTAAACCTAGCACCACAAGTGAGGCATTTGGTTCTTTCCCGGCCCTGCGAAAACAAACAAAACCAAATAATACAAATAAAAATAAAATAGAAAACAAAACAAGCAGGTTACACACACACACATCTCTAATCCTGGCACACACCTGTAATTCTAGCCCACTGGAGGATTTCCAGTTCAAGGTTAGCCTGGGCCACCTTGTCTCAAAAACAAACAAAATATGGGAAATCATTTGCTGACAAGCACTGTGCTCCTCTGTGTGGAGGACTTCCCTGGGATGCTGGCTTTGCTCCCCTGAGCCATTTCTCCGTGGGAGGCTGAGGGCTCTCACGAGTGGGAATACTCTAGAAGGCGTTCCTATAACCAGGACACCTAGCAATGACTCACAAAGATGTGACAGGGATCCAGTGTCACATACACGAGCCCTTTGAGGCCCAGATAAATGTTTCCTAACATCTCCACTGACTAATGAGGAGACAGGGAAGTGGAAAGAGAGAAGGGAGGAAAAAATGGTCCTTGGATGTTTCACGGAGGGGGGGGGGGGTGTTAGCCTCTGATCTCACTCTCTTTCCAGATCTTTTGACCTCCCATCCCCACCCCCCTTAAAGTTAAAAAAGAATGAGACATGATTGCTTCTAGGTATAGTCGTTTCTTTCTCCTATTTATTCCCTCTGTCCATCAGCCACTTCCGTGCCCCTCCTGCCTAGTTCAGCTTTTTATAAGACCAATCAGGCACCTTAGGCAGGAGGTGAAACAGATGCAGTACCAGTACGTCTTTAAATAATTAAACAAATACAATGTAAACAAAAGTAACTCACCTTTACACAGTTACAGTAATACTCCACAGCATAAACAAATGTAGCACATCTCTGCCTAATTAAAATAATATTCTACAATATCACTCCCCTTTCTTCCTTGTCCTGACAGCCTGTCTTCTGTCTTGGATACTCTCTCTACTCAACCCTTACAGACTTCAAGGTACGTGGAAGTTCAAGATACATCCCTGGGTGGACAGGGATGCAGGGAGAGGAAGAGTCTGGTACACTGCACACTGTTCCCAGGTCCCCAGCTGAAGCCCGTGACGGCCTTCTTAGGTGTACATACTTCTTGGAATCCCCTAGAGGGAGCCTTTGTTTATGATCCTACATCAAAGAATTGTTTCCTCTCTAATTTATTTTTTTTTTAGTTTTGCAATTTAGACAACACAGAGGATTAAATTCTTGTGTAGTTGAGTCTGTTCGTCTTGTTCTTTACGATTCTGGAATCTGTGGCTTGCTAAGGAAGATGTCCCCATCCCAATAATAAAGAAGATTTGTCTGTGATCTACTAACTTATTTTGTTATAATAGTTGTGTGTGTGATTTTTTGTTGCTGTTGTTAAGCAGCTGGTAAAAGCTGTGCTAATCTGCTATACAGGATTATACTTTGAGCTGTGATGGCCCAGACTTAACTTTACAGAGTCCATCTCAGGGAAGGGCCACTTTCTCAGACTGAGCATAGTTCAGCTCAGTTCCAGGAAGAATCTCAGGAATGTGCCTAACATTGAATTCAAACGGATATCCTAGAAGCAGCCAATTAAGAAACAGGGCAGTAAAACTTAATGAGATCCAGATATTTCTGCAGACATTCTGCCTCTGGTTTATGGCCTTTGCAGATAACTTGCTAGCAGATTTTGGTTTCATGATGAAAAGTTTAGCCAATAGATTCAAAACTTGGTTTTGTGCCAAAAGTCCAACCAATAGTTTCAAAGAATTGCTTTACCCAATCCCAAAACGCCAAAGCATGTAGCTCCCCGGTTGTGGGTTGTATATATTTTTTCTTTAAAACGCTCTTACCCTTGAGCTAAGCTTGGGACTGCCTTCTCATCATCTGCTACATGGGAACATAGGGTTGTGGTCCAGATTTGAACCTGTCCCTAAAAATAAACTGACCTTTGTGTGTTTACATTGGAACCTGGCTCCTTTGGGGGTCTTGAAACAACAGAGCTAAACAACCCTTGACATCTTGGGGAGTTCAGCTGAGCCTACTCACAAAAGGCCATCCCAGCTGAGCTGGTTGGTTGTCAGCATTTCCTCTTGGAAGGAGGAGGTAGGGAGAGTCATGGGACCCTCACCTGAGTCTCCAGTCACACCTCCCAACCAAAGTTAAGGAATTCAGCTCTAGGGTTTCTGGGAGTGGCTAGAGTGCATGGGCCTGGAAGTCTGGGGCAGGTCTCATTCAATGAGAAAGGCCTTATCTCTGCTCTGTAAAGAATTTCCTTTTGGCCTTTAGAGGGGAGCACATTCACACTCCAGTAAGTTACCCCTTGCCTAGGTTCTGTAAGGAAACTTATTGGTTCCCCAGAATGAACTTTGGTTGAATTATACCTCGGTGTGTTGTTGAGACTTTAGGAGGAGACGTAGATTTTAGCAATACCATCTCTCTGGCATTTATTTGGGGGCATCCTGTGAGATATGATAACAATACCCATAGATATACAAGCATACCCAATGTTTATCACTCACTCACCTAAGCAGATAAGCAAGTAACCCCAGCATTGAATGCTCCATGTTTCCCCACTGACCCAAACACCTGCTGTTTTCATTGTTATTGGTTGGATTTGGAGTCACCTAGGAGACACACTTCTGGTCATTGACAGCCTTTCCAGAGGACTTTAACCTAGGGAAGGAGACTCATGCCAAGTGTAGTGTAACTATCCCAGGACTGAGGTTCTTGACTAAATGAAGAAGGGAAGGTGGAGAAAGTGAGCTGAGCACCAATTTCATGTCTCTCTCATTCCTAACTTAGACGCCACGTGGCCAGCTGCCTCATGTTCCTGCCACCATGCCTTCCTGCCATGATGGATTGTAACCCCTTACACTGTGAGTCAGAATAGACCATCCCCTACCATAAGGTGATTTTGTTGGTATTTTGTCACCCTAATGATAAAAGTAGCGACAAAGACATAGTGACCTTTGTAACCGACTTCCGTCCATCTTCCTGGTATTGGTCTTCGCAATTTCTGTCCTATGCCTTTGATCTGCCAGCTCTACCGTGTTTGAATTTCTCTGGCTTTATAGTTCATTTTGACATCTGGTAGGGCAAGTTCCATTCCATTTTTCTCCTTCCAAATGATCCTGCTTGTTTACTCTTTCAGATGAGCTCTCGAATCAGCTTGTCAAGTTCCATAAAAATCCCCTTAGGGATCTGATTGGCTATGCATTGAATTTATAGATTTAATTTGGGAAGAATTGACATCTTCATATTATTGCTTCTCTCTGTCCCCAAGTATGATATATCACTCCATTTACTCAAGCCTTCTTTACGTCCTTCAGTAAGCTTTTAGTGTGCCCTCATATGAAGACATTTCTTGTTTCCTTTTTTTTGAATCTGCATTGGCCGTGGCACATGGGATGTTTTTCCGTTACAATTCTAATTGGCCTTCAGGGCACAGGAACTGTGTGGATTTTAATATGTTTTCTCGCCCTTAATCCTGCTGATGAACTTTATTCATTCTTTTGCTTGTTGGTGGGTTAAAAAGATTGTGGCCTCTCTGAAGATCACAGGGCCCTGTCCCCTGCTGGCTGGCAGTTAGGGCTGCTGTGTGGAGCAAAGCTTTTGAACTTCCATGAAGTGATACTGGGCCTGTGTCTGCTCTGTACTGCATTTCCTTTCTGTCCAGCCCTTTCTCTGTTCCCCTCGATGTCTCAGAGTAAGTGCTGGCAGTTCCCATTGTGAATACAAATGCTTTCCATCCTCGGGATGTTGGGGTTTCACAATGTTCTCCAACCCTCCGGGGGTGCCACCTGTATCCAGGGGCTCTTCTTTGTATTTGTATTGCCTTCTTCCCAAGATGAAATCTGGGGGTTTGTACAGTCCCAAAGTGGGGGCCATCATTCCCTAGGAGCCCAGCTGTGGTCTTTGCTTTCGCTGTACTTGGTGTCGCCGCCATGGCTCACACCTTCCTCTGTGTTGTCCTCTCTGAAGTCTTCCCAGGCTCCCGCACAGAATTGGCAGCTCTGAGAACAACCTGGTCTGAAAAGGGCATCGAAAGCGCACCTCTGACCCCGGCAGTAGAGACCATTCCCAGGACACTCGCCATATTTTTCCATTGAGCCAGTAGGCAAGA
Source organism: Phyllotis vaccarum (assembly GCA_033318265.1). NCBI lineage: Eukaryota > Metazoa > Chordata > Mammalia > Rodentia > Cricetidae > Phyllotis > Phyllotis vaccarum. The sequence goes on along the minus strand of JARWLC010000010.1, from coordinate 81,782,925 downwards.
TTTGGAGGCCTGGTGCCTGTCTATCCACCAGTCCTGAACTGGCTACCTCTGGTCCTTAACCTAGGCCATGGACCTTGCTCTTTTTCATTTCATCCCCAACACAAATATCTGTCGCAAGGATGTGATTAGCAGAGTTCTCACTTGGGGTCCTGGTGACTCTTGCTTCCTCAGGGGGACAACTGGTAGTGTTTGGAGACATTTTCAATAGTCATTTCTAGGAATGGAAATGGTATAGTCTCCGTGGATATCAACTAAATATGCTGCTACCATCGTCCAGTATGGGGGAGTTCCAGAGTCCAGCTGCTGAGGCTAGTAAGCCTCTGTCTCCTACAGTGCCACTACAGTGAGTGTAAATATAATAGAAGCCATGGGTGAGAGCTCTACAGGAATCCCAATTCTCTAGTTGTTTCACTTCAAAAGAGCAAATAGTTGGTCTGGAGAGATGGCTCAAAGGTTAAGAGCACTGGCTGTTGTTCCAGAGGTCCTGAGTTTGATTCCCAGCAACCACAGGGTGGCTCAAAAACCATCTATAATGAGATCTGGTGCCCTCTTCCGGCATGGAAGCAGACATGTAGGCAGAACACTGTTACATAATAAATAAACCCTTAAAAACCAAACCAAACCAAAACCTTCTAGTAGCCAGGCAGTAGAGTTGCACACCTTTGGTCCCAGAACTCGGGAAGCAGAGGCAAGCACAGATTTCTGTGAGCTTGAGGACAGCCTGGTTTACAAAGTGAGTTCCAGGACAGCCAGGGCTACACAGAGAAATCCTGTCTCAAAAACAAAGAACAAACAAACAACCCCCCCCCAAACCAAAACAACAAAACAAAAAGAGCAAAGGAAACATGTTACTTCCTTTCCCTCTGAGAAGGGCCTCCCTGGTCCTCACAGGCTGAGGGTGACCGTGATCCTCCTGAGTACTGGGGATGGAGGCTTTCTTCATCACAGCCAGGTTATAGTATGAGAGGGTCAAACTCAGAACTGTATACAGGCTAGGCAAGCCCTCTACCAGCTGAGCCACATTGCCAGACCCGAGATTAGTTTTAATTTAGTGTCTGGAGTTTATGCAACAGATCCCAGGTGTTATCATTTTATCATATAATCAGAATAAGATTGAAGCATGTTACTCCCCCCCCTTTTTACATACTAGGTTTCTGGGATACAGTGTGAATCTTATATTGGACACTAAATTTTCATCAGTATTGCTTGTTCTTTACTTAGATTTGATAAAATTGGTGGTTTGCTTCCAAGTGCTTCATATAGGCCCTTAAATGTAAATTAAAACGAAATTAAACACCATTCGGTCACAGGTCCTGTATAGTTCAGTGCTTATTGGTCACAAGTGGCTACAGCTATTAGATGGAACAACATATGCCTGGCTGTGGGAAACAGCTGGAGGCAGAGGTTGGATTATTTACACAAGTTTGAGACCACCCTGGCCTGCCTAGGAAGTTCCAAGGAGCCTCCTGCCTTCTGGGGACGGAGGGAACTTTTGGCAACAGCGATGCAGACTTGACACACAAGTTCAGATCTGGGTCCTGGTCATGCTGAGTATGTATGCTGTTGGGGACCTCTTGATCTAGGGAAGGAGGTGTCCCCACAGTGCTGCAGGTGACAAGTGCTGTGACAGAGGGCATGTGGTCATGTTGGAGCAGAGACATAGGGACTCTCCGCATGGGCAACAGCGAAGCAGGGATGGTGTATGTTCATAGGAGACATCCAGGCTGAGATGGGGTACAGATGTTCACGGATGACCTGGGAAAGAAGGCAACTTGAACAGCCCCAGGACTATGGAGATGAGGGTCCTGTGAGGAGAGTCTGTATGGGACTGGAGAGGTCAGGAGGTGCACAGTGACAGTCTCTTTGTTTATTAAGAGCTTGAAACTGGTTCCCAGATCTCTTCTCAATTCATCCTCTCTCTCTCTCTCTCTCTCTCTCTCTCTCTCTCTCTCTCTCTCTCTCTCTCTCTCTCTCTCTCTCTCTCTCTCTCTCTCTCTCCCTCCCTCCCTCCCTCCCTCCCTCCTTCCCTCCCTCCTTCCCACCTCTGAGTCTGTCAGTGCTGGATGGCCAGGAACCCTGCAATACTTCGTTCTACCAACAGGGGACAGGGCACCCTCAGGAAATGATACAGGTTCTCTGCAACTGCAATCAAGGTGGAGCCCTTGGTGAAAACTTTCAGTGTTCAGAGGACAATTTCTCAGTTCCAGACTCTATGCTGACACCCAGGTGAGTTATTAAGAGCCCCATAATTTGCAGAATGTATCCCTGGAAATGTAGGGGCTCCACAGAGGTAGTGAAGAATTTATCTGTAGGTAGTGTTTCCACAGGACGATGTCTTTCTTTTTCTTAAGTGGTAAAAACATATTTTTATTAGTAAGAATGGAGCATGATTCTATAATTTTAACACTGTTAACCATCAATTTCTTTCCCACTGCTGTTTTTGTGGAATGTGGTTTTCTTTTTGTTGTTTGAGAATCTCATCATGCATATAATATGTTTTGATTAAGTTTACCCTACACTCCCCACACCCTTCCTTGCCATCACTCCCTTGTCCACCTATTTATTCCTTTCCAATTGTGTGCGTGTGTGTGTATGTGTGTGTGTATGTGTGTGTATGTATGTATGTGTGTGTGTGTATGTATGTATGTATGTATGTATGTATATGTATGTGTGTGTGTATGTGTGTGTTTGCTCATTAAATCACGGAGTCCTCTTAGTGTTACTAGTAAATCCTGGATACAGGATCACGTACTGGAGTGTAGGCAGCCTCTTAGGGGCCACATCATTAAAGAAAGCTGACCCTCCCTCCCCCAGAAGCCAGTGATTGCCAGTAGCTCCCCAGATAGGGGTGAGACTTTGGGACCACCTTCCCCTCCACACTGGGATTTTGTTTGGCTTGATCTTAAGCAGCTCTTGTGCATGCCAACACAGCTGCTCCGAGTTCCAAAACAGCCTACTCTACAAGACAGACCAAGGCCCAGCACCATGATTAGGGTCAAGGACCTACAGCTAGAGAAGGCATAGGCACTAGAAAAGAGTCTACTACAATTACGCTATTAAATGAACATAGTATGGAGCTGACTCCTTATGACATCATCATGCTCATTGGTTAGAGAATTTCTCAATCCTCATGGGAAGACATCGTTTTACAGAAGTGACAATGAACACAGGAACCCACAACTGGCCAGTGTGCAGGGAATATGATGGTGGAGTACCTAGCCCTACATGAAACTATACCAACCCCTTCTTCTCAAGGCTCAGGGCACATAATGGGAGAGGGGGAAAAAAGACCCCAAGAACCAGGCAGGGGGATGGCTTCCAGTAGTGTTCTTCAGGCACAAACCAGGCGTTTCCTTGAGCTGCTCATAAAGGACGTCACTGGAGTGCCACTCAGAGGAGAGGGGCATGGCAAAGTAGGGCTGAGGAGGTACACCAGCTGTGTGCCCAAGTGGTAATCTCCAACACGACTCTTGGAGCTAAGGCCGAGGGGTCATTGAGGTAGAGAGAAGAAATCCTGAAAGGGTTCAGAGAAGCTACCCCGTGGGGTCTCATCAGTGTGGCTGCCTGACATGGCCATGACACCAATACACATATGCTAACACAGAAGGGGAAATGCTTGCAGGGTCTTAACCCTAGATGAAGAATGACAGGCAACCAAGGAATACCTCGGGCAGGAGAAATAGTCTCTTCCAGGAAGAGGAGAGCTTTTCCAGTACCAACTGGTCAGCCGAGAAAATATATACATAGATGCTTTACAGATCGAGAAGCTTGTATTTATATACTTAGGAAAGTGGGACCTTGAGAAGTCCCTTTACTTCTCTGGGTTTAGACTAACTCTGCCTTGATCAGATAGAGTCATATTAAAAGCAAATCCTGTACACACATAAGAGAGAGGCTTTCCCTGGATGACCACAGAGAGGCTGGGAGTAGCCCGAGTATTCAGAAAGCAGGGATCCAGAAGACTGTAAACATGTTTATGTGTGCATATGCATGTGAATATGTGTGTGTGTATGCATGTGTGGATAAGTATGTGTGTACATGTATGTGTGTGCATGGATGTATGTGTGTGCATGTGTGTAAATGTATGTGCATGCGTATATTGTGTACATGCATGTGTGTATATGTGTATGAGTATGTGCATGTGTGTATGTGTGTGTATATGTGTGAATATGTATGTGCATGTGTGTATATGTGTGTATGTGTATGTCATTGTGTATGTATACGTGTGTGAGTATATGTATGTGTATGTGCATGTGTGTATATGTGTGTGAGTATGTGTATGTGCATGTATATATATATGTGTGTATGTATATGCATATGTGCATGTGTGGGGATGTGCATGTGTGTATGTGCACGTGTGTATATGTGTGTGAGTATACGCATGCTCTCAGAGGACAGAGGAGGGCAACGAGTGCCCTTCTTTATCACTCTCTACCTTATTCCCCTGAGTTACAGCTAATACGGCCACGTCCAGAATTTAGCTGGATCCTGCGAATCTGATCTCAGGTCCTTACACTTGCAGAGTGAGCTGTTTTCTCTACTAAGCCATTTCCCCAGCCCCACTATAAATATAAACTCCAGCTCTGTGGCTGTTTTGCTGTGTAGCCTAACGTCTCTGGGCCTCATAAAACCATGGAGATAAATGATGCTCTGAGCATTGTTGTCAGCCTCCCAGCAACAAGGGGGAACTAAATACAACTCTCTAAGCTGCTCAAAGAAAGGCCACCCATAAGCGAAAGCACCATTAACAGCACCCACACTGTGATACAGCCTTGAAGTCATCTGGGAGAGCTGCCCTGTCAGGATAGCTTGGGCGGGGCTTCCTCTGGGTTCCAGTGCAGTTTACTGGCGTCAGCCCAGCCTCTAATTAGCTCTTCCACAGTTTGCCCAGGAGGTGAGCTGAAGTGCAGGTGGGAGCAGAGCTTCAGGAGAGGTGGGTGGGGCTGGGAACAGACCGCTCCCCCAGTTCCCAGGGTCCACATCTGCCTCTGTCCTCACTGGGGCAGCTGGATTTCTTCTTCTGGGCCTCGGTTTCCCCTGACAGAAGGTAGCGTGGCACAGTGGGAGGTATGGCTCAGCTTGCTACCTTGTCCTTTCTGTCAAGGGAAGGACACTGTTTGTACCATTGGGTTCGTGCATCTTGTCTGTGGCCAGGTTCTCTTGGGTCCAGCAACTGTCATAGACACATGTATAGCTCAAGGCCTATTTCTCACTTGTAACAGTGTGGCAGCTGACCCCAGGCTGACCCCAGCTGCAGAGATCTGCTTAGGCACAGCATGGGGTTGAGATATTGTTCCTCTGTCTTCCTGCAGGCCTTGTTGGGTTGTAAGATAGCCCTCAGATGCACAGGCAGGCTGGTGTGCCATAGAGATGGTGCTTTGTCCTGTGGATGAGACCGTCACCTTCCACCCTTGCTGAGACCCATGGGAACTCTCCCCATCCCAGCTCCCCCCATTGCCTCCTCCATAGACAAGTGTTCTCATTCTGTCTTCCCTTTACCACAAGACCTATTTTTAACTTTCAGCTTTCGGGGAGGGAAGGGAGGGCCAAGGAAGGGTGATGACCAGGAACGCTTTCTCTCTCTCTGTTGATCTGCTCTCTTCGGTCCTGTTAGTGTCTTCATCCTCCATCTATGTCCCACCCTCTCCAGGCTTCTTCCCTCGCTCATTCTCTCCTCTTTGTCCCTGGCTCTGCTTTTCTCCCTGGCTCATCCTACTTATTCTATCTCCACCGTTCGCTAAAGATCCCCTCTAGGGATACCTCTATGCAATATCCCTCCCGTCCACCAGGTGGCAGCAGTTGTTCACAGTGTCCCGTTCCTATTACAAGACTGCCCGTGCCCCTCAACCTCCAGTGATTATTTGAGAGGCTGTTCTGTGGCTGCACACAGCCTCTCCGTCCTTCTGGAGTCTGACCTTCCCCCGGTGTCCACGACATTGAGTTCTTCAGGCTTCTTCTATCCTTTCCATTAACTGCTGGAGTCAGCTAGTGGCTTGCCAGCAGCCGGTGGCCTACTTGCTACCACTGAGGCTTCCCTGCTCTCCACCAGTCTGCAACTCTGGTTTTCAAAGGTCTGATTGACAGTGGTGTCAGAAATGTCTGTGCATCTAGGCCTGCTTGGGATTTGTTCTCACTGGAGGGCGCTGAGTGCTTCTCTTTGCCTGGCATTTTGGCCATTGCACAGTGCACCAGGATGATGACTAGGTCAGCAAGGAAGATACAGAGCCAGTGGTGAGAAGTTACTCCTGTGACATGAATAATAAGCCCCATTAATTATCACAAGGAGATATATTATTAAGGTCAATATTTAGTTAAGCAACTTACAATATAAGTGCATCTACTCATCCAGAACAGATCTTCCTTAGGCGGTGGTGAAGGAGGGGGGGGGGAGGGAGAGAGAGAGAGAGAGAGAGAGAGAGAGAGAGAGAGAGAGAGAGAGAGAGAGAGAGAGAGAGAGAGAGAGAGTGCACCATCCTCATGGCACAGAACTTTTAGTTATTTTTGGCCATGCCTTAAGTCTACAGCTTTGAAGTTCATAGGTGGACCCCAAACCTGCGCTGCCCCAATGGCCACGCCCTCAGGTCAGTGAAGTGCAGACTCTCACTACATAGTCCTAAAGACCACCTTGAACCCCTATCCCCAGCAGCCCCTGACCTGAGGCTTTCTTCATTTGTCACTTCAAAAATACTCATTTTTACTTTATGTATGAATGATTGCCTCCATGTATGTGCACCACCTGCAGAAGCCAGAAGAGGGTGTTTGGTCCCCTGGAACTGGAGTTGCAGACAGTAGTGAGCTTCCACATGGGTCCTAGGAATTGAACCCAGGTCCTTTGCAAGAGCAGCCAGTGCTCCTAACTGCTGAGCCATCTCTCCAGCCCTTCAGTTTCTGTCACTTTTAACTGCCTGCTTTCTGACTGACCCCTTGGACTCAGTCTGGCTTCTACCCCCATCCACCCACCCTCATACTCCTTTTCTTCTCTGTGGTTTCTCCCGTTCTATGGCTTGGAGCCCCAAGTTCCCAGCATAGCCTGTGCTCAGAACTTAAGACCCATGGTACCAGCGACCCCAGATATTATATATGGACAGACTGTGGTGGCACTCAGTACACATTTGTGAGGTTCTTGGGAGATGGCTCAGTCAGCAAAGGGCTTACCAGATGCAAACATGAGGACCCAAGTTGAATCCTTAGAGGCACATTTTTTTTAAAAGCCTGCTTTCTCTGGTGTGCACCTGCAGCCCCAGACTAGGGCATTAGAGACAGGAGGATCCTTGGAGTTTGCCGTCTGGCCAGTCCAGATGAATTGGCAAGCTCCAAGTTTAATCAGAACACTTTGGCGGCACACGCCTTTGATCCCAGCACTCAGGAGAGAGAGGCAGGCAGATCTCTGTGAGTTCAAGGCCAGGATGGTCTGCAGAGGGAGTTCCAGGACGTCAGAGCTACATGGAGAAATTCTGTATCAACAAAACAAAAATGAAAACAAGGAACAACTGGAACACCCAGTGCAGACAGAAACGGAGAAAGACAGTGTTGGCCTAACACACACACACACACACACACACATATACACATACACACACACACACACACACACATACACACACACACACATACACACACATACACACACATACACACATACACACATATACACATACACACACATACATACACACACATACATACATACACACACATACACACACATACACACATATACACATACACACATATACACACATGTACACATACACATACACACATACACACATATACACATACACACATACTCACACATACACACATATACACACATACACACACACACGCATTACACATCATCCTTTTATTCTTTGCCTTCCTCAACTTTTTGATGTAGGGTTACTTACTGTCCTCCTCATTGGGTCCATAATTCATTTGTCTATCTATCTGCCCACCTGTCAGTCTATCTGTCCATTTTTCTATCCATCCACTCACACATCTATCTCCACTTATACCCACATGTTCATTCCTTTCTCAGAATGATGTTAACAATAGCCTATGTTTATTAAGCACCTACTTGCTGTTCTAATTCATTTCCACATGCTAATTCCCACTCAAGCCAATCAATGCAGAGACAAAGACAAAGGCCCAGGTTTAAGTAACTCTGGGTTAATACACCTAGCCTCAAATGCTTGCTGCTCAAACCACAGGCTCGGGAGTCTTTCTGGCTTCCTCCTCCTGACAGCCAGCTGACTTGGCCTCCAAAGTTCAAAATCTAGCCTGTTTCTTTGACTTAGCTCAGGGTAGTTTTCTGAGCTTACAGCAGTGGCCTCTAGTTTCTGTGATGCATGTTCCTGAACTGACACCCTCAGGCCCTGACCTGGCTAGCCGCCCCTGAATGCTGGACCTGATTGAGAACAGGTCTACAGGACGGGGCTGAGGCTACATCATCTTGTCTTTTACCATCCATCATACCCCAAGTGCATCCTGAGCCAGGCTCAGCCCAAGGACTTGCTGATGTTGAGAGAAGAGAGACCTGGGGGCGGGGGGGGGCATCTCGTAATCCCTCAAAGTTCTGAGCACACTTGGATGGAGTTGGGCTGTGGCTTTCAGGAGTGTCCCCAGGTTCCCCGAGAGCCTCTCGACATGGGCACTTGCTCACTAAGTTGGATCTTTCCTCGGCTGACTGCAGCTGCATGGTTGGTTGGCTGCATGTCAGACGGGGGCCAAGTCAGACACAGTCAAATAACCCAGAGCCTTTGTTCTGCCATTCCTGCCTGGGGATGGAGACTACCAGAGCTGGGGAAGGTGGGGACTGTGCTCTTCCCTTCCCAGTGGCTGTGTCTCCTCAGGGGACCACTTGCAGAGGCATCACAGGGGCTGAGTCTAAGTCGACAAGGGACAGCCATGCCCACAGCCCACCTTGCAGTATATTGGGCTGAATATCTGAAACCTGGGGTCTCCTCCTACCTTTTCAGGAGATGGTTTCTGACCCTGAGGTAGGCTGAGGAGGCAGATCTGTGCCTGGCTGAATGAGTTCCAGTTAACTGCACTGCCTTTGAGCGTGGGGGAAGACAAGATGCTGGGTTGTATCAGGTGGGGGCTGAGATATGGATGCCTCTGTGTGTGTTCGGGTGCAGCATATTGGGTGAGCCTGCAGAGAGGTCAGCCTGCAGGCCTCTCCTCAAGAGAGGCTTCCCCAGGGCTGTGGCTGGCAGCCTGCCCCACAATGGTATCTCCAACACTTGTGCTGCTTCTCTTCATTCTGTCTAGCCAGTGGCAGAGCTGGGAGTCTTAGAGCTGGGCCACATTTGAGGTACAGGATCCCCCCAAGTGGGCAGTGTCTCATGCCAGATATCCTCATGGCTAGGCTTGCTGATGCATATCCCACCTCATGCTATTGTGGTGTCAGAGCACAGTAGTCTGGGTTCCTGCTCTTTCTGCTCCTTCACCTGTTCACCCTCTGTGGGAATATCCCCAGTGACTCTGTCTTGGGTGACGTAAGAGGCTCTTGCGGTTCCCACCATGCTGGTAGGAATGCATGGTGTAGAAACAGGACAGCATGCACAGCCCCACCAAGGCCGGCTTTTGTGGCATTCTGAACACAGTGGTTGGAGGGTGTAAGTTCCTGTGCTCTGCTCTGGGACCTGTCTCAGCCTCACCATCAGCCTTCTTCAGCTTTGCTGAGCTGGGCTGGTTCTCCAGCTGCTGCCCCTGTGGTCCTAAGTGTCTTCCCACAACCCCCTTGGTCTCTCTGGGCTCCGAAGAGTGTCAAGGCACAGAACCTTTGGAGATGCTCTGGTTCCTCTCCTAAATGTACAGATAATCAGAGAGGTTAAGTATCTTTCCTGCGGCCGCATAGTAGGTCTTAAGTGTTTTTCCACCAGCTGCACAGTAGGTCTGAGGTAGGTTGGCCAGAAGCATGGGCGTGGCCTGTTCTGGGTCCACCTCCCCTGGGTGGGTGATTCCCCACGGCTCTGCCTCCCACAGGCAGGAGACAGTCAGAGATCTTAGGGCCAGACACTCAGCAACCGTCTTTGCCCTGCCCTGCCAATACTGGCCTCTCCAGGCTGGCTCTTCTGCTCCCTGTCTTCCCTCATCCTCTTGCCCCTCCAAGAGCACCTGACCCTCTTAACAGTGCTCAGGGCATCCTGTGGAACAAGGGGTTTCCGACTCTCTTGTAGGCTGAGGCGAGATAGTGGAGTAGCTTCTCTAGACCCACAGCAGGTTAACTTCAGCTCAGAGTCACCAACGGGCCTCTGGATAGCCTAAGGTAACCATTAAGTATTGGTGATAAATTCCATCAGGTTTCCTGATAGAGGTGGAGGACAGATCTAGACCCCCCCCCCCCACAACTCCACCCCAGGAGACAAGCCTTTAGGAATGCCTGCGAGGGATTATCCTCAATAGGTCAATAGGCAAGAAGACCTACCTCAAGTGTGAGCATCATCCCATGGGCTGCCGTCCTGGGTAAAGCACAGACCACTGACGACCCGCCCCCCCCCCCCCCCCCAGCATTGTTTCTTTCTGCTTCCTGACTGACTTCAGATATACTGTGTTTAACTGCCTCTTGCTCTTGCCGGGTGCCTTCCCTGACAACAAACAGTTTCTCCTTTAAATTGTTTTTTTTTTTCTGGGGGGGAGGGGGAGGTAACTAATAGAGATGGACAGACAGCCTCTGGAGGCAGGTGTGGGTACAAAGAGGTGGCAGGCTTGGCGTGGGTTCCTTGACAGGGCTTCCAGGGAGGGATCCAGCCTTCTGCACCCAGAGTCTGTAGAGAGGGAGAGATGTTGAACTATCTGCCTGTCTCTGGACTGGGGTGGCTCTTGGGAAAGACTGAAATCTGACCTGGTCATTCTGAACTTGGTCTTTCCTGCATAGTGATGGGGGACACATCTCCCTGGAGGCCACCTCTCTGTCACAGCTCAAATGGGATGGAGATAGCAATAATTCCTGAGGGGACTGAGCTGTCAGAGATAGTTCATGTTTCTGAGGCATCTGCCCACAGAAACGGGACATCTTAACAGAGACTGCTTTTCTGTCTACCTGGTAGATAGCTGGCCAAGGCCAGTGTAGAACACCAGAGGGCTCAGGCCTAACCTACTTGACTTGGGGTAGTCACCTTGGAGTTTTGGGCACATGAGGCTTTCCTCAGTGGCCTGGGGGCATCTCCCCATGGCAGAACATCTCAGTTCTTGAGAATATAATGCTTCTCCTCCTATGTTCTACAGCTACTCACACTTGGGTACCATTTTTCTTCCCATCGCTTAAGATTCTTCCTCCAGGAATCTTCCTAGGCTTGGTCCAGCCCTCTGAGCGCAGGGAGAACCCATTCTGATAGCTTACTCTAGTGCCCATGAACAGCCAAGGGGAGAAAGATCAAGCAAGGCAGCATCAGGCTCAGCTGGGAGATCTGTGGTTGACTTGTGATGTCTGCCAGGGTCAGGGTGGAATATGGATTATGGGCTTGCTTTCTTATTTATTGGTGTGCAACATGTATGTGGGTATACAGGTGCTTATGGAGACCAAAGGACAACCTTGGGTGTCATTTCCCAAACAGGGTATCTGAGTGGCTTAGAGCTTGCCAAGTAGGCTAGACCAGTTGACCCAGTGAGCTCCAGGGATTCTCTGATCTCTGCCTCCTAGTGCTGAGATTCCAAGCTTGCAGCATTATGTCTAACATTTTTTATGTGGGTTCTGGGTGCTGAACTCTGGTTCTCATCCTTGCAAAGCAAATACTTCACCAATTGTGCCATCTATCCCAACATTCTTGCTCTTCTCTTGGTACAGGAAGAGAGTCACCCAACAGCTGCCACCCTACCTCATGCTTCCTGTTTCTCCTATGGAGGTACTCAGCCTCAACCCACTCTGGGCCTGGTGGAGGGTAGAGGGGAAAATGTCACTTCACGGAGCCCAGGGAACTGGGTGTCAGAGTGGCAGAAGAATGTCTTTCTCACCTCCCCACCCCGGTGGGGGGGGCATGCTTCTGGGAAGACTCTGTAGGTGTCAGGTGTATGACCTCAGGTGTATGGCAACCCAGGTGGCAAGTGGCCTCTGGGCTGTCCATCACTCCCTCAGTTCTCTGGACTTCATCTCTGAGAGCAACCTAGCACACTTATTTCCTAGCTGGGAAGGACATTCACTGTTGCTAGGTCCCATTTTCCATGTGAGAACTGGAGGAAGCTCCTCATCGTGACTGGTCTCTGGATCATACCCTGCAAGTTGTCAGTGGCTTCAGCGGCTCTCACACTTCTCAGGAGGTTCCCAAGAGTGACCAAGCTAGAAAGCCACATACCGTTCTGGATTCAGAGCTCTTCCTTCCCTATGGGTGTCTTTTTAACAGCTGCCCCGCCGCCCCATATCCCTGGACCTCAGTATGGAGGTAGAGATATAACCACTTGTCCCCTTGGATGTCTACTCAGGCTCTTCTTGGGGCCCCACCCTGCCTAGGTCCCCAAACACCGAAGAGAGACCTAGCAGGATCTCCTGTTAGTTGCTGGGCCAGTGTGGGAGGGCAAGTCGTTCTTTTCCATCAGATGGGACACATTGATATCTCTCCCATTCTATGAGATGTACCAAGCCTCAGTGCTAGGGAGGCCATGACACGGACCTGAGGCGAGGAAGTTCTCAGCTTGGCCACTGATGAGTATTACCCTGTGGCCACTGCCCTTCTCAGACCCCCAGCCTCTTCGCCCCCAACTTGAGAGAGATCCAGGTACCTGAAGCCTCGTCTAGTTTCTCACGATGTTTTTCATAGTTTCTTGCTATGGTATAAATGACTTGCAGCCGCACTGTGGGTGTGGGGAGACCTGAAAGAGGGAAGCAAGACAGTGGAGGTTCTTGACACCCACTCTGCTGCCTCTGCATGATCCCTCACTAACCTCCATCTTCTCCTCTCATCCTCTCTTTCTTGCCCCCTCCGTTCTCCTGAGGCAGCTCTTAATTTGGTCCTCGGCCCAGCATGGTGTGCTGTAAAATGCTGGCCCTCCGCCAGATTTGCCCGATGTTTTATTGATTTCATTAAGTAGGGCTGTAAGCAGCGCCCCACCTGCATGACGGTCTGGTTGGCATTAAAGGTCCACGGAGGCTCTGCTGGGTCCAGGGCAGCCTGTTAAGGGGCCTTGACTTAAATGACCTTCACCTCCATCCCTCTTGTATTCTACAGAGGTGCTGTTACAGCTGCAGTGATGGTGTAATCACAGCTTAGCACCTCTGAAGAAGAGAGGCCTGGAGGACACTGGCTCAGGCTGCCACCCTCCTGCCCTAGCCTGGGTTAGCTGTCTTCTTCCCATAGGTGCCCATCCAGCTCTGCCAGGACCATTCCCCCATGCCCCTCCGTGAATCTATGTTGGTGGTTTGTACTGTCCCTGCCTGTGCCTAGCCTGACAGCTTAGTTGCCCTGGTGGAGGAGGCAGGAGTGCCTTTAGGTGACCTCTGAACTCCTACCCCACCTCTGACCCAGGAGTGTTGGTTTGGGAGATAGAGGTTGGTTACTGGCCTGACTTGGCCTCAGGGGCTGTCCCTTAACCTGGTCTCAACTGCCCACAGGGCATGTGATAATTTGAATAAGAATGTACATGTATGTGGAGGATGTGTGCACTGTGGGTGGACTTTGAGGTTACAAAAGCCCACTCCAGGGCTCTCTCTCTCTCTCTCTCTCTCTCTCTCTCTCTCTCTCTCTCTCTCTCTCTCTCTCTCTGATGCCTGTGGATCTGGATGTAAAACTCTCATCTGCTTCTCCAGTACCACATCTTCCCATGTCCTGCCATGCTTCCTACCATGGTGATAATGGACTAATCCTCTCAAACCATAAGCCAGCAGCTCCAATGAAATGCTCTATTTTTTTTTAAGAGTTGTTATGGTCATGGTGTCTCTTCATAGCAACAGAAATTAACTCAGACAGTATGTCTTTCTAAATGTAAGTTCAAGAAGCTGGAGTCCCACTTAGGATACCTTGTCTTCTGGCTCCAGGTTGCATATGGAGAGTCTTAGGCTACTGGTGGGCTGGATAGCCTTCTCACATCATGGAGCATCCAGTCTGTAGGCCTCTGCAAAACATGAAGTGTCACCCTCCCACCCCCATCCCCACATAGAGATGAACAGTAGCTCAGAGAGGCTATGTGATAGATCTCTGGTCATCATTCCAGGTACAGTTTGGTTCGAGCCCAACCAGTCCCAGGAGGGGTACCCATGATGGATCTTCCCTGGTGTTCTGCTGTTCACCTCTGCACCTGCCTCTCTTCCCAGAACTCAAAAGAATGATTGTCAGGGGCACAGCAGGGCCCTGGGGATGGAAATGCAGGGGGCAGTAATTGGCTGGATCCTTTGGTGAGAAAGATGGAGGCCGCTGGGATCAACTACTTTTCCACAGGGGAGTGGGCTGCTGGGCATGTGTGGAGGGCTGCAGGGTGGGGAGGGGGGCTTCTTTGTACAAATGGAGTGTGGGCTGGAGACATGCTTGGGGAACTCAGAGCCTGAACATTCCTGACAAGATCTAGAAGTCCATTCCTCAGATGGGAACAAGGAGAATTTGGGTTACATGGTTGTGAGGAGTCTCACTGGGGGACTCCCTCATGGGCCCTGCTGACCCTCCTACACTGCCACAAATGGGCAAAATCAGATGATGGATCTCTGTTGGGGCAGGGAGGGGTGAAGCCAGAGTAGGGAGGGCCTAGGTCTGAGTCAGGGAGGATTGAAGCAGCTGAAAGGTGGCAGAGCCCCCCAGAAGGTTGGGCCACCTGAGTTTTTTCCTAGTTCACAGCCATAGGTCAGCATCTGAAGGTACTTCTGATGGCCCCTGACAGCCCCACCTCCTCCTGGGGCACTCGCCTGGTCCTTCCATCCTGTGCCCTGTCTTCTACTCAGCCTATTCTGTTCCTGATTCTTTCTCTCTCTGTCTATGGGTCTTAGATTTAGTTACCTGGGCTCACCCACCAGGCGATGATCCCCTTCTAATCCTCAGGACCCACAGGGCATCTATCAGCTGGGTGAGTAGACTGGGCTTTCTAGATGGCATCTCTGAGCCTAGCTGACTAGTCTTTGCCATGGGGACAGGAGAAAGTACTTATGGGTGTGGGTGTGACTGAGGGCTACTTATGACTGCCAGGTTCCTGGTTTGCTCCTGTTCAGTGGTTCCATGTCCTATCAGATACATTTTCATTCTGGCATAGGCTTCACCCTTGGTGTGCTGGGACTATTCATACAGCCAGTCACAGATTGGTTCCAACCTAACTTCAGTGTGTTCCTCTGTTAGATGGGAAAATGAAGTCTCTGTGTAAGCTTTTAGGGCAGGATCCTCAGGACAATGGGGCCAATTATTCTTGTTGAACAGACTTGGCATGGGATAGAGATTCATTCTAGATAATTTCTTGACATGTCACAATGATATAGGACCCTATCTGCTTCAGTTGGGCCCTTTCTGCACTGTGGGAAGCCTCCCTACTACACAGTCCCACCTTCCTCTGGCTGTCCATGCCAATAACCTGTGTTTCTGGTCCTCATTTGGGAGGATGCACAGCCACTGAGTGGTTGTTTGCTCCCTACAGCCCTTCCTATTCCAGTTTTTATCTGCACCTGAAGGTATTAGGAAATTAATTATTTTTAATTTTTGTATATGAGTATCTGCCTGCATTTATGTATGTGCACCATATGTGTGCAGTACCTGCAGAGGCCAAAAGAGGGCACCAGATCCTCTGGAACAAACTGGAGTTACAGACAGTTGTGAGCAGTCCTGTGGGTGCTGCAATTGAAATTTGAGTGTTTCTTCTGCAAAGAACAGCAAGTGTGCGTAACTGCTCAGCCATTTCTCCAACCCCTGAAGAGTTTTTTTTTTAAACCTGTTTCTTGATATAAAGTCCTCAGCTAAAAATAAAAGTAAAGACCTAAAAGTAAAGACCTCAGCTGATTTTCATAGGTCTAGAACCTGTGTGGATGCTGGCTAGATCAAGAGAGCAAAAGATGCCATGATTGAAATCATGACCAAGATCATGATAGCCTTGGAAAATTCCTCATGCACAGCCAATAACCCTGCCTCCCTACTTAGACTGGAACCACAGAGTGAATTCCACTTACCTAGAAGCTTCCCACATGAGACCACAGAGAACATTCTCATTCCTGCACTGTCTTCTCTTCAGCGTTGAGACTCATCTCCAGGATGGCACAGTCCTGTGCTCTTTTTCATTGCTGTGTGGTATTCACCAGAAGATTGTACAGTTGTTTCTGTATCCATTCTTCTGGCCCTGGGCATTAGGGTTACTCTCCTTTGGCTGGCTACCATGAGTAAAGCTTCGATGGCTGTTTCTGAGCATGTCCTTCATCATTTTCTTTCAGTCCCATTGGAAATGCCGATGAGTGGAATTTCTGGATCATAAATAGTCATGTACTAAGCTTCAGTTATCATTGCCTACTGGTTTCCCAGGTGGTTGGGATGATTAGTGCTCCCACCAGCAATGCAGAAAGTTCCTGTCGCTCTACATACCCTTGCCAACACTTGAGGTGGCATTTTTCTTTTTTAAGACCATAATGGCCTCTCACAGCTACTTTAATTTGGTTCCTTGACTGTCCATGGTGCTGAAAGTACTTTACTTATTAGCTAGCAGGACTATCTGGCGTTGAGAGTCCCTGTGGGTCTTGCTAGAGTCAGAGTTTTCCTTGATCTCTCTCTCTCTCTCTCTCTCTCTCTCTCTCTCTCTCTCTCTCTCTCTCTCTCTCTCTCTCTCTCTCTCTCTCTCTCTCCTACCTCGTATCAGAAGGTGACTTTCAGCTTCTGATTTCCTGACCTCACCTCCCTCCCAAGTGCTTTTAATGATAGGCATGAGCCACCAAGCCCCCCATTCATGACTTTAAAATCCAGGGCTTTGTGCATGCCAGACAAGCACTCTACCAACTAAGATACATCCTTAGCCTCACCCCTTCAGTATTCTGGATTTGAGTCATTTATTGGATTTTTTTGGTTCCATGCCTTACAAATGTCTTTCTTTTTCTCGGTTTTCTCCTTCCAAGCCATGTTCTTCAGACAGGGTCTTGATATGTAGCTTTGGATGGCTTGGAACTTGTTGCATAGAGACAAAGTTGGCCACAAACTTTTTGGTAATCCTTCTGCCTCAACATTCCAAGTGCTAATTTACAACTGTGTTTTTGAATCTTTATCTCATTCTCACAGGCTCCCCACCTTGTCTAAAGGCTCCCTGGGCTCTGAGTGTGGAATGTCTTTGGTGTGGTGGGCCTTTTCTGGAGGCTCTGGAGACAGACAGCTCTTGAGTAGAGGGGAAGACCAAGGAGACAGTGTCCACATCTGAGACAGCCTGGGCTTAGTCCTCACTAGTCTGCAGTGTGACATGTGCTCTCAGCAAAATGTCACCCCCTCTGCCTCAGTTTCCCTTCCGTGACACAGGAGAATGAAGCTTCTTTCCTCCCATCTCACTGGGTAATCATAAAAGCAAATGAAGTCTGGGCTTATGCCTATCCCAGCACTCAGAAGGCAGACCTCTATGAATGGAGGCCAGCCTGGGCTACATAGTAAAACCCTGTCTTAAAAATAAAACAGCTCAAAAAATGCTCAGGGATCATTACAGGGGAGGGAGCGGAAAGCTAGTAAGAGCGAATGGGTCAGGGAGTTTCTTGTGAGATTGTGTCTCCTAGTAATGCCAGAAGTTACGTCCCAAAATTCTCACCAACATGACTGTCAAAACATGATCCTAACATGGACAACACACCAATAGACAGGCCAAACACAGGTATGAGTAACACACAGGCTGAGCAGGTTGTATTTATGTGTTTTGGAATATATATGTACATGCACACAGACACACACACCCTTAACAATTAATGAAAAAAAAAAAGCCATGGGTTAAAAGAGAGCGAAGAGTGGTGTATGGGAGGGTTTGGAGGGGGAAATGATATAATTATATCATGATCTCAAAAAAAAATAAAACAGTTAAAAACAAAACAAGATGAAACATGGCAGTGCACACCTTTAATTCAGTACTTGGAGGTAGAGGCAGACAGAGCTCTGTGAGTTCGAGGCCAGCCATGACTACGTATGGAGACCAAGCAACCAAACAAAACTGGAAAACAAAATAAGTGTAAAAAGATGTCAGATAAGAGTGTGGTCCACAGATGACCCAGGAGCTGCTTCTGTTCCCTTGTAGGCCTACACCATTTCACCTGAAGCCCTGGCTGGGAAAGGCAGCTGGGAGGAGTCACTGAGCATGCTCAGAGGGAGCAGTGTTCTGACAGAGAACCTTGGCTGGAATTAACACCAGCAGAATGTAGCAGGTAGTTGTAAATTCTTTCTTGGTCTTTCCAGAATGTCCAAAGTATTGTACAAACAGTTAATTTGTTTATTGAAGTGAATTTGACAGACAGCAATGGAAGACTTTTGCAGAGAGTCATGTGATCTTTTCCCTGCATGTTTATATGGCAACAGGCTTGCCTTAATCAATATTTGCATATGTACACAGCCTGCCTGCCCCTCTCTGCCCCTCCATTGCTGAGATTATAGGCATGTGCCACCATGCTTAGCTTGTGTATTTTGCTCTGACCCCCGAGTTCTAGGCTCTCTTGGTTTAGTACATACTCCAAGTCACTCCTAAATTCTGAGATGCCTGTGTTGCCATACTATCTGAATTCATGTGTGTTTG
Organism: Phyllotis vaccarum; assembly: GCA_033318265.1. Taxonomy (NCBI): domain Eukaryota; kingdom Metazoa; phylum Chordata; class Mammalia; order Rodentia; family Cricetidae; genus Phyllotis; species Phyllotis vaccarum. The sequence goes on along the minus strand of JARWLC010000010.1, from coordinate 81,764,301 downwards.
CAATACACTGCAAGTTCAGGCAAACCTGGGCTAACCTACTTGTTGTTAGTATCTGTGAGATAACCTATGGGTCTGGACTTTACCAAGGACTTTCTTGGACTGATAAGCAGGGGCCGGGAGACATCTTTATTACTGAGAAAGATGTAGGGGGGCAGAGCCCAGACCTCAGTGACTCTAGTGTGTATATATATTTGGAGGAAGGGTTTCATGTAGCCCAGGCTGGCCTCAAACTTTCTACCTAGCCAAGGGTAACCCTGGGTTTCTGATCCTTCTGCTTCCACCACCTCAACGCTGGGATTACAGAAGGCTTGATACCTTCTATCTCTTTAATGGTGAGAAAGAAGCCTTGGTTTTTCTTTCTGCTAAATGGGAACAAACAGAGGTGAGTGAAGAACATGGGACTCCTTGGAGAATGGGCATCTGGGGCGCAGGAGGTTGGCCTCTGTGGGCTTGTGGGTGAGGGAGGGAGAGACCTCTCCAGCTCTGCCAGGCTGGCAAGGAAGGCAATGGGGTAGCATACAATGGGACCATTGTGGCTTCTGGGAGGAGCGTAAAGGAACATTCGCCCTTCCCACTTCCTCCCCTGAAAGGATATGAGGTCTTCAGTGAAGGGCTGGCTCTGTGCCAGCCTTACCAGGTTTCCCTCTGGCAGGCCTGGCACTTGACCACCTGTCTTTTGGAGAGATGGAGGACCATATACCCTGTTATCAGATGAGGCAACTGAGATTCGTTCAGGGGAGGGAAGGCAGAGAATTGCAGGTGTCCCCAGCTCAGATGCAGAGCATTCTACATGCTGTCACCTCGGTGTCTTGTTCTATCCCCCGCTACCTCCCACCCCCTGATGACCTCTGCTCTATAGCTTCCTGAGTTCTGTGAGGTCTCCTGGGAAGACTCTGCAGGTGAGTATATATAGATTGTGGCTGCAGCAACCTTGGTCCCATTTGGAGGCACAGTCCTCTGGCCCTAGGTTCTGTTGTCCTGTGATGCCTTCTTCCTGAGACTGTCTGAGGTGAAGACTGTACAAGCCAGCAAACATGGCCCTGTCCTCTGACAAAGTGTACCTGGTGCTCTTCCTGTCCTTCCTTTGGGAAGCCTTCCCAGATTTCCCTGCAGGGAGCTGTAGCTTCCCTCAGACTACTGGAATCTGCTTCCTGGGAGCTCCTGAGGCCTACCCGCAGTGAGTAGTAGCCCCATCTGGAACGGCAGGACAGCTGAGGTTCTTCATGAAGCCCTTGCTCATGGGCTGGCCAGCTCTGCCACTGTGGCAGAGAACCTTCTGTGCCCAGAACCTTTGGCCCTAAACGGGCTGGCTGGAGTTCCTCCCTAACTGGGGGACCCAGCAGAAGACAATTCCAGCCTCAGGGCTTCCCCGGACTCCACAACAGATCCAATGGTTGTGGGTCAGTTCCTTGTTCTCCTGTTAGGCCGATATGTATTGCTAAACCTGGCTCCTAAAGAAAAGGCAGAACATCCCACCTGCCTGCTACCTTCTAGATTCAGGACTCTACTTTTTCCTGCCCTGGTGGCTCTTGGAATGAACTAGATTGCGGCCATGTCCTCCAGTGCCACATTAACGCCCTTAGTGGTCCCTGCCTCTTGGGGTCCCAAAGATGGACTCTCCTGCATCATCTTCCTTCTAGAGAACCCTTCCTAGTCTCCATTCCCTTCATTCGTCACCCAGAAAAGTCATCTTGGGGAGTTCAGATAAAGGGTCCCCTCCCCAAGATGGCCCTCTGTGGCTTTAGAATGTGGTAGTTCCCCCTCTGTGGTTCCAGCTGAGGCAGCCAACTCAGCCCAGCAGCTGACACCTACTGTTTTAATAGTTGCTTCCTGGGGAACAGGTAAATACCTTGGCTGCTTCACAGGTGTGAGTTTGATTCTCAGAACCCATGCAGGCAAATCCAGGCATGTGATGCATACTTGTAACCCTGATCTGGGGAGGCAGAGACAAGTGAATCCCTGGGACTAGTGAGCTAACCAGCCTAGCCTACTGGGCAAGGTCCAGGACATTGAGAATCCCTTCTCCAAAAACAAGGTATACATTCTTGACCTCTGTCTGCCACAGTATTGCCTTCCCTCTTCCCCCTCCCCCCTCCTTCCTTCCCTCCCCCTCTCTCTGTCACACACACACACACACACACACACACACACACACACACACACACACACACACTCACACACCTTCTGAAATCACATTTGTCTTGTGAAGGCTTCATGATAATAGGGAGCTACTTTGCCTGCCCTCAGATTAAGTATGGACAGGAACGAAGGATCAAGGCTAAGTGTAAGGAGGCCATTAGGAGGCCTGGAGATAGGCCCAAGTGTGATAGGGGCAAGCCCGGGAGCCTCTTGTCTGTCCTTGGCCAGAGCCCCATGTGATGAATGTGATGGGCATCCCCTGGGATCAGGGGCTAGTGACAGTGGTGAATGGGGTCTTATGTTTGAGGTAGGGACTATAAAGCACAAGTTCTTTGGCTTGAACAACTGGAAACAGAGGGTTGCTAGGGATAGAAATCTATTTGAAGTGACACTTCTTCTGCTCTGGGTACCACAGACTGTCATTCCCACTCTGGCCACTAGGTGGCAGCCAGTACTTGGCTGCCCTGGCTTTTGGCCCCAGGATCTGACTAGGACTTTTCAGAGCTGGACCCTGCTTTGGGTTGGCTCATCCCAGCTTACAGTTTTGATGTGGAATCTCTTTACCATCCCACCAGCTCCTTGAAGGCTCCAGGGTCATGTTCCCAAGGGGTGGCGGTCCACACTGGCTACATGGGGCTTCTTTCTGAGGCAGCTCTGGGTCAGGCATGGGGGTACATGAATCATAAGTAGAGGGTTGGCAAAGGTGGCAAATACATGTGTTGTATGAAGTTTCTGGCCCAGCCTTTCTTTCCTAGCCCCAAGGTTCAGACCCTCTCACACCCTTGCTGCCGCTTATCCCCAAATAATCACACAAAGGCTTATATTAACTTCATGCTGGTCAGCTTATATCTCAGGCATATAACTTGCTAACTTTTAATTCTTAAACTAACCCGTGATTAGCCAAGTGGCTCAGTACCTTTTCTCAGAGCAGCGTTCTTTCCTCTGTGTCTGCTGGCGTCTCTGACAGGCTCTTCCTCTTCCCAGAGTTTTCTTAGTCTGGTGGCCCCGCCCATACTTCCTGTCTGCCTTCTAGCTAATCAGCATTTTATTAAACCAGTAGGAGGGACAAATATTTACAGTGTTCCAAAACATAATCTCACAGCATAAATGCAACATTTGGGACACAAACACACTCCAGATTGCTCTTCATAAATCTGAAATCCATCCAGGCACCTGCAACAGCAGTATGGGTTACTGCCACTCACACACCTATACCCAGCCCTGGTTGTTAAGGCTGAGGGCTTCCAATGTCAATTCATGGTCACCCGCTCTGGATACTCATACACCTGTCTGTCTGCCCATCCTCTAGAAGGATGGTCTAGAGCTAAGGATACAGAGATCCTGACCACTGTCCTCCCTCTCTATCCTTCAGGCCCAGGAAAGATGCCTTTGCAGAGTCTAGTGGCAGAGCTGGCTGTAGTTTATGTTCCCAGCCAGCCCTGAAAGAGAGAAACTTGGCTACAGACAGGCACCACCCACCTAAGGAACATATGATTTTAGACCTGGAAGGCCAGCTCTAGAATGCTTCCTGAATACCGATCCCCTCCCCTCATTGGTAGATAATAGGTGTGGAGGCTGAGTCCCAGAGAGGGAACAATCCACAGACACAGATTCATGCTCCAAACCCACCCTGTTTCTCACATTCTCTAGGCTGTGACTTGCCTCTGGCCCCCAGTGGTCCCCTTAGCAAGCACCAAGCCAGGCCATCTGCAGTGATCTCTCCTTGGGTCCTTAAAGATGTAGCTTTGCCCATCCTTTCCACTCTAGAGAAGATTCACGAGGCAGGTGAGTTGGTTTAAGGGGACCTGGAGTCTTTTTATCACCTTGATGGCCTCCATGGATTTTTGTCTCGGGGAGTATCTTTGAGACTTTAATTAAATCAGGAACTTGGGCCCCGCCAGCTTCCCGCCTGCTTATCGGCTTCTTAAGACCCTGATTCATTATCCAGGATTATTATTTTTTTCATCCCTGAAGTAATCTTTAAAGGCCTTCTATCAGGGAGATTAAAGCCATAAGTCATACGTGTCCATGTGGACGCTTTGTTTTCCCTTCCCATGGATGGGCACGAAGCTACCCCAAGGGCCTGGGCTCTGGTGCCATCCCGGGGTGGGATTCCAGCTGGGTAGGGAATTAGGTAGATCTGTGTGTGGGTGCTGGGCTGGCGGCATGGGTAGGAGGAGATGAGAAATTCCCCACTTTATGAATCGTCGTCTCCTTTCTTTGACACTCATAGGTCACCTTTCTCTGTGTCTTTCCCTCTTCCGGGCTGAGCAGAACAAGACAAAATGTGATGTGATCAGGAATAAAGACAGGTAACTGGGGATGCCATCTACCTCCCTCCCTCCCTCCCTCCCTCCCTCCCTCCCTCCCTCCCTCCCTCCCTCCCTCCCTCCCTCCCTCCCTTCCTTCCTTCCTTCCTTCTTTCTTTTTGTCTAAAGTTCTAGGATCAAGGCTCTTTTTTTTTGTGGTAGTAGCTTCTAAGCCACCTTCAATTGTGACTGCTCTCTGAGCCAGTGTCCTTTGAGTCACAGAGATCTCATCCAGACCCCCAGGCCCTTGACAATGAGTGGAGCCTTGAGTTTGATCTCTAATGGAGACAGGGACATCACAGGTATGGAGACAGAGGGCAGGTCTTCTGGAAGAGGTTGATGCTGGGAACTTGGATCAGGGCTCAAGAAGCTAGTATCTGGTTCCAGACGTGGGTGGAGTAGATCCTATGTGCCAGGTCTCAAGTTCTGCCTTATCTCTTTCAGGGGGAAATATGAGGTCAGGGGAAGGGCTCTATCTTTAAGGGACCCCATTGTCCCAAAGGAAGTCTACGATCCCTGCAAGTTCCTAAGCTGCTAGTTACATGGCAAGTGTCCCCTGCTTGGTTGACAGCAGGTGGTGGCAGTGGCTGTGATGTCCCTTTGACAGTGGCTGCTGTGTAGGTGGAGGTAAGGCATTTGGGGGGGGGGTCTTGAGGACATCTTAGAAAGGTCCCAGTTGAGTCTAAACAAATACTCAGATCCCTCTGTACCTCCTTGACAGTAGGCCCAGGCAGCCCTGGTACCCTATGGATGCATATACAGAGCTGGGATGAGGGGCTCAGGATCTGGGGGCCTGGAAGAGTGCAGACCCCTTGCTAGAAGCACAGGAGATATGTCTGACCTAGCACCTCAACTCCTGTTTTCTTGACTACCAGGTCCTTGCACACTCTGTTCCTACATGTTCCTGGACCCCACATCACCTAGAGTTATTTATCTATGTAGCCATATCCCACCCTGGCACAGCAGAGTTGGATTCCTGTGTCATAAGCTCCTAACTGGGTGCCTTCATCGCCCCCCCCCCCAAAGCTTACTTCATGGTGGCTGGCTACAGCTGAACTCCTCTGAGGCAGGCTGGTGACTATTACGTCTCTTTCCACCCAGCATAGAGCAGACTTCCAGTGAACTTTTATTGAAGGAATTAGACCGAGGGAGAGGCATAGGCCCACAGGAAGAACTTTGGAGACATGGCCGTCCTAAGAGGGATGTTCAAATTCCTGGCGACCCTGCATTTTATAGCTTAGAAACAAGACACATTCCCTGGCTTGCTTTTGGTCTGGGCACTGAGGGCTCATGATTCCTAGCCCTGATGGTAACAGGTCAGGTTGCTGGGAAGGAATGGGCTCTATCACTCCAGTTCCTTTGTTCCCACATGTGCCATCACATGGGGACATGTGTCATGAGCATGCAGGAGAGCTCCCATCTTCCTGGGGTAGAATGGGGGCTGTGGTTGAGCAGGTGCAGGCTGTGATCCCCTACTTCCATCACCAAGGTAGGTGGACGCTCACACTGATTTGTGTTATCCATAATTACTTTGTTTCCTAAAACGAAACTCGGAAATCCCTGCAGAAGCTTTCAAACCCAGGCCAGCCTGGCTTTTTCTACTATGCACTCTCAATACCTGTGTGCATGTGTCCTGTGCACAGGCACATGCTTGCAGAGCCCCGGGATGTTATTAGACAGTGATTGAGTATCAGGGCCTAGAGGTTGACCCGTGGTTCCTGCAGGAGTTGGGGGTGACAGGTGACTAGGGGGAAGCAATTAGTTCATGATCCCCGGAGGGCAAAGGCCTTTGCCTATGTAATGACAGCTTCTTCTCCAGGGCTCACTGTGCACAGCATGCACTGGCTGTGCTGTACACACCAACCTCATCTCCTAATGGCCGCCATCCTAGTCCACAGACAGGAGAATGGAGATACGGGGCATTCATGTCCTGCTTTCCTCCGTATCTTCTTTACTCTCCTGTGTAGGGGAGCTAGGGAGCTTGGCTGAGGCTCTCCTGAGCTGTTGTAGGCTAACCTCTCCCTGCAGGACTGCTGCTTGTTTGCAGCAGCTTAAACTTGACAAAAGCTCCAAGATTACAAGGTTAAGATCCCAAGGAAGCCAGATATGAAAGTCACACACCCGTAATCACATGAGGCTGAGGCAGGGGGATTGTGAGATCAAGGGCAGCCTGAACTACACAACACGACCCTATCTTAAATAAAAACAAAACAAACAAGTCCATGGAGATATCCATTCAAAAGATGGACTTCTGGGTTGCCAGGCTGGACCTGGGCTTAGAAGCAGAGACTCTTGGGCCTGGCAATTAGGATCTGGTCTTAGCTTAGCTCCATCCCTAAACCAACTACCTCACAGGTTCCATGTGCACAAAACCTTTCTTGGAAACTAAAGCCCTAGCTATACCTAGGGCCCTCAATACCATGGTGTAGCCCTTAAGACTCTGTGCAGCGGCTTGGGTGATCAAACAGTGTGACTCCAGGCACAGGGGTCACTACCCCATGTCCCTCTGCCTCTCAGGAGGAGGTGCATTCATTGTTACCCCCCACTTCAGTGAAGGAGATGCAGGTTATTACCACATCAATGGATAGTCACAGCAGTCCTTGGTTAGGTGCAGGAGGCTGGGGAGCCCAAAAGCCCTAGAAGGGGGAGGCTGCAAAAGCAGGTTCTAAATCCCAGTCTTGGTGTTGAACCCACAACTTCTCTGAGCCTCCATTCTGTCTGTGAAGAGGGGCCCCCACCGTTGTGAGACTGGGGTGGGGGTTGGTGGGATGATGGGAGTAAACCCCTCAATTTGGGCACGTAGTAGATGGGCTAGAGGATGCTGCGGGGGGGGGGGGCATACAGAGGAGGATAGGTACTCCTCTTTCTAGATATGAGCTGAAAACGGTTCTGCCTCATTCACCCCAGAAGACACACCTTTGTCACCATGTGCATACTCACGAGTTGGGGGTCGGGGAGTGAATGGCCTCCAGCCAGGTCAATGCTCTCTTTTATTCCTCCCTTTATAGATTGGAGCAGGCTAGTGGGCTACATTTGTCTTCTTAGCTCTGCCCCCCTCCACCCCCCAGCAGCTGCTGGAAGTTGCTGTTCTGAAAGTACCCTGGGAAGTTCCCAGCACTGCCCAGGTGGGAGAGGGCTGGAGCTCTAGCCCCACCCACAAGAGGCCCTTAGCAGCGGTAGTCAGAAGGTTCTGTGTGTGGGTACTCTTCCAGTATGAATGGATATGATGAGCCTCTGCGGCCTCCAGCCTAGAGCCCCAACTGCTTCCCAGGCCTCCATTGTCGCTGCCCCAAGGACTTGTCCTTCGGTTTCTCTTGGCTCTTTGAGTCTTCAGATCCAGTCCACTGGACCCTGGGCCTCAGAACCCCTCTTCCAACAACTGAAACCAATACCAACGGAGGTCCCAGCAACTACTGTGTCATGGCCACTGGCCTGTTTGGTCCATAGAGGATGCACACGGGATAGTGGGCTACCCTTCCCCACTTCTCAGTCTGGCCCATGTCCTCCACCAATGTCAGCTTCCTAATCTATGAGTAAAGAGAGTAGACTTGAGAGATTGCAGAGTGTAAGATCAAACGTGAGGCTGCCCCACACTCTCTAAAGTCAGACATCTCTAATCAACCAGGAGCAGCCTTGGAATCCTTGTTAACCCAAGAGCCAGCCAGATGGGTTTGTGGATGGTTTGAATTTCTAAGCCTCTTGGAAGAGGCAAGGTTTAGTCACATCCCACGGAGAGTTGTCTACTGCTTGCTGTGTGGAAAGAGGACGAGGTGGAAGATGCTGGTGATATCTCTGTGGGATTGCACTTGATCTAGAGGGAGGGTCTGCCACAGGATGTTGCAAAATGAAGCTGGGAGCCCCAGGCCTCTAGTTGTGCATCTGTTACCCTACTCAGTACCTAGCTCTTAGTCTAGGCAGGACCACCCATTATGTCCACCTTTCTTTATGGAGCAGAATCTGCACATCTGGGGTTCCTTAGTCCTGCTGCCTGCACCCCTATTTTACGGATAGAGAAGCTGAGGAAGAAACATATGTCGTGACTTGGTTGCCCAGCTAGACAGAAGCTGAGCTCAGGCCCCTGTCTTCCCCTGCTGGATTCATCCAGGCTAGAAGCCAGGTCCCCAACATCGAATGAATTCCATAATTTGTAAACTCAGCGGAGTGGCTTTTACAGAGGCATGTCGGGAAGTGATAAACAATATCTTGGATAGATTTACAGAACCTCCAAACGCCGCATCTCACTGATGCCTGCTTTTGCTAAGAGCCACATGTGGCCAGAGCACGGGACCAAGAAGGCTTTTGTGGCTGACAGCCAGGCCTTTCATGGGTTTTAATAAGACAGGTTTACTGCCTGGAGGAGCCCGGAGACACAGGAAGGGGAGGGCTGCCTCAATCTGGGCTCAGGCTAGAGGAAAGAACCACAGAGGAAAGTCCCGCCCCTCCCTCCAGCCCTGCCCCTCCCCAAGGGGCCTTGTGCCCATCCCAGGGTACTCTGGACCTCTGAGAGCATCTGTAAGTCCTGCATTCTGCCTCTTCCTCTGACAGTGTGACCCAGGGTCCTCTTTCTTAATTTGAGCCTCAGTTTCCCCATTTCTAGGCCAATAATTATTAACCCCTACTGAGTATCAACGTTCATAAAGCAAGGGCCTTGAACTACTCTGGACTGATCTCGTGCACAGAAATCTGGTTTCTCTGTGGACCCTGCTCTGGCTCAGAGAAGCACTTCTGTGGGGAGAGGACATTCCCAACCTCCAGTCAGTTTGTGAACCCAGGAGGTCATGCTGTCCCATCCCCTCTGTTTGACTCTCATTTGCTGAGAGCAGAGTCGCCTGGGCATAGTAAAATGCAGGGACACATGTCCAGTTTCCTCTCCCCTTCTGGCTGGCCAGCATCAAGTGACATGAGCTGTGTATGCTTTTGTATCACACCTGCCACTCCCCTGCCCCCAGACTCTGCCTCCTCTCAGTAATGGGTAAGTTGAGGCCCTAGAGATTTGGAGAGGGTTTCCTAGGGACTCAAGCAGGGGTGAGGGCAACAGCAGCTGAGAAACAGTGGCAGTCAGGTGTGCGCTGGTATTCATTCTCTGTTTCTCACCAGCTTATGCAGGAGGCATATGTCACTTGCTGCAAAGGACTGGCTCAACTGGCCCAAGACTGTGACCATGGTCTTCAAGGGTTTGGAGGCCTTGATAGCAAACAGCATGCAGTGGACCTGGAGGTGGAGACCAGGGAGGGGTCAGCGGCCTAGGAAAGTGCTAACAGCCAAGCTATCCAGACCCTGCCAGGGCTTACAGATGCTCTGGAATGGAATCATGGGAGATGGGAGGAAGTAGCAGCAAGGTGTGTGACCAGAAGCTGGGGAGCCAAGGGCAGGGAGATGATGGTTTTCTTTCTCTGAGACATGGTCTTGTGCAACCCAAACCAGGCTGGCCTCAAACTCACCATGTAGATGAGTAAAACTCCTGACCACCCCTCCGCAGCCCCACCTCTCCCTGCTGAGTACTGGGATTATAGCTATGTGCCACCACACCTAGTTTCTGCAGCACTGGACGAATCCCAGACTTTATGCACTTCAAAGACTCTAGGAACTGAACTATATCCCAGGCTTGCAATGTGATCTTTAAGGCCCATCTCCATTCTTCGGTTCTGTTATGGCTGAACATGCTCAGAAGCCGAGGAGAAGGTCTGTCAAAGGGTAGAGTATGAAAAACGATTGTTTTTTTCCTGGGACTACAGTGTTGCCAGGAGCATGGGATTGTGGGTTCTGAAGCCTGGGAAGGCGCAGGCAAACCAGGATGGGTTGGTCACCTTACATCAGAGTGTCATGTGGGAGTGCATTGTAACTCTGGCTCTGCGGCTTTTAGGCTGGCAAAAACACACTGGCCTCATCTCATGACCAGCAAGATAGCCTGCTGAGGTGGGAGGGATGAGTGGAGCCTTAGACCTATGAGTCTTGGTGATAATAGGCCAGGCATCATATGACCTTCACTCTTTCTCTGGGATTTTACTTTCCTTTCTGTAAAATGGGTGTGTGTAGCTGGCATTGGTAAATCATGCTTGTAATCTCAGCACTCTGGAGATGAAGGTGGAAGTATCAGCAGTTAAAAAATCACCCCTGGCAGCTGAAAGGGACCAACCTAGGTCCACTACATATGTGTGGCTTGGTCTACTTGTGGGACTGTCTCTAACATTTTGGATGACTTTTGGAAACCTGTTCCTTATATGGGGTTGCCTTGCCCAGCCTTAATGCAAAGGGAGAAGATTAGACCTACCTCAGCTTGATATGCAACGCTTTGTTGATACCCGTGGAGGCCTGTACTTTACAGAAACAGAGGAGTGGATTGGCTTCATGGCGGGGTGGTGAGGAGGAAGAAGAAAATGTGGTTGGTGTGTAAAATAAATGAATACATTTTATTAATATTCTAAAAAAGTGTTTGATGCTAGTCTGGGTTCCATGAGAGTCTGTCTCCAAAAAGAAAAAACAATTTCAAAATTTCTGGAGATGTGGCTCAATTGGTATAATGCTTGCTGAATGTGTACAAGGCCCTGGTTCTGATTAGCACCATGTGTAAGCCAGACCCCAGCACTTGGGAGGCCAAGGCAGGATAACCAGCTCAAGGTCACTCTCAGTTTGAGGTCATCTGGGCTCTCTGAGACCCTGTCTTAAAACAACAGGGCCTGGAGAGGTGGCTCAGTGGTTAAGGGCACTGGCTGCTCTTCCAGAGGTCCTGGGTTCAGTTCCCAGCAACCATAGGGTGGCTCACAATAATCTGTAATTTCAGTTCTGGGGGATTCAATACACTCGTCTGGCCTTCTCTAGCACCAGGCAGGCACAGAGTACACAGACATACATGCAGGCTAGATGCCACACATAAAAATACAAAAGTAAGTCTCAACAATACAACAAAACAGAAAAATAAGAGTTTGGGCTGGAGCACAGATCCCTCCTGCTTCTTCTCAGGCTTTAGACCAGTCCTCTCAGGTGCTTTCTGTCTGTGGGTGCTGGGGGAGCGGCTTACATGGCTGGTCTGTGGAAAGCCACTGTGCTGTCTCCTTCTCTGCAGCTGGGCAGAGGAGGGCTTAGTGTCTTGTGGGTGGCTGGGCCCAGGCCTCCTTCAGGCCACCCTCAGCCAGGCCCTGTGGCTCTGTTACTTACCTCCTGGTTCCAGAAGGAGGATTAAGCTGAGATGGTCCTTTCGTTTTCCTAGGGCAGCTGGGTCAGGTGGCCCCCCAATAGCTGAGTGTCAGTCATTCTTGCTGAGGTCGGATAAGAGCAGAGGACACATGGAAAGGCAGCCTAAGCTACCATTTAGGGGTATGGGCTCTACGATGGCCTCAGGCCATTGGTTGGAGACAGTCTAGTCCTCAAAGGCCAGTAAATTATCCTTCCTTGCCAATTGCTGAGTGGCTTTAGTGGCAGGACCTAAAATTCAGACACCTCTGGTGGGTAAGGGGCTATTTCCTATAAGGAGAATCCTCCTCCACTTTGGGCACACACAAATATAAAAAATGTGGGTGCATGTATGCGTACAAGTATTTATACATGTTGGTTTCATGCATGGGATCAAACACACACTGCCAGCACCACACTAAGTTTATTCAGGGGAGTTGCTGAGCGGGTATGAGGGAGAGAGAGAAAGAGAGACTTTCACGTGGTGGCTCCTTTTAAGAGGACAGGTGGGCACAGATTTATGTAGCCACGCCTAGAGGTGTACTCTCCATACTCAGTGTTCTGCCTGTTCAGCCTGAGAAGTTGGCTGGGTGAGAATTGACTCAGGTGCCATGTTGGGTTTACCATGTGGCTGCTATGTGCCAGGAATCCTTACAATACACACATACCATTTACATACCTACAGCTACTACTAGACACCCTTGCCACTGCCATACCTTCACACATATGCCTTTGGGCTTGGGCATGCGTGCACTCATGGACAGACAGGTAGACACACACACACTCACACACACACACTCACACACACATACACACACACACACTCACACATACACTTACACACAGTACATGCACACTCACACACACATATACACACATATACACTTACACACACATATACACACATATATACACATACACTCACACACACGCTCATGCACACTCACACACATATACACACATATACATACACACTTATACACATATACACACACATATATACACACACTCACACACATACACTCATACACACATGCTCATGCTCTCACACACACTCACACACACAGTCCCACTCATAGAGCCACCATACAAAGACAAGCAAAGGTAGATATGTCATCATGAAAATTGCTGAAGTGACTTGGTATCACATGGATTCTAATTGTTACTTGATGAAAACATGGAGCTAGATATTGGGGAAAAGCTGGAATATCAGAGAGAGGAAACAGACTACAGTCAGTTCTCACCCAGCCAACTTCTCAGGTTGAACAGAGTAAGTGCTATCTTCAAGAGTCTTCTGCCTGGCTTGTTGCTCCTACAGAATGCCTGAATCTCTGCCTAGCCTGCCTTAGGCATCTTCCCCTCCCAGCTGTTTTACTTCTGGTTCAACTCTGCATCATAATCCTAGAGTTAGGATTAAAGGTGTGAACTACTACTATTTAGTTGTTAGGCCTTGAACTCACAGAAACACATATCTCTGTCTCCTGAGTGCTGGGACCACTCTCTGACCCTCATGGCTTGACTGGGGGGTGATTCTGTTCTCTGATGTTCCAGGCTGATTTTATTAAATATAAAATATATCACTGAAACTTGGTGCTGTGGGATTATGTTCTTATACATTGTAAATATTTGCCCCTCCTACTGGTTTAATAAAAATGCTGATTGGCTAGAAGGCAGACAGGAAGTGTGGGTGGAGCTACCAGACTATGAAAACTGGGAAGAAGAGTAGAACAGAGATGCCAGGGAGCCGCAGAGGAAGCAGGATCAGAATGCTGCTCTGAGAAAAGGTACTAAGACATGTGGATAATCATGGGTTAGTTTAAGAGTAAGAGTTAGCAGTAATCTGCCTGAGCCACAGGCCAAACAGCATATTATTAATATAAGACTTTGTGTGATTATTTGGGATAGCTGGTCTGGATCTCAGGGCTATGCCGGGCCAGAAACTTACTACACCTTGGTCAGGAACAGTGGAGATTGCAGTGGGTAGGGTGGTAGGGGCAACAGGTGGTACCCTTACCCTGGAAGTGACTCGTTCTGGGTTGGAGGCCCGAGTCCTACATCAGACTCTGGTTTCCTGCTAACCGGCCCTGCAGAGCACTAGGGGACCTCCATCCTGCAGAGCCACCCTTCCTGTTACTGGCTTTAGACATCAGCTCTTCTCTCCTGAGCCCATATCCCTGACATGACTACAGGCCTCTTTAAATTGTAAGAGGGATCAAGGTGGCTAGCACGGAAGGTGACTGGCCCAAGATCGCCAGGAAATCAAAGGAAACCAGTTTCCCCAGAGAGGCGTCAAGACATAGTAGCTTCCATCAGGAGTAACGGTCGCTGCCCCTATGTGAACTCTCTCCATCCACCCTCAGCCTCGACTGCACTACCTGGGCCTCAGTTTCCTTCTTTGGCAGTGATGGAGTTCAGCCAGACCACACTTTCCAGTTGTTTTCCTGCCTTCACACACTACTGAGACATCTTCATCTTCACACTCCACTCCAATAGGACAGCAACTAATCAGGACTCCTGTACCATCCCCACCTAGCCTTTCTCTCGCCCAGCGGTTGGTGGTTCAGCTCCTTATTAGACCAATCAGGTGTCTTAGGCAGGCAAAGTGACACAGCTTCACAGAGTTAAACAAATTGCAACATTAAAGAATGCAGCACATCTTTGCATCGTTGAACAAATGTTCCAGAGCATAAACAAATGTAACACATCTTAAAATAATAATGTTTTTACAACAAGGTAGCAAAGAGGAAAGAAGTGAATAGGGGCTACTGAAGATGACCGTGGAGTCCAGTCTTTGGCACAGAGAAAGGAAAAAATATGCCGCATAAAGACACAGGGGTCTTAATGACGGCCTGGTGTGAGAGACCCTGGTAATCAGAATATCCAGGACTAAAATTGCTGAAATTAGGGAAGAGCTGTAAACAAGAAATACATGACTGCCTATAGCATGGCTTGTGAGGCCGTGAGGTATGGGAAAGTGAGTGACATAACCACACATCTGTCTTTGACACACAAGCTGCACAGCCTGAGGCAGGACAAGGGGAACTCCGCCCCTGATGGGCTGGCTCATAGGAGCCAACACAGACACTTGGTGATCACCAGTGGAGGTCCCCAAGGATAACAGGGACTCGAATACAATAAAGGGGGGGGGCGACGACACTACTGGGGGAATCTAGCTATGAGGGAAGTGATGTCTGAAGCCCAGTTCACAGGAAAGGACTGTGTTCATTAGAAATGTGAGGAGCCGGTTCGGTGAGGACCACCAGGCTGGCATGAGTCCTTTTGTGGGACCAGATTTTTATCAAGTAGGAAAAGGCTTTGGAGGCTCAAGGCAACTTAAACCACCATGTAAAGAACGACCGTAAAGTGAGAGTAACCTAGAGACAGGAGAAAGGCAGAGCAGAGAAAGAGGTCTGTGTAAGGCAAATGACAAAAAATTTGTGTTGAGCCCAAGTTCTTAAGGGGGGTGGGAGGGAAGAAAGCCAGATTGTTTTAAGAGATTCTGGAAGGCTTTAAAGCCTGAAGAACAGTTTACAGAAGGCATCCATGTTAAAACAACACAGCTGAAGGTGATTAAGCCTATCCAGGGGATGGGCAATTATCACCTCCACATCAGGCTAAACAGGCTGCCTGTCCCCCCTGCTAAAAGTTATGTATGCTGGGTGTCAGGGTGCCAGGGCCTCCCCCAGCAGCCAGGTGTGGCAGATAGAAAGACAACATCTGCACAGCCACAGTGGCAACCCAGGACCTCTTGGGACCCAGGTAACCAGCAAGTGCAGCAGGGAAGATTGGGGGCTTCATTCTCTTGGTCCTTAAGGGTAAGCTGCTGAGTAGACCCTGCTGGGTTCATTCGGTGGAGGAACATAGGATGCTCCATGGAAGAGCTCCAGAACGCTGAAGTGAAGGCTCAGTGAGAATGACTGAGAAGTATGGGGAACTAAGTTAATGCCTCCTAGCCACACTGCGGCCCCCCAACATTAATCCGATGAGGAAGCAGTTGATAAAAAATGGATGGAATCTTTTGGTGCTGTGTTAGACCTTAGCTTTGATTCGAGTGTGGGTGGGATCTTAGTTTTGAACTTCAATAAGCACCTGGTACGTGCTTGGAACAGATGGCAGTGGGCTTTCTGAGTACTTCCCCAAGGTTATATTTGTAGGGAGGCCCAGGATGCTGAGCTGTCCTGCCTCAGGAAGAAGGCTTTGTTATCCAGTTGGCATAATTCAAACCTCTGAGTGTATGGAAGGTTCGGGAACCCATTTGAAAGACACAGCAGTACTCATTAAAGAGCAAGCATGCGAAATTAAAGAGAGTACAAAGGCCAGGTGTACCTATAGGATTCAAGGAAATTTTATGATTGGATAAAGCATGGGTGCGTAGTGGAAGAATTTGACACCATCCTGGGCCTGTAAATGCCAAGGAATAAGTAAGGGTATCTTGTGTGGATGGAAATAGGTGTTCCCAGAAGCTGTAAGTTTGTTAGGGGACAGTCAATAAAGGCTGTTGTCCCAGAACCAGATGCGAAGGTCCTATTGTTGAAGGCATCACATGCATTATTTGCAGAAGTTGGGCAAAGAAGTTTCTGGCTGAACTAAAGTAGTCTCCTCCCTTCAAGCTATCCCCTGTAGTGCCTATAAGAAGTTACTACTAAGGTTTCTGGGTCCAGTATGCCTCCTGATGGAAGTGCCAGGCAAGATGCACCAGCTTGTACTATAGTGTTCTTTCTCTTTCTCTCTGTCTCTCTCTGTGTGTATTTGTTGATAGAACCAACTTTCTGGTTGCACTTAGGGCCCTGTCATGGAGATTCACATCAGGTCCTGGGATCTTGGACAAAACCCTATAAGCAGGGAAGTTGTAAGGTCCAGCGGAGAAGCAGCTGCTACTGTTTTGTTACATGGTGTAGCTGCTCAGGTGTTTTCCTGTGTTTGTGTTTGCAATTACCCCAGCTGGCCTGTTTGGATAGCTTCCCATTTTTCAGCCTTTTCCTCACTTGTGTTTTATAGTGGGAGGGACACCCTGAGACTTGCCAACGTCAAGACGGCCTGAGAGTTCCGTACTTTTCTGGAGTTGGAGAACAATCAGACTTCTTCTCTCTTCCTCCGAGGAGCCCAGACCCTTGCGCAAGAGAGGGACAGGAAGAACTAAGAGCCTGAGGGCAAGCGGCTGCAGCATTGTATGGGACCATCCTCTGAGCCAAACTGCCACCATCTTCAGGTCAGTTGGGTCTTTTGCAAAAGATCATCGTGTGTGGTGATATGTATTTAATAAAATTAATCTGGAATATCAGAGTCAACCACAGACCCAAGCCAGATCAGGGAGTGAGCTGGGCAGAGCAGGAGAAGAGAGTTGTGGGTTGTTTAGTTTTGTTTTTTTTTTTTTTTTTTTTTGGCCGAGGTTTGCAGATAGAGGATCCTGGAGACAGGCCTGAGAAGTTGGCTGGGTGACTGGTTTGTCTCTGATATTCCAGCTTTTCCCCAGTATCTGGCTCCAGGTTTTCATTATAAACTAACTAGAGTTTGTGCAATAATCATGGCTGGGCTTGTTGACTGTTGACATTCCTCTATAAAAGGAGGGTTGAGTGGATCGGGAACCTTCAGGCCAGGGACCTGTGTATCTAGCCATTCTTCCCAACCAGCCATTTCTACCCTGACTGCATGATGTCTCAGGGAAGTGCTATATATGCATGGAAGGACTCAGGGAGCAGATTCCATCTATACAACCACAGGTAGGGGCAAGGGAGTCATCTGTGATCGGTAAAGACTGTCTAGTATGGCTTCTTTAAGGCCACCCAGGCTTCTGCCTGTATTCCCTCACCAGTTGCCTATAAATAGGCCAAATATACTCATTGGTTTTCCAGAGTGAACACTGGTGAAATTGTACCTTGGTTTGTTGTTGGGACATTAGGAGAGAAGGGTAGACGCTATTTATGCCCCCCCCCACCCCGGAAGGAATTTTAGCATTATTAGCCTATAAGGGTCAGCCCTTTCAAGAGAAGACCCATAGGTTCCTAAAACCTTTCCACTGGATCCAACAGCCAACAAATGCTAAACTCACCGCTAGGGCCCGAGCATTGGTCATTTAGTTCTAGTATGAGGGATATTTATAGAAAATGCGCTCTGGGACTGGACTGCTGGTGACTTCCGGCCAGAGCAAGGCCAGGGCTTCTGTATCTTTTAGCAGGTGGTTGGCCCTATATTGTCCTCCAGTCCTCCACCCCCTTGGGTGGGGTTGAACTATCCTTCCAGAGATGGAATGGGTGTTGTTCAGGGTGCAGAAGCAGGTGGGAACAGGGCAGTGAGCGCCTTCAGACTGAGGAGGGATGGCTGTTGTCCTGTGCCTTGCAGGTCTGTCTGTCTCAGTTAAAGGAGTCTTACTTCCGCTCAGTGCTTCCTAAAGGCAGTGCTGACTCCAGAGGCTAATTCCAGCTCACATAGGGACGATGTCTCTAGATTCCTGCTATTCCTCAGCGCAGTGGCTACAGAAGGGGCAGGGGTGAGCGTCTCGGTACCGGTTGTAATGCAAGCCAGGGATAGTGCTTGGTCCCCTGCCCTGCTCATCCTAAGAACATCAGGCCTAAAATATTAGTAAGGAAGATGTGACACTCCCCCTTCCCCGACCTTGCAGCCTAAGCTCAGATAGAGTGATCAGAGGAAACCCTGACAAGAGAGCATATCAAGGCTCCACTGGTCTCCATCTTTCTGGAAGAAGCCCAGTTCAGTGAAAGCCACCGTGTGCTGAGGCAGGCTGTGTGGCCAGCAAGCGTCCTGCCCTTGCAGTTGGGCTCTGCATTGATCACCTTGGGCTTGGCAGGCAGGAAAAGGGATCATGATTTCAGGTGTAAGGAAGGGTTTTGATGTGAGCAGACGCCTGACCTCTGCGGTTCCTTTGAATCCAGGGTTCCTTGGCAGAGAGAAACACACACAGCACTCTAAGTGGCGTACAAGGTTACCGAGGACGGAGCAGAAACCCGAATATAGCCGATGGGAGGAAGGCGGCAGCTGGGAGGAGAAAGTAGGTCCTCGGAACAAATGAGGTGGGGCACAAAATTAACGAGGCTGGAAAGGGCTGAGCCTAGGGACTCATTTTTAAAAACTGTCTCTTTGCAAGAAAAACAAGGGAAAGAATTTTGGGCATTGGGGAAATAATGGAGGCTGGGAAGGTAGCTAGCTCTCTGACTGGCCTCTTGAAGAACAAGGAAGGTCTAGGGTGACCTCTGCTTGCCAGGCAAGGCAGACAGACCTTGACGGATACCATGCTGGGGGCAGCAGTTGGGCGAACTCCAGCCTGCATCTGGCAGGCTTCCTCTACGCCAGCCCTTCCCTTAGCTATGGGGCCTGCCAAGCACTGTGGTCTGTCTCTCGTCTTCACTCTCCTCGCTATACCTGCTCATTTCTTCACTTGAGCGCCCACCTTTCTGGTTCCATGCCAAAGACTTAGAGGAGTCATCTTCTCTCTAGAAGCCCTTCTAGAAAGCTCAGAGTTCACCCTGCTGCTCCTGTCTTGAGAGGTTAGTGGTCACACCACCCACTGGGCGACTAGAATAGACATATGTTCTTAGGCGCCTAGATGTCTGTACCCGGAAGCTCATCCTAGATGACCCTAAGGGTTCATTTTGCCTGGCCACTCTCTGTTAGAATGGTGGGAAGAGGGGCAGCCCATGCCACTCCCTGGGTGATTAGTAGCACTCTGGGGAGGGGGGGGGGGCTTAGGTCCCTTAGGTCTTGTCTACCTTTCTCTGTCTCAGGGCATTTGGGCCTTGTTCATGTGTTCTTGCTATTGGGTCGGGGCTTCCTGGGGAGAGGTGTTCTGTAGATTCTTTTCTGGTCTGCCCCAGGCACTGGACTCTAGCTAGAGGGCATGCAGGGGTGGATGGATATGTGCATGCATGTAGTCTACTTATATTATGACTGGTGCCGAGACATCCAGTGCTATGTTGGAGTGATTCTATCCTTCACCGGGTGGGTAGAGCACAGGGAGAGGAAAACTGGGAGGTAGAAGGAAGGAGAGTTATATACTTTGCTCAGATAAGCCACCAGTTTCCTGCCGCAGCACAAGGCATCTTCCTCCACTCAGGAAGAGGACACTTGACTCTCAGCCAGGTCTTGTGTTTGGGAGGCAATCCAAAGAGTCCATCTTGGATTGAAAGGGTTGAGGGTAAGCCTGTCCTTGAACTTCAGGGTCCTGCTCAGATGATTGTGACAGAAAAAAGTACATTTACTTCAGAGAGAGAGCATCACAGATGGCTGGCTGAGGGTCCTCTTGTTTCATTCAGGTAGAAAGTATCAAGAGAACAGTCCTTAAGTAGCCGGAGTCCCTGAAGGCTGGTGGTTCCTGGACTGTGTGTGTCTCTCACTCTAAGTCACAACTGGTGCTTACAGCTCAGGCTTTTACACTGCTCTAGTGTTCAAGCCAGAGAGGCCTTGGGGCAAGTACTGAACTGCCTGAGCTCTTAGGCTGTTGGGTCCTTGGATTTGTAGCTCATAGCAGCTCTTTGGAGGCCAGACCTCATTGTCCTAGCACTTAGCAGTTTTCACCTTCCTCTGTCTCTGCCATCTGAAGTTTCTGCCCTGACCACTCTTGAGCTCAGTTGTGTTGCTTCTGCTGTTGCTGCTGAGGTAGAACTGTCCGGGGTCTTGTCTTCTCGTGCTGAACCAGCCCAATCTGCTCCACTCAGGACAAAGATCACAAGTCAGCAAAACACCACCCAAGAGAACCCTTTACTGGGCCTAGTGTCCCCAATACTGTAAGTGAAGTAATATATAGGACAGAAGCCTCCCAAGCTAACCCCATCACTGTGGAAAACAGTGAGAAGAGCTTAGGATAGGCAGGGTCATATAGACTCCATCAGGGCTTGTAGCTGTACGGGCTGTTTGGAACAGACATGACTAAGGCAGGGCTTTATGAAGCAGAAGTTGGAATTATGAGGCTGACATGGTCGGGGAGTGTTCACCGAAGAGGAATTGCTGCGATGATAGGCTGACTGATGTGGAGGAGGATGCCTGATTGGCAGCTTCCCAGTCAAGGCACCCAGGCAGAAAGGGAAAGTCAACAGTTATATTAGTCAACAACTACCCCACTCCTGGTAGTTTTTGACTGTTTAAAACACTGAAGGGCCCTGAGACTGTAGCTCAGTTGGTAGAGTGCTTGCTTGCAATGCATGAAGTTCAAGCTGAATCCCTAGCAACCCCCAAAAGAAAAAAAAACACCCAAATTCCCCCACAAACAAACAAACACACATACAAACTCCAGGTGTGGTAGCATACATCTATAATCCTAACAGGAGGAGAAGCTGAGGACCTAGGTATTCAGTGTCATCCTTGACTATATGGCAAGTTTGAACCCAGCCTGGGTTACATAAGACCCATCTCAGAAAAAGAACAGTTACAAAACAAAACAAAAAAGACAAAAAAACAGAGCCCAGAGATTTAGTTTGGCTGGTAGAGTCCTTGCCCAGAAAATCCCTGATTTGATTGACAGCAGGACCAAGTAGGGTGCAGGTTCCTTGGGACATGAAGTTGGTCCAGGAAGGCACAGAACTGGCCTGCACATCCTGCCCTGAGTAGAGAAATGTTCCATCCTCCAGAGAGTATCAGCAGAAACTTGAAGTCAGTCAGAAGAAGAGCCATGTATGGGATTTGAGCAAAGAAACGTTAGATGTGACTATGTACCTTGGATCTACACTGTTGGAGTCAGGCTGTCCCCATTCCAAGAACAAAAAGCTAAGGGTGCCACAGCCCTGTGAAATGTTGCTGTAGACTGCCATAGTTCTTAGAGGATGTATTGGAGGCTCTGAGGTCAGGATCTTGGTCCAGAGCAAACAGCTGCTCATGCGATATGGGGAGCAACAAGGGTCTATTGCCTCCTACCTTTGAAATTCTTGGGGGTGAATTAAGTTGGAGGGGATGAAGAGGCTTCTGGGAAATCACCAAGCTGAATGGCGCAGGGTTCTTTGCATAGGGAGCCTGAAATCAAGGCTCCATTATTTCAAGGAACCAAATGGAATGGGTCTGGCTTTTGTCTCTAACTGTTCCATTGTGACTTCAGAAATGTGGGGTTCTGTGGGCTTGTAATGGGGTGACATCATTGCTCTCCCCTGCCCACATGGACTGGGTTATTAAGACAGCACTTGGTGTTCTCACAGCCACCAACGACATCTCTCTTCCGGTAGCAGTACATATGGACAGAGTGATCCCATCCCTCCCAACTGGGCCCATTACAGCTCCTTCCAGGGCATGCCCTCGCTTTGCCAGCCTGGAGCTTGTGCGTGTGTATCAGAGAGAGAAGGAGGCAGCTACTGTGAAATACTTACTTAGTTCCCAAGGGATAGTTCTCTTCTCTTCCTAGCCTCTGTGCCCGGGAGAGCAGGTGCCATGCCTCTTTTGTCAATCATTGACCCCTGTGGCCTTGGGAGGCTGTGGGATGTAGGAAATGTTGGAGTGACTGGATGAGAGAATGAGTTAGTCACTGATGCACCCCTAGCCCAGGCAAGTGAGGATAGGGATACATGGACAGCACTCCTTGTCACCCCAAGGGGCATTAGAGGGTCCCTGCTTGGCTATCTGAGACATTTCTTGGCTACAGCTATGCTATGTCACCCAAGGGGAGTTGTCAGATCTCTCTTCACAGATGTCTGTGAATGGTTCTAAATGGCTAAATATTGAGAAGGCACCGGGAAGGAGGACACTCTCTTTTGTAGGAACATAGCATGAACCCCTGGGAAGCAGGGCCTCTACCTCTCCTCCAGTGAGTCCTGCCCATGAACTGACCTTGGAACTGAGGGGTGGAGGTTGTTCAGGGTTTAAGGGTTTGGATAGATGGGGTGATACTGGATCCTGAGATTGGGAAGGACTGACCTGACTAAGGTTCTTTCGGCTCAGGGCAGACTCAGCTTCAGACAGAAGTAGGTTTTACCTTTGAAGGGAGGGATGGAAGCCATGGTGAGGACCTCACTTGAAGTAAACACCTGTCAGTAGAGTGGCAAGTCTCCCTTGTCTTTGGGCTATCCTTGGAGAAACTCAGGGCTTCCAGGGACCATCTCATTCGTGTGTGACAAGGAAGACACAAGACTCTTCTTCCTTTGACTCTGGCACCAAGAAGTGGTTGCCACTGTCTCTCACGTATGCACAGCACTCTAAAGTACATCAAACTATTTCCCATCTCACCTTTTTAAAATCTTCTTCACCATCTTGAGAAATAATATGATAAGTCACAAAGCCTATTTTACAGAGAGAAAACAGAGGCATTGAAAAGAACCCCTCAAGGTGGTTCAGGACTCATAGGTAAAGCTAAAAGAAGTCCTCTTGGCTCCCATCCTCTGTTCTGGTCCTCTACCGTGTCACTGCCCTGTTGCTGCTAAGTCCCCAGACTGGCCTGAGCAGCCATCCTCACACCTTGTATTCACGGTTTCTTGCAGAGTTAGCTAGCCTGTGATGCACCCTGTGGCCCTGCCAGGTGGGTCCAAGTTGCCTCAGCCATCTCTGCAAGTCACATCGCTGACATCATGACTGCATAAAATTAATTTATTTCGTTAAGGGAGGTGTTAATTAAGAGTTCTCATTCATTGTGTCTTTGCAGACAGCTCTGAGTTGTCAGTGCTGGTGACAGAAGAACCTAATGGGATCACAAGTTATTAATAGAACTCTTCTGGGGTGGGGAGGAGGCGCTGCAGAGAGTGACAACAATGGAGCAGGGATGATCTGAATTCACTGCCAGGCCTTCGTACTCAGACTGTGGGCCCTGGAGGAAGTCTTGCCTGAAAATGCCCAGCCCTGGCCATGTTACCAAAGCCTCTGTATTTGCTCAAGGCCCACATTCAGTTGTGTTTAAACCTGGTGTCTGTCTCTGCTAGTCACAGGGGACAAAATGGGTACACAGGGGACTCTGGTTTAGGTGGAGGGAAAGAAATATAGTATAGTGACTTAGTTAGGCTTACTATTGCTGTGAAGAGACACCATGACCACAGCAACTCTTACAAAGGAAAACACGTAATTGTGGTGGTTCACTTACAGTTCAGAGGTTCAGTCCATTATGGCAGGGAATGTGGCAGGATTCAGGCAGGCATGATGCTGGAGAAATAGCCAAGTGTCCACAGCTAGCAGGCAATAGGAAGTCAACTGATTGTCACCCTAAGTGAAGCCTAAGAAAAAGACCTCAGAGCCCACGCCCACAGTGACACACTTCCTCCAACAAGGCCACGCCTCCTAAGAGTGCCCCTCCCTTTGGGGGCCATTTTCTTTCAATCCACCACACACAGGCACTGAACTCAATGAATTCAACTGCTGGAGCATGGGGCAAAGACCCTGAAACCAGAACAGAGCCCAACATGGCCACAAGGACCTTCAGTCCATACTGCCTCCTTCCACCTTAGCAAGGACAAGATAAAAGGATTAGGAGAGTGTCCTGACCACTCAGACACAAACCCCAGGCTGTGAAGATGGCTCATTTGGCAAAGTAAAGATAAAGGACATGAGTTTGCTGTTAAAAAAAAAAAAAAAAAAAGGCTAGGTTAGCACATTTACACATATGACATCAGCTTTGGAGAAGCAGAATAGGTGGATTATATATCTCCTTGACCAGACAGCATAGTTCAACTGGGAAATCTCAGGCCCAAGTGAGAGGCCTTGTCTCAAAAACCAAGGTGGATGGCTCCCAAGTAATACCTCAAGGTTAAGGTCTCCACGGGCGTACCTGTGTGACCCCTGACCTGAACATTTGACTCCCAAAGGTGAAATAGACTGACTCTCACTCCAAGGAGCTTACCATTTTGTGGGAGAAGAGACACAAAAGTCCCTACAGTGGGTCACACAGACTGACAGAAGCTGTCTCAGGTCAGCTGAGAGCTCTTCCAGGGAGGAATGATTTTCTTGGAGTGGTTGGGAGTGATCTTCCTGTGGGAGTTTGAGTTGAGGAATAAGAGGTGAGAAATGTTCCAGGTAAAGGGCTTGCTGCCAGGCTTGGGAACCTGAGCTCAATCCCCAGAACCCCGCAACAGAAGGAAAGAAGAGGCCCATTGTCCTCTGACCTCTGTGGCACATGCACGCTTATGGATGTACATGCATTAATTCTGCAAGTGTAAAAAGGAACAGGATACAAGTTTGTAAATGGCGCTGGATTATCATCCCAGAGCCATTTTCAATGACACATGTTGTCTGTGAATTAACCCACAGACTCCTGGATTCTTTGAAATCCAACTGAGTCACCAGGGAGGGTCTTTACAAACCTGTGGGCATTGGCAGTGGCTGTGCCAATCACTTCTTTGTTTATGATGCCTGCCTCTTAGTCTGTTCTCTGATGCTGTAACCAAACATTACAGATTGGATTATTTATAAAGACTAGAGATGTCTTTAGGTCATGGTTCTGGAAGCTGGGAAATCCAAAATCATGTCACAAATGCTTGGTAACATGATGCATAACATGATGAAGGCATCGCATGGTGAGACAGGAAAAAAAAAAACAAAAAAAAAACCCAAACCACAAACCACATTGCCCGGGGTCTGTCTTCTCACCTTAAAAGCACTGCTGTAGTCTCTTGGGCCCCACTCTTAATGACATCAGGTATTCTAATTATCTCCCGCCAGATAACATAGACATTACATATAAACTTGAACTCCAGGCATCTCCTGCTCAGCATTATGTGATCCCTAGGTTATTCTTAAAACAGGCCCCTACGACAAGGGACAGAGGAAGAATTTCAAGCTGAAGAGTCTGGATTCAGTTTCAGACTCTAAAGGGAGCTATGTTTCTTGTTTGGAATTTGAGATAAAGCTGTGTTATGTCCATCTTTTCCCAGGGCTATTGTGAGGGCCCAATAAGATTATGGATGTAGGATTGTTAAGAAAACTAGAGCTGACCATTTGAAGTCCTCATAAGTGACAGACTTGAGACCCGAGTCAGATGATGATTGCTTTATTTTGGGGGCTCTTCCAAAGGGTCCAGGTGACGTGTCTACTGGAGAACCAATGTGGTGTTGTGTCTCTCCAAGGACAACTCAGGCTGAGCATCAGAAGTAAGGTTCCATGGGGAAGTGGGGTCTTTGGAGGAGAAGCCTAAATAAAGTCCTGCTGAGAGACATGAACAAGGGATGTCTCAGGGATGGAGAGGTGGAGGAACCAGGGAGTGGGTGTTCATCCTAAAACCAGTGGGAACAATTTTTCCATTTTCTTATGGAAGTGGGGACAACTCAGGATGCGCTTACTGGTCAGTGTTCTGCAGTGTGAAATCATGATGGGCTACTGAGGTAGTGGGTCTAGGGCCCAACATGTACAAGCAGTCTTGGCTCCTGAGTCCCATAACTAATGAGTCATGTTCACTCTTTATGGGAGAGGGAAAATTGTGGTCCTGGTAGGGTAGAGACCAATGCATCTCCGGCTTGTGTTGTCTGGGGGTAGGGAATTGTGTTCTCCAGGACAGGCTAACAATTTCCCATGATGCCAGTGGGTAGAGGACACTAGGCAGAACCCCCTTATCCCCTCCCAACTCTGGAACCACACTTACAGTGCAATGGCTTCTGGGGATGGTTTCCATGCTGGGAGCCTTTCTATCTGTGATTTTTCAATGGGAGAGACCCCAGAGGCCAGGTGAGGATTGTCAGTGCTGTTTAGACCCTTCAGCTTAGGAGGAGACTTGTACTGGAGGCTTCAGACCCAGCCATGACTAATGTAGCCAGGAAAAGTAGTCTGAGATGAAAAGTTTTTAAGGGCAAAATCTAGGTGGCAGGGGCTTGGTTCAGTGGATTTTCTAGGGTGGCATTTTGTTTTATTTTATTTTTCAAAGTGAAATGCCTCAGAGGTTTGTCTTGTGACTTAAGTGACTTTAACTCCAGGTTTGTGACTTTCTTTTTCTTTTTCTTTTTTTCTTCCATGATTTACATCTATTTACTCAGAAACCTGGATATGTTTTATGATCTGAGATTATGGGAAGAGACCAGTCTGTGACAACATTTGCCAGAGCAGCCAGCAGTTGAGAAAAGGAGAATCTGGGGAGGAGAGAAGAGAGAACTGGCCCTGGTGCTGGTGGTGGTGGGGAGATGCTGAGAAACCAGGATGAGACAGACAGCAGGTCAGTAAAGGGAGGGAGAGATGATGGGGGTGGTCGGGGTGAAGGGGTGTGAGTGGGGATGGAAGAGGCCAGGTCCTGAGGTCTCGAGTTCTGTAGCCTGTTTCTCCAACAAGCATCTGCACAGCAGAAGTACAGCTGGGATTTTTTTTCTTTGTTCCCTCTTCTAAATTGACATCTTTGATTTTGTTCCTGTTTGACAAATCAGGCCACTTATTATTAGCGACGGATAAATATCACAGCCATTCATTTTACATCTGGGCCCACTGATAACAGAAGTCAACACACTACCCTTCTCCAGGTTGCTCCCTTCTAGGGCTCAAACTAGGAAACGGGTTTGTAGTTTGCATACATCTGCAAAGGTCTAAATATCTCACCCAGAGAGACGCCAGGAGCCTAGAGCTGTCCACGAGCTTTGGTGCTGACACCCCCCCCCATCCCCCATACACACACCTCCCCACTGCTCCTGTAGCTCCAAGAAGAGGCTGCTCACAGCCTGCCTGTGTACTGTCGAAAGGATCTACTGTCCCCAGGCTGGAGTGGCAGGGCACATAATTACTTCTGACATGGAGGAGACAGTGGCTTAAGCTTACTGTGTTTAGCAGCTCTTCTTAAGGCTGGCTTTCAGTGTATTCCATCTTCCTGCCAGGTCTCGAGTTTCTACCTGTGATGTGAAGGGCTGGATTAGGTGTTCCCTCTGGGCCCTCAGGCCCCAGTCTGTACTGCTTCACAAAGCTCTTAACAGTTCTTCTCTGCTTAGAAGAATAAGGTATGGATTCTGTAGCCAGGCTCTGAGCACTTGGTCTGGCCACTCCCAGCTCCTTATGCAGTCCTCATTCTGGCCAAGAGAGCCATCACCCTGGCCTCAGACATGCTCCTTGGTCCTTCATCATCTCCACTGCCCTACTTCCTCCCATAAGTCTCCACTTCTGATCTTCAATTGAATGGATCATCGGGGCTTTTCAATGGACAGCAAGAGGCTTCACCTTAAGTGTGTTTCTAGCTTCTTGTTCTAGGGCCTTGAGACCAGGTTTGTGTCTTCTATGGCTCTTCAGGAGGCCATTCACACCTTTAATCTCAGAACTGAGGAGGCAGATCTCTGAAAGTTTTCAGCCTTGTCTACATAGTGAATTTCAGGACAATCAGGGAGATCTTGTCTTGACGGGGGGGGGGGGGGGGGGGGGGATATGTGCTTCAAGTCATGATCTGACTTTATTAGTTGTTTCTTACACACACACACACACACACACACACACACACACACACACACACACACACACACACATAAAATCCTAGATAAACTTTTTACTTAAAAATTTGGAAACTGAAGCTCCCCTATGAAGGGGAAAGTATTCACCCAGCTTCCATAGCAGAGATAAGACCTCCTTGTCTTCTGGCTCCAAGGCTATACAATTCCTCCTCATGCCAAGACTATATGCATATTAATAGATACATGGAGACTGAAGTAGCCCAGTGACTCCTCTAATAATGGGTGCTTTGAGCATAGTGACAGAGGTGAGGCATCTCTCCTGCCTGTGACCTTGGGGTGGAGGAATTTTGCGGAGAGCTGAGATGCCTCTGAATCCCGAGAATTCTGAGCTCTCTGGGCCGATGGTGGGGGAGGCAGAAGGACTTCATTTTTCTCTGCACCCAAGGATGGATGGCTCAGGGGGAGCTAATGAAGCCATCTCCCTACCGACATGTCAAGACAGTGACAGATGGCTCTGGGGAAGAAGGCAGGTGTTGGCACATGGCCCATTGGGCAAGATAGAGAGCCGTGTGTTCCTCAATGTCACTGTGGATCTCTTAGGGAACATGTGAACTCTGGAGTGGAGAGGCAAAGACCCCTAGGAGAACAAGCACCTCCCCTGTCCCTTTTGTGTGACAAGCTGACTGGATGTTAAAGTTAGAAGTGTATAACAACTTCCTCGTTCAATTGGCTTATTATCTATATACAGGCCAAGAGGGAGTTAGTGAATTAACCAAAGTTGCTCAGCAAGTCATGGACAAAGATTCCTGAAAAGATCCTATGAGATTCAGAGGAGGAAAGAATATACCATGAGCCTTACTGTGGTCAGATGTAGCAGAAGAAATGGTAGAGTTCCCTCATCTGGATTACCATTAAAGATGTGCCCCCATCTGTTCTTTGCCTAGTAGTCTGAACACTTACCATGAACACATGCCCTGAGAAGGTGGCTTGTCCTCCAAACCTCTCCCTTCCATCTGATAATCTATGGTTTCAAGATCTTTTGCAGTAGTGAATGCTTTTTGACCTTCTGATCAATTATGGGCCAACTCCTCACTTGAGTTCTGCTCTGCCGCCACATGAGATCATGTTTCCACCTGGTGATTATTCAGGGACACCTCTAACACCTTGCCTTTCCATAGTAGCCAACCCTGACATCAGAATTTAGCTAGAGATGTCAGTGCCTGCACAGGAGCCATGGCATGTCTAAGAAAGAGGCCGGGATTGAAAAAGAACCTTTGCTTCTCATGGTTCAGGTGATCAGTCTGGGTTGAGATGGTCTGTGAGACTTCACTCAAGAGTCAAGACAGGAAGTAGGCCCCATGTGGAGTTGCTTCCCTCATTTGTTTGGGGCTACCTGCCACTGCCATTTCTACCCTGGAAGATGAGGTTTCATGTTCCTAGGAAGAAGTTGAAGTCCAGAGGTGACAGGCAAGGGAACGGCATTCAGTCATGTAGTCATGCCACAGAATATCCCCTCAAGCTCTGTTAGGAGCTTGTATCACTCAAGTGAGGCCCAGGTGCTCTTTCCCTAGAGAGGCTTCCATGAGTTCCAGGTTACTGTACTGCTGGCTCTCAGGCATCCAGAGGGCGCTGTATAGCAGAAGCCACCTGTAAAGTCTACTCTTGAGGCTCAGTGCTCAGATCCATAGCATCAAGTACTTCCACCTGCAGATCCTTCCCATTTCTCTACTATTTAAAGCGGGATTTCTGTTCTTGCTGGTTTTTGTTTTTGTTTTGAGATAGTCTCATGTGGACCAGGCTGGCCTTGAATTCTGTGTGTAACTGATGCTGGCCATGAACTTCTGATTCTCCTCTCTTCACATCCCAAGTGCTAGAATTACAGGGAAGGACAACCACGCAGGGCTTTCTTCCCACTGATCTCCATTCCATGTTTTTTGCCATTCCTGGCGAACAAAACGAAAGCACAAAAAGGGGGAAACTCTGATCTCTTGTAGAGAAGGCTAAGGCAAGTAGGTCCAGTTAGATACATGAAAACATCTGGTCAACCTAGGGTTAAGACCAGCTAGTTTTGGGGAAGGAAGGGGCTCTGGCCTGCAGGCTACCTCAGCTTTCAGCTTCCTACCCCTGCCACTGCCCACTGAGGCCAGCTTTGTCTTGCAAAGTGCCATCATTACCCACATATCAACCTCCTCTCCTGCTAGTGCATTTAGGCTCAATTACATCTGAGGCTGTCTGGGGGTAATTAAATGACATTAGGACATATCCCCTGCCATAATGTAGTGTTCAAAGCCCTGGGCTCCACATCCCTAGATCTGCCACCACAGTACTAAGGCTGTGTCTGCCTAATGTGAACCATGATTGGGGCTAATTACTCCACAGACAGGCTTCATTAGTGACAAGCTTGGGTTGAAAGGTGGGGGACAGACTGCTTCTTCTGCTACCACGTCCTCCCTAGAGTACCTGGTCCTAGCCCGGCCTTGCCTCTCCTTCCTCGGTCTGGCTTTCGTTGTCTTACTGAGCAGGTGAGATATAAGAATGGAGGGTATTTTTCCCAGTAGGGTCTTCTGGTTGAACAAAGTCATAGGCTTGAGTTATAGGGCTTTCTAGAACTTTCTAATTGTTTTACCCAAGCAGTAGGAAGTCAAGGCCTAGGGAGTGGAAAAAGTGTCAGTGGACTAACTTTTACTAACTTGTCCAAAGTCATAGAGCACATGGGTCATCTCTCCTAACTAGCTGAGCTTGAAGAATGAATGAATGGAGGGGAACTTTCCACAGGCAGGTCCTATCTGGGCTTGTTGGGAAAAATGACTGAGCATTCATGTGAGCCAAGGGCTCCTGTGTGCTTCTTTCATTCTGCATGAAAGGAGAAGGGAACTTCTTCCATCTTTCTTCCTCACCTGAACTCTGGAGTTCCTCATGTGTGTTTCTCTCCATGTCCCACCTAGTTGACACCATGTTGTTTTTGCTTATTTGCCTAGTACATTGCAGACACAACTCTGCTAGGGGCAGACCCTGGGTCCTTCCTTTCCTGTAGTCTTCCCAGGGCCTGCTAAGCCCCTAGCTCACAGGCAGCTTCTGATCTTTGCAGTATATAGCATCATGACAGATACTGTTTGTAATCATTCCATATAATTCCTAGCCAAACTTAAGTCTTGTTGGTCCTGTGACTCTTTCCAGCCAATAGAATGTAATCAGGAGGTGTCAGGTGAATAAGCCTCTGGGAGGTTTTTCCCAGACTGATGCCTGGCTGATGCCAGCATCATCTGCTTCAAAATGATGGAAGGAACCTAGATCCCTGAGTCACTGCTTAGAAGAGAGACAGCCAAAAAAGCTGTCTAGCATGGTCAGATTTTGCAGGAAGGGGATATAGATTTTGATTTGTTTGTTTGTTTTGCTATAGGATCTTGCTGTATGATCCAAACCAGACTTGAATTCACAATCCTCCTGCCTCAGCCCTCCCTAGTGTTGATTACAAGCATGCAGTGCATTGGCTGGGTTAAGAAGTAAACGTGAGCTGCACAAAACCACTGAGTTCTTTGGTACCATTTGTTCAAGCACCCAGGAGGAATTCTCTAACAGTGAGAGGGGATAGGCTTGGAGGACTACACATGGAATGGGATTCCATCATGACCTTTCAACTCAATCCTCTCCAGTCTCCTTGTCTCTTGGTCTCCTGGACTGGCTACAAAGTTTGTGATCCATCTGTTGTCAGTATTGGGCCTTGCTTTTGGGGTCAGCCCAAATTCCCATCCTACTTTCCCGACACGTTGTGTGTCTGATCCACAAGTGGAAACAGAGCCTGCTTTGCTATCCTTGTGGGTTTTTTTTCCTTTTTGCTTCTAAGCTCTCTGGAATTAGGGGAAGGACAACAGAGAGGTCACAGAGAAGGGGGGTGCTTTTTGTCACTTGGGTTTCAGGATTTCCTTTGTTCTCATCACCAGTGCCCCACATGCCAGGTTCCCAGAGGCCCGGCGTTCCAGAAGAGGCTTTTATTGGTCCTTGAATGTGTTTCCATCAATGTAGCTAGAGAAGAGACACTTGTTTGGGACTAGCCTAGGACTGCTTTACCCACAATCCTTATAATTGTGTGGGCTATTCTCTCTGCTTCCGGTTCTCATCCCACCTGCTTCTCCCAACCCATTCCCTCTAGCTCTGTGGACTCGGAAAACCCCAGCTGCTCCCAGGAAGCAGCAGGATGCTTTATGCAAATCAAGTAATAGGTCAAACCCAATCCCACCACACCCATCAGTCCTGTGTTGTGCCCGAGATTGCTCCGGGTCCCCAGTGATTCCCAGTTGTTTCCGGAATGAGGCTGGGCACAGATGAATGTGAATGGTTGGAGGACAATCAGTAGCCTTGCTGTGAAATTACAGCTTCAGACCTCAGAACAGGATAATGTGTATCCTTCTCTTGTTCTGTGGTCACCAAGTGTGTGGTTGGGCTCTGAAGCAAGACTCACAAAGATCACCTACCGTCTGTCCTTCCTCCGCCATGGCACAAAGGAGGACAGTATCTCCCGGGCAACTGCTTGCAATTGTCACATGAGTTGGTGACACATTCCCCCCACCCCAACATGGAGCTGGCATTGACCCAGAGGAAGTGAGCTGTTTCCTTTGCTTTGTGCTTGATGGAGACGAAATACTCCTGAGTTTCTCAAAGTCAGCTCCCTTCCTGGGCTCTACTGCAGGGAACTTGAACCCTGAGGTGAGACCTTCATCTTCTAAAATGGCAGCTTCTTCATGAGGAGGACCACTGTGGGAGCCTCAGAAGGACCAGTACACTGGATTGGAGACCCAGTCTCTGGGAAGCGAAGCCTGGCCACTTCCCAGACTACAGTACTAGAAGCTCTGGCCTAACACATTCACCAACCCCCTCAATGCTAGTCTGCCCTGACCCTGGCCTGCTGTGGGTTCCTGTGGTGCCCAGCATCACATCCTCTGAGATCTCCCCTAACTGTCGAGTCTGATTGTTGAAGGAGCACCCCTGGGGAGCACGGAAGGATCAAGGAGCTGTGTAATGTGAAAGGGTGCCTAGGCAGATAATCCTGGTGATATTCCCACTTACTGTCACTACCCCCTTCTCCAGGGTTGAGCTTTGTTAGAAGACACACTTAACAGGTCGTCTTTCATGTGTGTCCCAGGGCAGCCATAGCACTGTTAACAGGTATGTGCATATGTGTTTCTGGGTTAACTAGGTGTGTGCAGGCAGCTATGTTGAGCATGGTGGTGAGTACAGCCTGAGCAGCTGCTGAGGGAGGCAGCTGTGGCCTGAGGGACCATTCTGAGATGGCTACATCTGTGGGCCTCGGCAGGTGATGAACCTGTCATGTAGTAGGCTGAGGACATACTTTGGTGATATGGCTTGGTGCTCACTGGAGGTCAGTGTGGTGGGAGGGTGGGGGCTATAAACCAAGAGACTCACTAGCCTGAAGTGATGGGCACAGGGTCACTTGCTTCATCTAGTTGGAGTCTTTCCATGAAGCCTGGCACATTTAACTCTGTTTTACTGATGAGGGTTCAGGAATGGGGTAGAGCCAGAACCTAGGCATAGTATTCAGGCTTTGAAGTCTGTGTGACTCTACTTCCCCCTGCCTCCCCCCCGCCTCCCCTCTGCCACTCCCTGCATCCCCTCTGCCTCCCCTTGCTTCCCCCTTGCCTCTCTTGCTCTGGATATGGAGAACCTCTGTGAGTGTCCATTGGCATCAAGGACCATAATTACTATTTGTCATAAGAATGGCTGTGGGCAGTTGGTATTGTCAGGGAAGCCATACCAAATACATGTTTCTCCTCCATGCCTCTGTAGTTCTGCTCCAACAGCAGGAGAGATTTCGGGGAGCATAGCTGGAGTTTCTTTTTCTCTTTCAGCACCAATTATCAATACAGAGATTTAACATTAATTATGAAAGCCTGGCCTTAGCTTAGGCTTGTCCCATTGGCTCTCATAACTTAAATTAACCCATATTTTTATTAATCCAAGTTCTACCTCATGGCTTTTACCTCTCTCCCATTCTGTGTGTCCAACTCATTCTGTGTCTTGGTGTCTCATGTGCTCCTGGTTGGATTCATCATCTGCTTCCTTCCTGTCTGCCCCAAAGTCCCGCCTACGCTTCTTGTCTAGCTGCTCACTGGTCACTGTGGATGATGGGGAATGTGGACATGCAGGTGCTTGGGGTAATGATACTCAGGTTCACAACTGACTCTTGTAGCAGGGTGTCCCTTGGCCACCTTTCTCCAATAAAATGGGACAGTAGTGTGATGTTGACCTTTTTTTTTTTTTTAATTGTCAACAACATGTCTGGACTGAGAGATGCCTACATCATGAAGCCCACACTCAGGGAAAATCTATGAAGACATCCCCAGAGACAGTTAGCTTCCTAGAGGCTCTGGCATAATGAGTGGTGGAACACAGTGGGATACTGGGAGTTGGTGAAAGGGATGATGTGGGACCCTGTGAAGGAAAAGTGGATTCCTGGAGATGATTCCTTGGGGGCTCCATGTTGCTGCCATCCCTCCCCGACATTGTGAGCTAAAGAATTCTTGGGGCTGGAGTGATAGCTTAGTGATTAAGGACACCCATAGCTCTTACAGAGAACCCGGTTTTGGTTCACAGAGCTCACAGATGCCTGCAACTCCAGCTTCAGGGGATTCAGCCCCCTTCTGGCTTTGGTAGGCGTGTGTGTGAGCATGCACACACACACATGCTCACACACACTCATGCACCCTAAAATAATCTTAGAAAACCTCCCATCCTCTCATTAAATTATTTCTTTCAGGTATTTAGTCAGAGCTAGGAGAAAAGTGATTAACACCAACCATAGCTGACTTGGTGGTTCTTGGGGATGAGTTCCTGAGATGATCAGTGTGTTGAAACATGCACGAGTAGGACTGGTACCGCTAGTCTGATGGGACCCCTCAATGCTTTTGTGCTCCAGCACCTGGTGGTATACCAGGGAATATCTTTTCTACAGACCCCCATCTGGCCCTTTGACCCCTTTAGCCGTGTCCCTTCTGTCCTTCATTCCCTACAACTTAAATCTACCCAGGCTCTTGGCCTCTTATCATGAGAACCTTCTCCTTGGCTGACCCCACACATTCTAGTAGCCTAACACCAAATCATTATTCACACAACAAGCAATTATTAAACATCCCCCAAATATCAGGTTGTATTCTAGGCTGTGAGGTACAGAGGGTAGGGAAGGTGAACCTTCCCTACCTGGTGAACCTTCTGCTGCTCAGAGAGTCCGTGTAGGAGTTGAGCAATGTGTGCTGTGTTATTTAGCAGCATGAAGTATGCAGAGATCTTCCTGAAATGCTCCTCAGACCCTCCCCCCCCAAAGGCCACACCTGGGGACAGTGGGCAGAACTGAGGGGCTTGGAGCTGTCATATCGGCTGCAGCCAGGGTCTTACATATGCCAACATTGTGCAATGATGGACCAGGTGTGCAGTGACAGCATGCCGGGATAGCTCTGCTCAAGGCAAGCCCTGGTCAGCACTCAGGCAGGCTACGACCTCGAGCCATCCAACTCCCAGCTGAGTGCTCCCTCCACAGCATGGAACTATCCATCAGATACAGGTCAAACCCTGAGCACAGCAGACCCTAGTGAGCACCTCCTCCTACCACTCATGACCTGCTGATTAATGATGACATATTGGAGATGGTAGCATAAATTAATTTTTGAATTACACCATTAGTGAGCAATTATTTTTTTTTGCTCTGGAAAATGAAGATATTCCTGTTATCTAAGCACTGACCGGGCACCTCTATTCATGCTAGTGTGGGTACCACCCCATTTATTCCTTTTTTTGTATGAAGATTGCCCTTCTTTCTGTTCCCGCACTTTTTGGTGAGGCAGTGTCTATTTTTCCAAGGAGAAAAGAGGCTCTTAAAGAGGGAGAGGGAGAGAGACTCTCAGTACCTTCAGCAAAAATCAAAAGATCCTGTGTGCTTACTAGCAGCCAAATAATGTCCTTATTGGATGCTGTTAGGATACGGTTGCCATGGAAACACAGGATCTTGACCTGCCAGGTTTGGATGCTCAACCACAAACATGCATTCTCCTTTAAGCCTTCAGAGGCCTGGGAGTAATAGAGTAGAGAAAGCCAAGCACAGAGACTGTGCTGTGGGGAGCCCTTGTGATATGTGGTGTCTGCCTCCTCTAGAAAGCCCTCCAGGATTAGCACTCTACTATGCTTCAACCACTTGTGTCTCATGGCTGGTGCTTTCCCAGCTGGCCTGACTCAGCTTCCATATCAACTTTAGGGCCGTGCCTCTTGGACTGTCAATCATTCCTGTCTATTGGCGTCTCAGCAAGCCACTTAGTCTCTCTGCACCATTTCCCCATTATAGTCCAGTTTTCATGGCTGATTATGGGAATCTAAGGGTATGATTGAAATGTACTCAGCAGAGGGTCTGGCCTGAGGTATATTTCATCACTGAGAGATACTAAGCAGGGCATAGAGGAGCAAGTTGGGTTGGGTTGCTTGGACCGGTAGACTGCCAGCTGTGTGCCTCTGGCCAGCTGAGTGCCTAGTCCTGTCAGAGCATCTCCGATCCTTGGTTTGTCACCAGATGGGGATGCTACTGTGGACTGTAAAGGCACAAGCAGGGTAGCCACAGCTCTCAGCTGGGCCCTGGTTCCATTCCTATTTGTCATCCTGGCCCACCTGGTCACTACAGTTAGCAGTCACACATTTGATACTTGTGAACCCTACAAGGCTTCAGAGTATTAGGCTCAGAGAAAGCCATTGGTTGTCTGTTCTGCCTCTGCTGCCATGTTCTGAGTCTGTCTTGGTAATTATCTTGTGAACTTCAGCCCCAGGTTTCCTACTCGGGCCTTGCTCTGAGTTCATGTCAAAGGGGCAAATGGCAGAGAAAGGCTAATGGCCTCTCCCTGACTCCAGATATCATTGCTGATGGGAAAAATACTGGGGAGGAGGGTCCCTTTGACCCATCTGAGTCCTAGCTAATGCCAGAGAGAGAGGCCTCCATGTCATTGCTCCTTGGGGCTTCCTGCACATTCTGCTCATTCTGCACATTCTGCTCATTCTGGTCCTTAGCATAGGCTCTGGTTCAGAGGACCCAGCTGAGCTCACGTCTCTCCCTTCCCCAGCTCAGGACTACCTTTTGGACCAATGATGTTGAGATCCAGCAGGCCATGTGACAGTTGTTTCAGTTAGCCATTTTATGTCCCTCTGAGATGCATCTATGACATTCTTGATAATCAGAGGACCACACTTTGCTACACGTCGCTATTCGGAACCTCAGGCTCCTCATCTGTAAACCAGGCAGAGTAATGCCTGTTCAACTTGTTGCTGGAGCAAGAGTGTGTAAACTCCTACTACTGTGTACCTTGGTTGAGAGGTGGGTCCCGCTTGAATGACTCCTGCAGCCACACCTGACACTTTCTTTTTCATTGCAGCTAGGTTTCCATGGGAACAACATAGCTTCTCCCATTCACTGGAGCTTTGCCTGAGAGGCCACTCCAGGGATCCAGCAAGCTTCAGTGGTTCTGTTCTGGGCTTACTGAGGGACTTCAGACACGGTGCCTTGGTTCTCCCTGAGCTGAAAGCTGGATAGCTTTGTTTCCTGGTTCTGGAACTCCACCCCTAATTAGCCCACATCTCTGTGTCTCAGTTTCCCATTTGTCTGAGGGTCATTATGTTGTCTATTCCATGTGGCATGAGAATTAGCTGTTAACTGTGTAACACATCTCTCAGAGTTAAGACGGCATGTGGTGACTACAAATGTTATTCACAGTGACAAAGTTAAAATGGTACCCAGCACTGTCGAGATGGCTCGGTGAATAAGGGCACTTGCTTGATGACCTGAGTTCCATTCCAAGAACCCACACAGTTCAGGGAGAGAACTGATTTTTTGCATTGTCCTCAGAACCTCCACACATTCACTGTGGCACATGCACACCCACACACAGAATGAATAAATGCGGAAAAATCCGTTACTCAGTGAGGGGCATCATATATTCTTCCCATGTGGTAGGGCTGATGGGAGTTTGCTACCCTAGTTTCAAAGCTCATAACTCCTGGGCCTTATACCCGCTTTTGGCTTTAAAGAAACAATATGGCATTTGGCTGAGGATTAGGGGGCTGAAGTTCAAGGTAATGAGAGCAGGAACAGGAGGGGATGGGGGTTCCTTGGCTGGCCCTTGGTTTTAAGCCTCTCCCTCACCTCAAGAATTTTCTTCCTAGGGGATGAAGGCAAACAG
Source organism: Phyllotis vaccarum (assembly GCA_033318265.1). Taxonomy (NCBI): domain Eukaryota; kingdom Metazoa; phylum Chordata; class Mammalia; order Rodentia; family Cricetidae; genus Phyllotis; species Phyllotis vaccarum. The sequence continues at coordinate 81,726,201 of JARWLC010000010.1, read as the reverse complement.
GTGCACAAAGGCTAGGTCATACCCAGGTAGTAACCACTGCTGTTGTTTTGAGGATAGTGACTTCCTTGACGGAGTCTCCAGAATTTCCCTGAAGGATATGTCTAGTTTTCTTTTAGTAGTGAGCCTTGGTGGTCCCCTCTCCCGGGACTCGGTGGGAGAAGGGTAGCTGGGGAGCAGTGTCTGCGACCTGCGGTCTCCCTGAGGTGTGAATTCAGAGACCAGTGACAGAAGGCTAACACTAACAGTTGGAAGTCAGTGAAAGTGGCTTGAACAGCCAGGGAGATGACCTGGTGCATGAAGTGCACACATGTTGTGATGGAGCATCCTATGTGGGCCCCCTTGGAGGAGGAGCAAGAAGGCATGGTGTCCACAGCACAGACACCAGGAATCACATGAGAAGCAAATGGCAGACTTGTTTGAAAGAATCTGCAGACTCACAGACTCCTTTATTGAGGATATGGAACAAATCTATGTACCTCTTCCTGATTTTCCATTGGCAGCCAGAGATGCCTCTAGGTGTGTTCTCTCTCTCTTTCTCACTGGTCTCCAGTATCTTGATGCTAATACCTAATCCATCACTAGGCACAGAGGCTGACTCCAAGATAGTTCAGCAGGAGGTGTCTAGTGCGCATGTCTATACACACTTTACCTGGAACAGATCAACAGTGACTACATCAGGCTAGCTAGCTGCATTCCCCCAACAAAGTGAGGACTCGAGTCTGTATTCTCATGTCCACATAAAGCCAGGCATGGTGGTTCTCATCTGTAACCCTGGCATTTCTACAGTGAGCTGGGAGGAGAAAGTATCATCCCAAGGAGCCAGAGGCCTAGGTGGCTGGGAGTGTCCAGTTATGAGCAGGCCCTACCTCAGACAAGATGGAAAATGAGGGCAGACACACAAGACTGTCCTCTGGCCTTCACAGACCTATGTCTACTCTCACACCCAAACACATATATGAAAACATACACACATGCATTCCTACAAATACACACCATATATACAAACACATTAAAATGTTTTTAAAAATAGCTTGGCATGGATATGGGAACAGTCCTCTCATTTTCAAACCACTGGATTATCCTGTTACCAGAAGATAAATGTTTCAAAGTCTAACACAAATTCAGGTTCATATCACAAACATAGATATAAAAATCTTTAATGGAAGTTTCTTTTAAATACCAATACATCATGAGCGAATGAGGCATATCCCAGAAATGCAAGATTAGCAAACTACTTCAAAATCAGTCAATGGTTTGCCATGTGGGAGCCAAACTGAAGAATAAAATTGTGTGGTCATCTCAACAGATGCAGGGGGGAAAAGTTTAAAAAAAAAACATAGCAAGCAATCTAGGGATAGAAAGAAATCAATAAATTATAACATGTAAGAAAGTTGAAGTTCTGAGCTTGGAAAAAGTAACAATTTGAAAATACCATAGATTTGGAGAGCGTGTGGGCAAGGATGCAAACACAGGCAGTATAAGTCACAACAGAGTACCGTGGACAAAAAACCCAGTTTTATAAATGGGCAAGATACTTGGACAGTCACTAAAGAACAGGGGGTATGTGGCTGCAAGATCAAGGCCAGCCAGCCTGAGCCACAGAGTCAGTTCTAGACCAGCTGGGGCTACACAGTGAGACGCAAAACCACAAAACCTCAAAACACAGTGTCTCAAAACACAAAAACCCGAAAACAACTAAGATGTTATCAGTGGCAGGCAAATTAAGCTACAATAAGATATGAGCGGACACTTATTAAAACGGCCAATGACAAACGCAACAATCATCGGGGTGAGATCAGAACAGTGATAGCGGACAGGGAGGAGGGGACAAAGCCTCTGGAAAACAGTGACTCAGTTTTAAATATGTCAAAAATGCCTTGCACAGGCTGGCATGCCCACTTTCAGCCTGACACCCTGTCAAACCTGTAATCGGAGCAAAAGTAGGGTTATGAGTTCAAAGTCAGCCTGGGCTACATAGACTCTGTCTTGATCTGGGGACCCCTGTGCTGGTGTCCTGCCTTGAGAGAGTGGAGTTTTCAGGCTATCTCTTGGGGGAGGGAGGCAGCAGAAGCAGGAACATGTTGTCAGAGTGAGGAATGTCATAAGCATTAGTGGGTGTGGAAGGCTGATTCTCTAGACCTCCAGGTTTCAGGCCCTCCCATAAGACAAAGAGAGAAAGATGGGGCATGAGCACAGGCAAGCCCCTAAGCATAGCTCCTGGCTCCCTGAGCCCAGTGGAGAGGTGGATTCTCTGGGTTGGTGAAAGTGGGGTGGTGGGGTGAAAATGAGGGGTTGCAGTGAGAATTAAGAGCTGGGTCCACGTCCTGGTTTCTCCTCTGCATTGCTGGGTGACCCTGGGCTAGTCTTCTCAGGCCGGAATTCTCTGCCTATTGAATCCAGGGCATCCTTCCCATTGTCTGTCTCTTTCAGTCCCTACCCAGGCTTCACTTGTAAGGCAGATTGTGAATTGGCTAAAGGGTAATAGATGGGAAGGGTCCTAGGGAGCTTCAAGTGCCAGACAAGTGTGAGGGGGAATTAGCAATCAGCTAATTGGTGGACTGGAGATGCATCCTGGGCTGTGATTTTAATGACATTAATAAGGACACTGGCACCACCCGCCAGGCTCTGCACATCTGTTTTCATTTAAAACATCTTCTGTGATTCTCACATCTCTTTGTGAGCTGAATATCTTACACCCTGATGTACAAATGGGTAAACTGAGGCAGGAGCCGCTGTGTTTGATTATCTGAGGTCAGTGAACAGGTGTGGGAGGTGGTGGTGGTGGTGGTGGTCTCAAGTCTGCCAAATCAAGCCTGGGGCTATTAGTTCTAGACCAGCTGCTGGGTGTAATACATTCCCTCCCTCCCTTCCTCCCTCTCTCCCTCCCTCCCTCCCTCTCTCCTTTTTAAAATGTGTATATGTGGAGGCCAGAGATCAACCCTGGTATCATTCATCTTGCTTTTTGAGGCAGGATTTCTCATTGGCTTTCAGGGTTGGCTAGCCAGTGCACCCCAGGGCTGTTTCACCTCCCCAGTGTGGGGGATGCAAGTGTGCCACCATCACCAGCTTTTGACCCGGGCTCTGTGGTTGGAGCCAAGTCCTCGTGCTTGTGTAGCAGGCATTCACTGGGCCTAGCCTTTGCCTGCAGGTTCCCACCAGCATCCAGATGAACCTAAGGAGCCTTAAACTGGGTGGGCTCTGGCAGAAGCCACCTTCTCTAGCTGCTGGCTCTAGCTGTGGCCTTGGGAGAGGTCTTTGCCCCATTTCCTTCGTCTTCACATGGGGTGCCTTGGCATCCTACTATGGCAATGGGATTAAGGCCTTCAGTGGAAGAGCAAGCTTGGAGCCTGGTGTTCCATCCTGGCTCCTGAGCTGTACCTCAGTGTCCCCCTCAGGTCAGAATCCAGTAAGTGGGGGCGAGGGAGCTGACTTTTCCTACCTGGACCACATTAGAAGGTCGCCTGTGAACTTCAATGCCAGCATTTCAAAAACTACCCTTCACACAGGTGAGCAGGAAAGGCAACTTTCCCTGTGGGTGAGTTATGGAGCCTGACCTGTCTCCCTCCCTACATCCTTCCAACCCTGCCATAGCTGACCCACTCCTCTGCAGCCTCCTGGCCCTGGCTGGCCATGCTGGTTATGAGGTACCGGACAGTCACATGCCTTCACTGCCCATCTGGACAGGCTGCTCCCCCTCCTCCCCTCACAAATGGGCATTGTGGCACACAGCTCTTGAACGCCACCACTTTTCTGTCATTTATCCCTGCTCTTCAAGCTGGGTACACCCCTGCCTCAGTCCTCACCTCTGGGCCTTCTTTCCCATGTTACACCTGGCCTGCAGTGGCCTGCCAGCTCTCAGCTTCTCTATTCCTGTCCTGCCGTCATGGCCCTGTACTGACTGGCCTTGGAGGTCATGATGGCTTCATCTTTCCTCTCTCTTTCTCATACATCTGCTTCTCCTAACTGGAATGTCTGTGTTTCTCCTCCACTCATAAATGCTACTGTTTCTGGGAAGCGTTTCCTGGTCCTCCAGGCTGCACCATCCTGTTACTACCTCACGTTCTTCTTTCTCTGTTCTTTGGCCTCTCTGTGTCCCTCTCCAAGCTCGGCCCAAACAGGGATAGTGGAAATAGGACCCCTCTTCCATCCATGCCTCCTCCTATTCCTTGGGCATCTTCAAATTTTATCTATTATTTTTTAAAAGTTTTATTTTTTTGAGACAGGGTCTTAAGTAGCCCAGCTAAGTTCAAGTTCGCTGTGTGAGGATGACCTTGTATTCCTAATCCTCCTGCCTCAGTCCCCTAAATGCTTGGATTACAAGCATGTACCACCATGTTCAGAGTGTGCGGTGCTGGGCATCTAACGGGGTTTTGTGTATGTTTGGCAGTGATGCCCCAACTGAGCTCCACCCCTTACCCCTGTGTGTCTCTTAAGGGTAGTCCAAGACAAATCCAGGAAGCCTACAGGACTTGCTTTCACCGGGACTAGTTCCCCTGACCCTTGCTTGATATGACAGACATACAAAAGATCAGAGAAAAGAGGTGGTTTTTCCAGCATCATGTGATTGATAACCCACTGACTATGGAAACAATTTTGGCTTAAATTTTTTTAATCATCTTTGAGACCAAGGGAAAGAAAATGAACAGCCTCAGAAAATGTGGTAAAGGAATGTACCCTTGCTGCCGCAGGGATGCAATATGAGAAGGATGCAAAGATTTATGTCAGAAGATGCTCATCATGGCTTTGTTTATGAGGCTGAAAGCCTAGAAACAGCTCAGAGGGCCAACACAGAGATTGGTTAAATAAATTATGGGACCTGTATGTGATGGAATACCATACAGCCATTAAAAATGATGGCCCAGTAAAAGAATATTTTAATGATACAGGGAAATGTTCACAAGATATTAAAAAAAAAAAAGGCTGGAATAGCATGGTTTGTATGCCCGTGACTTTACTACAGCTATGATTTAAAAAGAGAAGCTCAAGGCCTCTGAGGTTATTTATGATGTTGGTTCACTGCCTCTGAAACATCAGCCTCATTAATTCCTGTTCCTGCTCAGTTTAGTAGGAAGCATAAGAATTTAATGTGTGAAGGCCATTTGGAGTGCAGCCTGTGCCACTTATGAGTTGGGTGGCCTTGAGGCTCTGGGCCTCACTTTTCCTCATCTGTAGGATGGGTGCAACAGTGATGTTGATGGATATTAAATGGTGTACACAGAGCGAATGATTGACAGACTGAAGCTCCCCTCTGAGACACCCCCCTCCCCTTCTCATCGTTGTATTCTGAGGCAATTATGGTCCTTTTTTCTTATTGGCTCTCTAGGCAAGGCCAGTGACTTACTCTCTCCACAAGGTAGGGCCGTTGGTCTTGCTGAGGGAGATGACCTGCTGGGAACCATGCAGTGGGCAGACCCCAGCCTGCCTTTTCCCATGTCACTCCTCCCCAGCAGCCTCCAGATTTACAAGTGACTCAGGCCATGGGTTGTGGGGGACAGGGAGGTGTGTGAGTGGGTGGGCCCTGGGATCGCCTGGTGGTCTGTCTCTCTTTGTACGAAGTCTGCTGGTTTTATTCTGCTCAGACTGTGTTTTACAGGCTGTGTGTCCCCTGTCTGCCTGTCTTTCTTCCTTCCTTTGCTTTTTTCCTCCTGCCTCCCCCTTTCTTCTGTAGGCAGATGGATAAAACAGATAAAACATGGGAAGGAAATAATGGGGGGAGGAGAGTCGGAGACAGTCTGTGGAGAGAGAGTCTGACACCTCATAGACAGTTGGACTCTGGGAAGGTGACAGTCCTGCCATGTGACGAAGCTTACTTGTGACTCAGCAGGGTAGGCCACGCATGTGCTGGGCCTCAGACAGGACCGTATCTCTCAATCTCCTCCTCTGACTCTCCTCCCTTCCGTGAGGTGTTCCTGCAGACATGTTCCTTCCCTCAGTACATCTTGTGCCCTAGATCCTTGCCTCAGGCTCCGATTCCATGGACCAGGCCATGAGACAGGCAGGAACCCTGGTGTGCCTTTTCTAAAGATAGCTTACGAACACTACACGTGCAGTCTCTGTGCTTAAATAGAACGGCTTTCAGGCATATTATTTTTAGAGAGAGAAAATAGATTGAACGCACCAGGAAGTATACTACAGACGGATTGAAAGCAGGGTAAGAGGCATGCGCCTGTATAGGCATCGTGTTTGTTTCCTGGCGAGATGCCTGGTGGCAAAGACTAGTAGGTCTGATGGTGTGTGCTGCACACGAAGGTAGCTCCTCCCAAACTCCAGCATGGTGTGCTCCAGGCAGACTCCAGTAGAGGCCCAGGGAGGCTGGTCGTGTCTGAACCTAGCCTGGGATACTTTTTACCTAGACAGCTCCATGGGCGCAATGCTTGGAAGCTTCCCTAAGACGCCAAAGAGAGCTGTGTGGTCACAAGTCTGGGTGCTATTATGTGGAATCTCTTTACCATGAGATATCCTCATCACCTCATCCTCTTCCAGGAAGCCCACAGGGAGTGCTCCATCCGCCGAGCTCCACCCACCCACCCAATGGCTACTATGTTTGATAGCTTGATGATGAGCAGCTGGGACAGGTGCTTGGGGATTGAGAAGTATATTCCTTCAGGGCGGGCTAGCTTGAGTCATCTGACACCAGACTTCTTAGTGGCTTTTCAGGTGATAGGATAGTACCACCCACATCATCCTGTGACCTCATCTGTTGCTTTGTGGGTGGAATACCTGTAGGTCTCATTTTCTCTTTAACCCACTGGGTAGGACAGGGCCTGATATAAAAGCTGCTCAATAAATCCAATAGAATGAGAGAACCTTGGGAAGTAACCACAGTGTCGCTAAAGGTGGTAGGTAGGAGGATACTGTGGCTATGGGGTCACCAGGCTCTGGATAACAAGCCCAGGAGCAGCAGCTGGGATTACTGTCACCATGGCAGAGAATGGGGAACTATCTCCAAGTATCACGTGCTGCCTAGAGTCCAAAAGAGCTATTCTCAACCTCTGGGTCCTGACCCCTATGGGGGGCAAATAACCCTTTCACAGGGGTCAGCTATCAGATATCCAGCATATAATGTATTTATATTATAACAGAAGCAAAAATTGTAGTTATGAAGTAGCAACAAAAATGAATTTATGGTTGGAGGTCACTACAGCATGAGGAGCTGTCTTAAACTTCCAACCATTAGGAAGGTTTTTGGACACTGGTCCAAAAGGATTCAAAAGAAAATGTCTGACCACGTTACTCATTTCTTTCCAGAACCTCCTGTGGGCACCCACCCATCCTTATTCTTCCTGTGCAGAGCAAATTTAGGCACTTGCTGTCACATGATAAGTGGGGATTGACCTTCTGCTTACCTTGGCGACAAACCTGAGCCAAGACCTAAGCTGACCAATCAGATATCCCCATGGCACTCCGGCTCCCCCACAGGATATGGACAGGGTGGATGGGTGGGTAAAGGTGGTATCATTTCAGCCCTGACCAGAGCCTTGGAAAACTGGGTTCCTTCAGGGAGTTGGGCACATTCACTTAATGAGGACAATTTATCTGAGAAAGAATAATAGTAAGGACACTGAGTGTGATGTGGTCACCTGGGGCCACCCCAGGGCTGTCTCCACTCCAGCATGAGAGGCAGGGTGTGGGGGGGGTGATGCACACCTGTGGAGGGGGATGGTATGGGAGAGACACCTGTGGTACACCAGCCCAGGCAAGGAGCACATGTCGCTGATGGATGGTCTTGATCACTGTGCTGCCTTCTGTCTTTCTGGAGGGAGGGGAGGGACACTCTTGAACATGGGGACATTGCCGGCATGCTGGGTTTTTTGGTTTCTGCCATTTCTTCAGAAATCAATCCCCAAATCTGACTTCTAATCTTCTGTGGGCCCTATAGCCTTCTGGAACATTCTGTTCACTTAATTTTTAAAAATTAAAAATATTTTTTAAGTGGTGTTGGAAGCTGGTAGAGCTGGGCAGGTGCTCTACCATTGACCTACAAACCCAGCTCTCTCTTTCCTGTTGTTAGTATTGGTTTCCATTGTTTATAATCACAAACTCCAAAGGGCCCCAAGTTATACTCATCCCCTTAACAAGTAAGGAAACTGAGACGTCAGGGAGTTTTGACTCTCTCAGTTCAGGTCATACAGGTCATTAGTGGCCTGTGGAGGTGAGCCTGGGCATCAACAGTGTGCAAAAGTGGTCTTCACCAATCCACTGACAGGACCAGGCCAGGGATGAACCTGGGCCTTCTGGGACTCTCCAGCTACACTAGATGGTAATGGCCATGAACTTGTCTGTCTGTTGATTGTTACTACTAGCTGTCCTATTACAGTAGTCAACAATAGTGTGCAGATGTGGGATAGGGAGAGAGAATCTCTCCTTACTCCGAAAATACGTGGACTCAGGGTTCGGTGAGGGAGGTGGCTTGAGCAGACTTTTTGAAAACACAGAGAGGTCCCAGAATCTTTAATGGGACAGGAGCTACAAACCAGCTGGGAGCTGTGGAGCCAGGGACAGAGAGTGCTCCCGGTCAGTCTGGCCACAGGACAGGCCTGAATTTTCAGCAGAATTTAGGGCACACCTGCTTCCCTCATCTCTGTTCCTCCTAGAGCTACAAGCTCTGACCCCCACTGAAGCATCTTCAGACTGTCACAGTCTTTCTGTCCGGCCCCAGCAGCCGCCATCCATCACTTGTTAAAAATCCCTGGATTTCTTCAATAGGCAATAGGCACTTTGGGGGGAATTACCTAGTTATGATCCAATTACACAATAATTACATTGGGATGACTTTGTAAGTATAGCATTAATTACCTTTGATAGCCCCATATATCATCACTCTGAGGACAATCAGGAGATAGGGTAGGCGGAGCCAGAGGGTGGGCATGAGAAGGCTTAGTAGATCTGGAAGCAGGAGCCTGAGAGGGATGGATTGGGGGTGTGTGTGGTCTCTAGCCACTCCGCTGACCCCCAGGATGGGAGTGATCTTCAGCTCGATTGTCTGTCCAGTCAGGAACGAGGGGCAAGAATCCCCAGAGTTTTGGCCTTGACACTGGGGAAAGATAAGAGTCGACACTCACATTGTGTTGGGGAGTGAAGGAATCAGGGACACACAGGTGGTGCCTCTCAAATGGTACAAAGGAAATGGTAGAATTCCTTTAAATAATGTATTTTATTTAATCTTATCTAATATTGTGCATCTAAAATGTTAGTTCTAAATGAATTGATGTAAGAAATAAGATAGAGGGACTGGGGAGATGGCTCAGTCAGAAAGATGCTTGCAATACAGCATGAGGACCTGAGTTTGGCTCCTCCAGAACCCAAGTAAAAAGCCAGGCATGGTGGCAATCACCTGTAATCTCAGTGCTGAGGAGGCAGAGACTGGAGGGTCCTGGGCTCACTGGTCAGACAATTCAAGTAAACTGATGAGCTCTAGGCTGGCCAGGGATCCTACCTCACACACCAAGATAGACAACTTCAACATAATGACAGCCTGCATCAACCACTGGCCTACTTTCACACATACAGAGACACACACACACATATATAATACACACACACACACCATACACAGACATACAGATGCATGAACACACACACTGATATGGACACACATACATTATACATACACAGACCCACACATAGCCCAGTACAAACACATAAATAGACACATGCAGAGATATATACACATCATACATATGCAGATACACAAGCTCAGGCAGACATACACACCATACATTCACAGATACACGCATATATAGACACAGACATAAACAAGCACACATAGACATACACACGGACACAAACCATACACATATAGATACATATACAGACAAGCATGCACATAGGCACACACATATCATACCTATACAGACACATTAAAATGGAGTCCATATTACATTATTTTTAGTGAAACCTTTGAAATATGGCATGCATCATTTTTGTGTGTGTGTCTATATACATGCTGGCAGGTGTCTGCATGTGCTTGTGCATGTGTGAGAGTGTGTGTGTGTGTGTGTGTGTGTGTGTGTGTGTGTAAGGCCAGTGGTTGGTAGTGGATGCCTTCCTCAGTCTAATCACTTTCCACATTACTGAGGCAGGCTCTCTCACTGATTCTAGCTAGTCTAGTTAACCTGCTTGCCCCAGGGATCTTCTCTCTCCACCTCTACAGCCCCAGGATTACTGGGGCCCACTACACCCCCCTGGGTTGTATGTGTTTACTAGGAATCCAAACTCAGATTCTCACATTTGTATAGCAAGCCCCTTATCCACAAAGCCACCCAAGAAGCCTTTTCCTGTGCATCTTACATGTTCTAAGATTAGACAGGCATCTGTTGCTACTGCAGTAGCCCAAGAATATGGTGCTCTTAGATACTTAATATACTCCAATTACAATTACTTTTCTTTTTACATCTATTTCCCTACTGTTCCTCTCCTCAGGACAGTCTTTCTGATGTGGGATGCCTTGCTATACACTGTGAATATGCTTTATTACCATTGGTTAATAAAGGAACTGTTTTGGCCTATGGCAAGGCAGCTTAGAGGCGGGCAGGAAATCCAAGCAGAGATAAAGATGAAGGAGGGTGGAGCCAGAAGATGCAGAGGGAGGAAGATGAGAATGTTACTCTGAGCAAAAAGGTACCAAGCCACGTGGTTAAACGTAAATAGAAATATGGGTTTTTAAGTATACTTATTTAACAAATAATAATCCTGAGCCATAGACCAAACAGCTTGTAATTAATATAAGCCTTTGTGTGGCTACTTTTGGGAGTAAGTGGCTGTGGTTCCAGACCCCAGGACTAGGCCAAGCCAGAGATTTCTGACTACATCTTTCCTCCAGGGTGCTGGAGGAAGACTTCACAGATGCCTCCAGTTGCCCAAGCAAATCTGGGGCCCTAAGGTCCTATGGGTTGAACACATCCAACTCTGCCTCAGGTCCCATCTTCTGTCAGTCAAAACAAAGCAGAAGTCCAGCCTCTCCAGTGCTTCAGCCCAAGTCTTATCTGCCTCTCCCCTCATCAGAGTATAGGAAACAGAGAGTCATATGCTGGGGTGACAGGGCTGACAGTGACAGGTGGTTGCAGGGCTTGGATGGTAGGAAAGAGATATCTGCTGACTCGTTCTGAGTGTCCTGGGATTTCTGTCACACTTAGAACAAAGCTCCGTGTCTTTATTCCTGCCTAGGGACTCTGCCTGAACCAACCTTTAGCTTCCTTCTCTAGCTCACATTCTTCATAGCCTAGCTCTCTAGCCTTTTGCTGGCCCCTAGAAATTTCCTAGCTCTCTTTTCTTTGAGGCCTCTATACCTGCCTCCTTCTGCTGCAAGGCTGTTACCTGTATTTCCATAAGTTCAGCTCCCTCTTTCTCTAGTCTCCCCTCAGATGGCTCCACCTCAGAGAGATTCTATGGCCTCCTATTGAAGCTGTGCCTATTTCCAGTCACCCCCACCCACTCCACTCCACTCTCCTTTACACCATCCTTCTTAACCTAGAATACTCTGATTGCATTTTTTATTTTTAGAGACAGGGTCTCCTGCCCTTGAACCTATCATGTAGCCAAAGATCATCTTGAACATCAGATCCATCTTCATTCACTTCCAAGTGCATCACCACACCGAGTTTATACAGTGCTGGGGATTGGACCAGGGCTTTGCCATGCGAGGCAGTCACTGTACAAGATGAGCTTTACCTCTTGTTCTGATTTTGCTTTTGAGACAAGTTCTGGTTTTGCTATGTAGCTCAAACTGGCTTTAAGTTTGTGGTCTTCCTACCTTAGCCTCTGAGTGCTGGAATTACAGGTGTGTGTCACAGTTACCATGCCCAACTCTGCAAAACTCTTTATCACTGGGCTCAAAACCTCATGCAGTCAGGGCTGTGGCACTTGTCATTCAGAGATGTTTCTGGTACCCTGGGACCAGTGTCTGCTCAGCTTTTGCTTCCCCACAGTGGGTGGTCCATATGTTCCCCAGGCACAGAAATCTGTCCCCTGCTCTTATAGCCTTGAGTTCCCCTGGGTTTCTGGCTCTCTGTCAAGTTATCTATGGACAGTAACCAAGGCAGCTGTTGCTGCCACTTGCATTGCCGGATCACTAAGATAGGTAGAAAGTAGAGGGAAACCCACAGATTATTAGGTGGGGGATAAAATGGACCAAGCAGTGCCTTTGGGATGACTGTGGGATAGAGGTGTCAGAGTCTTAGACAGTGGTAGGCAGGGCTTATAGCACCAACCCCTGCTGGACCCCAAACTGGTTCTCTCTGCCTAGCCTGCCAGTGCCTTCATGAGCAAAGCTTGTCTTTCCCCACTGTTGGGTTACAGTGACATTGGCCCTCTATGATTCTTTCAAAGAATCACTGCTTAAGGGCATCAGTGAACTCCCTGGGCTCACTATGGGTGGAGCTGTGTTGTGAAATACTAGTTATTAAAGAAGTGTTACATTTTTTATCCTGTGAAATATGTGTTTAGTGATGCAAAGATGTGTTGCATTCTTTTCTGTTACATGTGTTTAACTCTGTAAAGTTGTATGAAATTTCTGACCCAGACTTGCCCCAAGATCCTGGACCAGCAGTCCCAAATATTCACACAAAGTCCTGTACTAATTTTATGCTGATCAGCCTATGGCTCTGGCATATTTCTAGCTAACTCTTGCTCTTAAACTAACCCATGATTCTTGTCCTGTTCAGCCATGTGGCTCAGTACCTTTTCTCAGAGCAGCATAGCTGTCCTCTGCATCTTCTGGCTTGTCTGGCATCTCTGTGGCATCTCTGCCCTGTTCTTCCTGTTCCCAGAGTTTTCTTAGTCTGGTAGCCCTGCCCAAACTTCCTGTCTGCCTTCGGCCAATCAGCATTTTTATTAAACCAGTAGGCGGGACAATTACTTACAATGTAACAACATAATCCCCCTACATAAAGTTATATTACTTTGCCTGCCTAACACACCTGATTGGCCTAATATGTGCACATATACACAAATGCTGAATGGCCAATATCAAGGCTAGAGAGAGGGATAGGTGGGGTTGGCGGGCAGGGAGAATAAATAAGAGGAGAAGAAGAGGAGGGGGACACCAGGGGCTAGACACTCAGCAACACAGCCAGCCATGGAGTAAGAAAGGAAGAAAGGCATATAGAATAAAGAAAGGTTAAAAAAAAAATCCAGAGACAAATGTAGTTAAAGAGAAACAGGATAATTTAAGAGTAAAGAGGGATTTTTTTTGGTTTGTTTTTTTTTTTTTAATAAAACAATCCAACTATAGAGCTGTGATAGCTGTATCCTATTAGGCCCAGCCCAGTGACTTAATGGGAGCCTGAAGGTCCCCAGTGTGAGATAGCATATGGACCCTAAGGATTGTCCCCTCACTTCATTTTGGTGGAGGATCACACTACCACCTTAAGAAGCCTGTCCTGGGGCTGCAGATACGGCTCAGCAGTAAAGAACCCTTGCTTATCTTACAGGGAAGCTCATTTTGGTTCCCAGGATACACATGGTGGCTCATGAGCTCCAGTCCCCTGTTTCTTTTGACCTAAGGGCACCAGCCATGCACATATACACAAATGCAGACAAAATAACAATCTTTTACAAAAAAGCCTTTCCTGGGATCCATCATTGCTGCTTAGATACCCAACGACCTGCGTCCTGCTCCTGGGTACCACCTGAAATAAGGGTATACAGATGTTCAAGAAGAGAATGGCCAGAGCTGAGAGAGAATGGGTGAACCACTCTGGACAGCTCAGCCAATGGGCTATTCCATGGCCACTTACAGGGGAAAGCTGTGGCAACATTTCTCAACAAAAGTGGACCTCAATCCAGTCCTGAGCTAGAGAAGCCAGACACAGAAAAATGCATCTGTGTGAGCCAGTTTGCAGGTGTTAACAGCAGGCAAAAATGACCACTGGTGGCAGAAATCATATGGTCTCAACAGACATAGAAAAGGCTTTCAACAAAGTTCATCGAGCAATCATGGTTAAAAACCCTGAAGGAATGGGAATAAAAGCAGCCTGGACATGATGAATGTTCTATGTTATACCATGAGGGGAGAATGCAGAGCATGCCCTGGATGCTTTAACTCCTACCCAGTTTTGGGTTCCAGCCTCCACTTTAACAGTAAGACATGAGAAAGTAGAGAGGCTAAGTAGGGAAGGAGGGAGCCGTGTCTCTGTTAACGTGAGCACCGAACGTTTGGAAGCTGTTTCTGACTCTACTTGCAGCTTAAGGAGAAACTTTTGAGAGCTGGCAAGATGGTTCGTTGGGTAACGGCACTTGCCAGCAACCCCAGGGACTGGATTTCAATCCCTGGGACCTACACGGTAGAAAGAGAGAACTGATTCCTGCAGGCTGCCCTCTGATCTTTAGGGGAGTGTACCCACACACTAAATAAAATGCAATCATGGAAAGCTAACCAACTACCCAGGACTAGTGAAGTCATGGCTCTTGGAAGAGAACCTAAATCACCACTTTACTAAACAAGTATAGTCCCCACCTAAATGATGAATGTCCGTCCTTATACCCACAGATAAGTGTATTTCTCCCCCTCTTCAAGGAAACTCTTTGCAACAGACGGAGACAACTATAGAGACCCACAAACAATCAAAATGCGAAGAAGTGGCGCTCAATCTCAATAGATACATATACAAAACGCCTCTGTCCCCAGGGCTCAGGGTACATTGCAGAAGAGAGGACAGAAAGATTGAAAGAGCCAGAGGACCAGGGAGTTTACTATGAGATTGTGCTTTCTAGGCATGTTAGAAGCTACACACATAAAGTCTCACCAACATGGCCTCCCTGTATAAGAACAACACCAACAGATATGCCAAAGTGGGCAGGGGAGGGGTCTGGAAGCCTCAGCCCTACACAAAGAACTACAGGTAACTAAGAAATGCTGAGTGACAGAAATAGTCTCCTCCAGGGAGAGCACACAATACCAAATGGCCAGCCCTGAAACATACATGAGTAACATTGGACAGACTGAGCATGCTATATCTAGAAATATATATTCATTTACATATGCATTTATATATACATATGCGCATGTAACAATTAGTAATAAAAGAGGCCGTAAATTAGGAAGAGAGCAAGGAATATATGGGAGAGTTTGGAGGGAGAAAGGAGAAGGAGAAAGAATGTAATTATCTCAAAAAATAAAAGAAGTAACAGCTCCCTTCAATAAAAATCTTTAAAGAAAGCTTTTGATTTGGCAAACACCCAGGGGGTGGGTGAGGGGTTAGTGGCTCATTCCGTTCTTTTTTTATTATTATTATTTTCCTATACCCACTTCTGCACCCTCTCTCACCCCTTCTCCCAGCCCTCCTCTATGCCCCGCCCCAACTCCCCAGAGGGGCAAGGAATCCTAAGGTGAGTCAATTTGGTCTGGCATATCCAGTTGGCATATCCCCTCACCCCCCAGTATCAAGGCTGAGAAAGGTGTTTTCCTGCTAGACATGGGCTTCAAGAAGCCAGTTCATAGACCCGGGATGGACTCTTGATTGCAGGAGGCTCCAGAAACTGCCCATGCCCTCATTCCATTCTTTCTGAGCCACTATACTCTGTCCGTCAGTTCTACTCAGCCCAGAACTCCTCCACACTACCGGCAAACTTAACCAAACAGCCATAGGAGAAGCAGCAAGTCTCAGGACCCATGAGAACTTTATCTCTAACTCTGTGTGTTTGTGATGATCTTGCAAATGAAATCTAAAATGTGCTTGCTTGTGAAGGGTCTGGTTCCCTTCACCTGGACCTGCCTGAGCTAGCTCTCCCCTGCAAGACAACCTGTTCAGTGCTCGGTGGTTGGGAGCCAGTTGACATTAAGCTAGGAACATTTACACTGAAATCAGCACACACATAACAAGGCAAGGGTCCTCTTTCCTTTCCTAGCGAGGCATGTGCCACTGCTAGAGGCCCACAGACTTCCAAGATCTATGACGAAAACCAACAGGAGGGTCCCATTTTCTAAGTTTTTATTTTTTAGTTTTATATGTGTGTGTGTACCCAAATTTATATATGTGCACCATGTGCATGCAGCTACCCAAAGAGGGCATCACATCTCTCGGAACTGAAGTTATAGAAGTTGTGAGCTGCATGCCTGGGTCCTCTGCATGCACAGTAGTGTTTTTAATGCGTGAGCCATCTCTATAGCCCACAGAGTTATCTTTTTAAGGTTGGGCCTACTATGTGTGCTGTCTGGTTTAATTTGTTCTTGCGATCTCTCCCCAGGCCTGGATAGGAGTTCCCTCTGCTCTGGAATCAGCAGGGAAGGGCTTGAGGTTAATCCAAATCATGATTACCTGCAGGCTGGGAACTATCTAGGGTTCAGAAGTCTGGAAACTAGTACAGCATCTGAAGCGTCCCTGGTTTGGTTGGGTGTCCTGCCACCAATTCTTTGAATGAGACCTTGCCTGCATTCTACAATGAGTGCCTGGCAGATGGGCCCCTCAAACAAACAAGGCTACTAAGTTTCCTGCCTGACATGCAAAATGTGGGTGTGGGAGCTGGGCAAAGGGCAGAAGCTGTGGCCCACATTACCTCATCTCCAAGACCTAGGTCTGAGAGGAAATAACCCAGTACCTACTTGGTACAGGAGGATTGATTCCTGAACACTGTTCACTTGACCTCCACATGTGGTGTATAGAGGCTGCTGAAATCGCCTCTGGTCAAGTCCTGGCTACCTGTGCCCACTGCCCTCACTGGGTCTCAGTGTGCCCTTCTATACAATGACTCAGCAAATGCCCTGGAACTAGTCCTTTTGGGGACAGCACCCCACTAGGCAAAACAGGAAGAGCTTTGCTGTGTGCTATCTTGCTGGGTCTCCAATTCTGCCCTTGACCTCTCATGGATGACCTGGGAGCTCATGTCTTATTCCATATGAGTTGAAAGGTCTTCTAGACTGACGGGGTGTTTGTTTCACCAGCATGGGAGTGGCCCCACTGTGATAGCCATTCCTGGTTGTGAACTTGACTATATCCGGAATGAACTATAATCCTGAAATGGAGGGCACACTTGTGATCTGGATCTTGAGGTAGGAAGGCATTCTTTAATCTGGGCCACAGCTTCTGTTGGAAGCCTATATGAGGATGATGGAGGAAGGAAGGCTTCGTTCTTCACCTGCTTACCCTTGCCTTGTGAGCACATACCAGCTGAGACACCCGGGGACTGAGTGGCTACCAGAGTCTTGGACTTTCTATTCACAATAACCATTGTTGGACTGTAGCCTGTAAGTCATTCCAACCAGTCCCCATACAGACATACATAATACATACATATATAGGTCACAGAGAGAGGGGGGGGAGGGAGGGAGGGGGGGGAGAGAGAGAGAGAGAGAGAGAGAGAGAGAGAGAGAGAGAGAGAGAGAGAGAGAGAGAGGGAGAGAGAGAGAGAGTTCCATTCCCTAAGTTCTGTGACTGTAAAGAACCCTAATACACAGACCCTTTCCAGAAATTCACACCAGGTAGTTAACTAACTGCTCCAGGGCACACACCTGTAGGCAGGACAAGCATTCCTCTGGTCTTTGCCAGGAGCAGCATCCTCAGGTGGTTGGTTACCAGTAGATTGTATGTGGCTTGGATATAAAGACCTCTCTGACATCACTCATAAGGTCCTTTGCCCTGCCTGAGTGGCTCCTGGCATTGTGGAACCTTTCCTGAGAGCCAGTTCTATAGGATGGAGGCTCTAAGTCACGGGAAGAATGAGCGTAGTAACATACATGATGGCAGACCCTACCAGATCCCTGTCACTATTCTCTCTAAATTCGAACCTTATCCTGTAGATGTGGGGCTAAACCGTGATAGCTTTTGGATGTTCTGGGCACATAATGAAGTAGAGGTGGGAGGGGGTGTGTGTCACCCTTCTCAGACCCCATTGCCACTTCACTGACACACCTGGCCCTGCCACCTCATTTGCAGGATGGAAAACAGCTCCAGGAAGCAACATATTCCAAGCCAGTTATTTGCCTCCCATTTGAGGCTGGGCAGGGAGGGAAGTGGCCTATTATGCCACTCTGAATACAGCATCATGGGGGATTACACGCATCAGCTCCCCTCAGGAAGCCTCACCGGTGCCCTTCTCCCGGTGAGAGAATTAAGTCTCCTGCTCTGCAGTCTCCAAGCTTTGGTTATATTTGGTTAGACTCTGCCCACTTGGTGGTAAAACAGTTGGTTCTTGGCCTTGGATTCTTCCTGTGGATTCCAGTCTGAAGGGTCTCTTAGCAGACATACAGAACACAGACTGATTGGATGAGCAAGCCGTGGTATATACCTGAGGACAGAGCTCTTATCAACAGGTCACATGAAGACACTATTTAAGAGGTCTTAAATATCACAGATATGAATGTGATTGGTTCCTAACACCAGTGGGTAATAGTATTTCCCCCCATTTCTCAGCTGGGAAAACCAAGGCTGAAGTTCATTACCTTGTCACCTCACCTATCATGTCATAATGTGAGGTGTAGACTTTGACAATTCACAGTTAGGTCCTGGCTCTGCCACCTGGGCAATTACCCCTATTCTCTGCCTCAGTTTCCCAAGGAGTCAAGTGATACTACTAATTCCACTCGTGCTCCCAGGAGGAAGGCTTGCATCTCCCCGGGTTTCTTGGTAGATCAAAGGGGATAATGGACAAGGATGCTCTCTGTAAATCACAAGGTGTTCTACAAATGTCAGGCATTAATGCGTGTTGACTCCAAGGCTCTCTTTCACAGCCCCTCTGGTCTTTAGAGGATGCATTTCTTCTAGAAAACCAATCCCCATGGATAAGAACTGGCATTTTATAATCCCTTCCAAGCTCAGAGGTGATTTGATGTCCACAGAAGACTTCTTTGGAGAATTCAATGACCTGATTAAAAAGAAGTTGGAGGGCCAGGTGTCCATCTCCCAGAACACTAAAGGCCCATCTCCAGTCAGTATGTCCTGGAGGGCACTTATTTCATCCCTTATTCTTAGAAACACATTTCAAAATTATTAAATAATGGATGAACTTGAAAATGTAGATGGACAGGAACTTGAAATTAAAATGTCTTTAATATCCTGCCACCCAGAGAACTGTTCTGAGCTGGGGTGACATTTTTGGACCTACTAAGTAGAACTAGACACCCAGAAAGTCCCAGACTATGGCTCCATGGCTTGACCCCAAGCAGAATTAAGAAAGTAATATATGTGAACCATTGGCCGAGTCATGCCTAGTGGTTCAGGCTTGAAATCTCCCTAGCCAGGAGAATTAAAAGCTTAAGACCAGTTTGGGCAACTTTGACTTGTTTCAATAAAAAAGTAAAGAATGGGTTAGGAGTGTGTAGTTCAGTAGATGAGTGCCTGTCCAGCATTCACATGGCCATAGGTTTACTCTCCAGCACTAAATAAATACACACAAATAAAACAACCATCCAACCAAATAAGAAACCCATCCCATTTGATGGACACATCCCAATTCTATTTTAATTATTTCTCTGACAAAAGTATATTTCTATGTTACTTTGTTTTTTTAAAATTTCAATTAATAAATTAATACTTGAACTCAATGAATAATTCACAGAATACTAAAGAGAACAGAATAAAAAATGAATTTGCCTCCCACCCTTGCCTGCTCTGACCCTTGGCTCCATACAGGTCATGCTCCTCTGAAGGGCTCACGTTGTTCCTTCCCAGAGTCTAAAGATAGGAAAGGTGTGGCCCTTTGTACCTCCTGAAGTAGCCCTGTGTGGGGAAGTATCAGAGACATTTGACCCACCCCGTGCTATTGGGTAGCCAGGTGTTTGTTAATAGTATTTAGTGAACATAGTCCAGGCCTTCCAGTGGTGAGTTCTCTGGGTTGCTGATATGAACATTTTAAAGGAAAATACCTCAAGCCAGGTGTGGTTGCATGTATCTGCAACCCAAGCACTTAGGAAATGGAGTCAGGAGGACCATCACAGGTTGGAGGCTAACCTGGGTTACATACCAAGGCCCTGTCTTAATAAAAACACACACACACAACAACTAGGTCTCAATGTCCTGTTGCCCTAAACCCTCAGTGTGTTACAAGGACACCAATGCTACTTAGTACATTATACTTACTTGAATTTGCAAGTCTTTGATTATTTACGATTTTGATGATTTTTAAAAATTTTCGATATGCTTTATTATCATTTGTTAATAAAAAAATAGTTTCAGCCTATGGCAAGGCAGCTTAGAGGCAGGCAGGAAATCCAAGCAGAAATAAAGAAGGAGGGTGGAGTCAAAAAGAAGGGACAGGCTGCCACCAGAAAGCAATGGCATAGGTAAAGTCACAAAGCCATGTAGCGATTCATAGATTAATAAGAATGGGTTGAGTTAAGTTGTAGGAGATAGTTGGTAATGAGCCTGAGCCATCGAACAAATAGTTTGTAATTAATATAAGCCTTTGTGTGATTATTTGGGACTAAAAGCTGTGGACAGGTCTAGACTGCTGGGCCCGGACTAGTCAGAAAACCTCAAGCTACAGCTCTGCTGTTTTTACCAGGGCTGCCTGATGTAAAAAGAATGGTTTCAGATTTGAGGAAACACATATTGTGGGCCTTCTGAGAGTACTCAAGATGCCCTGGGGGTTACTCACAGCTGCCCCTTCCAAGCCTAGTAACTTCCAGGGGAGCCCAGGCCAGAAAAAGAGAGTGCTCACCAGTAGGCAGGGGTACCACCCACAGGACTGCCTCCCCACTGGCATCCTTCCATCATGTCAGGTTAGATACCACCCAGGAGAAGGCGAGACCTTTTCTGGCTATCTCCTGGCTTCATGGCTGGTGTGTATATGAGTCTCCAGACTGTGCTTCATTTGTACTGGTGAGATAGGCAGACACAGTCTCTCCTTTAGAGGGACTTGACAGTCGCTGTTCACCAACCAGGCTGGAGTCCAGCTTTCTGCTCTGCCTTTCTTTGTAGAGAGAAAGGTGGTTGAGGGAACTGAGGTGCCTAACGCAGACACACAGCTGGTACTCAGAATGAACAGTGAATTTGGGGTAGCGTTTTCTTCTAGACTCTTCCAAACCGTGTCTTTTTATTTTCTTTTGATTGGTTATCACACATCCTATTCTGTTTTCGCATGAGCTATCATGTTGACTTTGGACTTCTGGTCCTCCTGCCTCAGTTACTCAGTGTTGCAGTTAGAAGCATGCACCACCATACCCAGTTTACCAGGTGCTCGGGATTGAACCAGGAGTTTTGGGTTTAATCTACCTAAGCACTCTACCAACTGAATAATGTCGCCAGCCTCTGCTCCCACCTCTGATCACCCCACACTGGGGATTTCATGTTGCTATAAGTTTTGGTATGCACATTCAAGCCGCTACTTCAAAGTTCAGGTCTCCAAAGCTGCATGTCTGTACCACATGGGCTACCCAAGTGCCTTCCAAGGATGCTCGACTCTTGCTCTAGGGGAGCTCTTTTCTACCCAGCATTTGCCTTACTCTTTCTTACCCAGACTCCATGTCCTCCCAAGGTCCAAAGCCCTCCTGGGACTGTAACTATGTGTCATTTTTTTTTTTTTCCGTTCAGACACAAAATATTTAGTAAGTCACTATGCAGAGTGCCCTGTGTGTAGACCACAGCAAGTAAGGATCCATCCCTATCCTTACTAAGATTTTAGCTTTGAGAAAAGAAAGACATGATCTCATATAGACTTTTTACCCCTTGGTTAGTGTTGGGAAGGAAACCATGATGGTCTAAGGGCCAGCACCAGGGAAGACTCACATCATCTCAGAGGGCAGGGGAGGCTTCCTGGAGGTGTCTCAGGTGCTGCCAAAGGACTGAGAGGCAATCCAGGAAAGCAGGAGTAGATGGGGGAAGAAATCACAGTTCCAGGTAACTCTGCCCCATGTGGCCTGAACTGCAATGTGCTTCTTGCTGGTATTAGATGTGCACCCCAGTTCTACCATTAGGGCAGGCGACCTCATGGGAAAGGTGGTCTGACCTGGGGGTTTGTAAGGCCTGTTTGTCCTATCAGGAGGCAGAAGGGGTAGCCTCATGTGTGGCTCATGGCAGGGTCTGGGGTCTGATGTGACATAACCCCTGTCCACTGTGGGAGCGGGGGCTCTGGACTTTCTTGGTACTGGAATCCTGGCTTGGTCTCAGAGCCTCATCCTGGAGCATGAGGAATCAAGTGGAGAAGCCTGGGAGGCACAAGAGAGGTGAGAAGGGGATTGTGTGAGGTGAAAAGGTTGTTGTTGTTTGCTTGTTTGTTTTTGAGACAGGGTTTCTCTGTGTAGTCCTGGCGTCCTAGAGCTCTCTTTGAAGACGAGGCTGGCCTTGAATTCCATCTACCTGCCTCTGCCTCTTGAGTGCTGGGATTAAAGATGTATGCTACCACTGCTTATTGGCAGTGAGAAAGGACTTGTGAGAAATGAGAAGAGGCTCATGGGAAGTGAGATGGGACGTTGACGGGAAGGGCACAGCTCCTCTACAATTTCTGAACGACAGAGGCATCTGGAAAGGGTCCAGAGCAAAGCTGGAATGAGTGGTGAAGAAGCCAGGGTCTGCTAGAGAGTTCTGAAGCCAGGGTGCAAACAGAGGGACAGAGCTGAAGCCCCAGCTTGTTGCTCATTAAAGAGGCCCTTACCCCCTAGTTGGTTGTTCACACTGCCTAGTCAGCCTTCTGCTGGAGACTCCTTCCTTCCCTCGGAAGCCAGTGGCTCCCTTCCCAGGCCCGATTGCATGTCTGTGAAGACCAGAAGTCTAGTAGGGTAGGCAGGCCGTGGCTCTGGTCTTGTCTTGGCTTTTGAAGAGCAAGCATCCACAGCTCGTCTGTTGACACTTCTGAACCCTGTCCCAGCTTCAAGAGCAGAGAGGCCAGAATGGATTTGTGAAGACAAATTTTGTTGTCTGAATGTTTACATCCCATTTGTGATACGTGGGCACTGTGTGAGCCACTGAGGATTCCAAAATAACCCTGACAGAGACCACATGCCTGACTTCAGAGTCCTTGTTCTGTATCCCAGCCCTGTTTCTCCAAACCTCATCACATCAGAGACTGGGCAGCTGCAGGACCATGTCCCTTCCTGTAGGAGACGCTCAGTGGTCACCAGGCGAAGCAAGCTCCCCTCTATTCTCTTGAAAATTGAGTCATCCCACTGGGGCCCCGGAAGCCTTTATGGAGCTGTCTGCTCCGAGGCCTTTGCCAGATGGCAGCTGGAAGCCAGTTAATATTCATTGAATCTCTCTGGGCGACTGGGAACCGCCTTTTAATCACCTCATCTCTGTCTAGCCCTTTATGGAGAAGGAGACTGGGAGGCAGGAACAATCAGTTAACTGGGTTATAGATCAGGGCCCAGTGGGGGACTCTGCTCTTCCTTCCCATGGAGGGCGGAGCTTCATGGGGGTGGGGCTTAGCCTCCTTCCCCCTTGCTGCCATGCCCCTTCTGAAGAAGTTTTCCAGAGGCATTTGTAATCCAAACGGAGTTGGGGATATCTGGGAGATAAAAGAAGGGTCAGAAGTCACCGATGCTTCCTGTTATTCCAGGGAGAGCAAGCACAACTCAGACTTGGAATTGAGAGATCATTTTGTCATCCATCCATCCGACACTCTCCATTCTTTCTCTTTTAAAAAAAAATTTGTTGCTAGTTTTGAAATTATTTGCTTTTATTTTATGTGCATTGATGTTTCGCCTGTTTGTGTGAGAGTGTAAGACCTTGGAATTACAGATAGCTGTGAGCCACCATGTGGGTGCTGGGAGTTGAACCTGGGTCCTCTAGAAGAGCAGTCAGTTCTCTTAACCACTGAACCATCTCCCCAGGACCCCCGCAATGTCTATCCATCCACTTAACTGTCCATGCACACTTCCACCTACCTACCATGAATTTATTTCCTGCATTAGTTTTGCCTAATAGGAACAAGGGAGGAAAATTTACCTCAGCCAACACTTGTGAAGATTTCAGTCTGTAGTGATAGGAAGCTGTAAGGCAGAGCCAAGCAGCCCACCTTATGGTGGTCAGGAAGCTCAGCTTTTATTTAGGTCAGGGTCCCCAGCTTTGAGATGGTACAAGCCATGTTCAGAATGGATCTCTTCCCCTAAGTTAATACACTCTGAAAACAGAAACCCTCAGGGGTGTGCCTCACCAGTCTCCCAGGTGGTTTCAAATCCAGTGAAGGAAATGAGGAAGATTAACCCTTCTACAATCCAACTATGCATCTACCTTCCATCGGACAGGGCAGGGAGGGAGTGGCATATATCCCAAGCCTGTCCTGTTTCTCAAAGCAAGTTCCTTCTGTTATATCACTAGGTCTTTTGACAAAGGAGAAACTGAGGCACAGATAGAAGCAAAGGACTTGCTCAAAGACAAACAGATTGGGAACTGGGAGGTAATATAGTGGTTATGGGCATATACTGTTCTTACTGAGAATCTGAGTACAGTCCCCAGCACATCCATCAGGAGGATCATAACTGCCTGTAACTATAGCTACATGGGGTCCTATGCCCTCTTCTGGCCTCTGCAGCATCTGCCCTCATGTGTGTACCATGGTGACCCACATCCAGATTAGCACACGGTATTATCAACTTTTTTCATGGGGTCATTCTGATGCAATCATTGTGGTTTAATTTGGGGCTCTGTTTGGGGACCCACATGTCATTGTGCCTGGCCCTCCCTCTTCTGTGTGTGTAGGTCAGAGTCAACCTCAGATGTTCCCCAGATGCTGCCCACTTAATTTTTTGAGACAGTCCCTCATTGGCCGTGGGGGTTACCAACTGGTCTAGGCTGACTGGTCATCAAGGCCCAGGGATCTGCCTGTCTCTACCTCTTCTACAAGCATTACAAGTGTAGAGTACCATGTGTGGCTTTTAAACATGCATTCTGGGAAATTGAACCCAATTCCTCATGCTTGTTAATCAAGAGCTTCTTTTGCTTTCTCATATGGCCAGTGAGCACAACCCATGCCTTGTATGGTCCACAGAACAGTTCTGAGTTAAGGGATAAATGACAAGAGAGAAGAAACCCCCTTAGGGACGGACCATCAGCACCGGAGCCGGTAGGGGTTGTGGTGGGCTACTTGGCCTCATTCCTCATTTTGTTAGTGTGCACAATGTGAGACTCTGTCCCCACCAGGCCAAGCAGCAATGGGTCCAAGTGACTCTACAACTGGAGCCAGTCACTTCCCTATGAGCCATACAGCAGTGTCCCTTGGGGCCAGAACAGGTGTTGACAGTTGCCATGGTCAGCACATAAATGTGAGCTGGGAAGGGCATACACTCCCTGCTGCTCCAACAGCTCTTCTGGGTTTTCAGGTCCCTGGGGGCTCTGATGCCATATCTGTCACTCCATTATCCTGATCAGCCTCCCCGGATCCCATTACGCCTCTGCTGTTATTATTTATTCATCCGCGGAGCTTCAGCCTGCTCACAGGCACTTACCTTGATGTCCGTGACAGGGGTCGGGGCCCCACTCAGAGCGTATTAATCACCCACCATGCAGGGAGCTGTGTCCCTCAGGAGAGAGGGGATCAAGTTGCTGATAGTGTGCCCATCAGCTGCCTGGTATTTAGAGCCTGATGAGCCTAGAGAGTATCTGTGGAGGTTGGGAAACTGAGGCTTACAGAGGGAAGGTCTTTCTTAAGGCCCACAGCTTAGTGGGATGCCATCCACAATAATATGCACAATAAGAGCGACACCATCACAGGTACAGGCCTTTACAGTTTGTATCTGTTCCCTCATCTATTTCTTGTACTGACCTTTCAAAACCAACAGGGGTTTAGAATCAAATGGATGGATCAATGAATAGGTGGTAGGTAGATATCACATGGATGGATGGATGGATGGATGGATGGATGGATGGATGGATGGATGGATGCATAGATGGTAGCTAGCTAGGTATCAGATATATGGATTAATGTATAGGTGGTAACTAGGTAGATGCCACATGGATGGATGGATGTATAGATGGTAGCTAAGTACTTATCTGATGTAGGGGCTGGAGGGTTGACTCAGTGCCTAAGAACTCAAGTTCAGTTTCTCGCACTCACATCAGGCTCACAACCACTATTAGCTTCAGCTCCAGAAGATTCGATGGCCTCTCATGGCCTTGGAGGACACCTGCCCTCAGCTGTACATATGCACCCTCCATATACACATAATATAGAAAAATCTTTTCAAAAAGGTCAGATGAATAGATAGATGGATAAATAATGGGTAAATGGATGGATATGTGGATAGATCGATATGTGGATAGATTGGCAGGTATATGGATAGATAATAGATGACCAATAAGATAGATAGATAAAATATATGCGAACATACAGATAGATGAACAGACAAGCAGGTGTAGATGATGTAGGTATTGACATAGAAACTGAAGCTCACAGGAGTTAAATGGATGTCAGGATGCAACAGTCTCAAAGCTGGACTGGAGACCCATGCACCCATCCCAATTCAGTTCTAAGACTTAGGCTAGGAAACAAGGGATGTGTCCTTGGGTCCTTTTACTTCCTGGTGCCCCTCTACGAACAAAAGGGGTAATAGACTAGCTGGTATGGAGTCCCTCCAGGAGCCAGGCTGTGCCATTCTCTGGGAGGCTGGGAAGAGGCTTCTGGCTCCTTACCCCCTGTTGGCTCTCTGTCAGTACAGGCTCATATAATGAAGGGACTTATGGACCCCATCTGAATTCCTTGTGGACACACCTGTGTGGCAGTAGAATAGAAGATGGTCCTGCCGTTCACCAGGGGGAAAAAAAATAGAAATGTCCACTACAGATACCACCTTTGGAGTCTATGACATTCTTAAGGTAGCCATGAGGAACCATTCCAACAGGGAGGCATCCCCTCAGGCTTTTAAAGAAAAGTGCATACATACAGAAATCTGTCCTATCAGAATTAACTCCAGAGAGGCCACATCCCTGCCCTAAATCCCTCCATGGCTCCCTATTGCTCTCTTGAAATGGATTAGTGGGATCTTGGTAGGTTGAAGCCACACCCTTTCCTACACAGGAAAGAGAAATCATGTTGCTCATGTGGCTTAGAGGACTCTATGGAGGATCTTGAATTTTTATTCTTTAGCATGAGGTGAGGCTGAGACTCAGAGAGGATGGATATGTTGCTCAAAGCCACACTACTAGGATGTCTTGAGACAGGAGACACCTCAGGTATTTGGGTCCAGAGCCTGAATTCTTTAACTCAATAGAAGGAAGAGGTGTTGGGATCGGGTAGCAATGACCAGGTGGTCCCAGGGGCTGGATTAAGAACACAGGATGGAGTTATCAGGAGGTGGATCCCAGCTCTACCCAAAGCACTGTTCTGTCTGAGCTGTCAGGAAGGAAAAGGTACCCCCCACCAGAGAAGGCTAACAGGCAGATACTCAACAGGCCCCTGCTGACATCACTCACTGGAGCCCAGCCTGGTATGTTAGGTGCCCTTCACTATATCCAACCCCAGATGGGTACAGCAAAACTGGACCTCCAGAGCACCATCCTAGCAAGACTAGCTGAGGACAGGACATATAAATAAGATTGCAGGTGCCACTGGAAGCCCTGGGGCCAGATTTTTGGATTCCTGAATGTTGTGGTGGGTAGGCAGGCCTCCAAGTGTGCCTACGAAGCCAGCATCCCCTCTGGTGTTAGCCTGACCAGTCTTGCCTTTAGCAATTAGCTTGCTGTGAAAGTTTGGGCAAATCTCTTCACATCTCTGAAGCTGAGGCACTTCCCTAGCAAAATGGGGGTCATTATGCCCTCCTCCTGGTTCCTGTGAGGACAAATGGGATTAAAAGATTGGTTTACAGGAACAGAAAGTTCTGGAAGGGTGGCTCTAGTCATGCTCTCGGTCTTTTGCAGAGTTGGGATCCTGGGACAGGCTGAGCTTGGTGGCTGTTGGGGTGGGGGTGCAGGAAACAGAGGTAGGGTAAGCTTGAGGGGTTTTTGTTTGTTTATTTTTGTTTTGTTTTGTTTTTGTAGATCAGGCTCAGCCCAACTTGGGGCAGAGAATGTGTCCCTTCAGCATGGCTGCTGGTGGCAGATGGTACACTTGTTGCTGAACTAAAGATATAAGAGGACAGCCTGGGGATAGCCTTGGGACAGCCTGGGGTTAAAGCTGGAGGGACTGACTTGAAACTTGGCATCTTTGTTCCCATTTGCCCAGAGTAGAGTCCCGAGATGACAAAGACCTTGTGCAGGAGAAAGCGTCAGATTAACAGTGAGGTGTGTCTTCTCCGTGTACAAGCAGAGCCAGTGTCCAGCTGGCACAGTTTCTGGTAGTAAAACAGAGACCCGGGAATTAAGGCACTTCATACTCCCCAGCCTTGGGTCTTTTCATGCTCAGACTTGGTTTGCTAACTCTGGGACTCTGAACTCCGGAAGGCTCAGTTCATGTAATAGGGAGTAGGCCAGGCACCACCTTATTGTCCTGCTGGGAAACCGAGCTTGGAAAAGGCAAATGTATCACCAAGGCCATTCGGTGCCCGTGACAGGGAGCTATGCAAAGCTAAAGATGTTGATCTGTAAGGACAAACCTTCTGCCACGAGAGGAAGGGACATAGTCTCAGCTATCCCTTGTGAGGAGGGCTCAGGCCTGGTCTGTATAGAATGGTCAAAAGTAGGATTATGTGAGCTTTTGCTCTGAATCCTGCTGGAACTCACAGCCCCCAAAATGTGCTGACCACAAATCTTGTCACCATCTTTGTGACACATCAAGCAGCCAAGAAGACTGCAGGGATGGGAAGGTATCTGAGACCCTCTCCTTTACTAAATCCCCAGCCTGGGCTCAGACCCTCAAGTCTCTCCCTGGCCTTCTGCTTATAAAGGACAGTAAAATGCTCAAAGTCATAAAGAGCCTGGGTCACCAGTCTAGTTCTGCCTGTACCAGCTAAGCCAGCCTGTGTCCCTCCCTCCTTACCCCCTGTGCCGACAGAACAGGTATCCTAGCCTAGGCAGCCCCAGCATCACCTCCCATGGGCTTGCCAGGTAATTATGTATTAGAAACTAATATTAATAAAGGATCCAGGAACGAGGTTTTAATTCCAGATCTTGCCACCCGATTATTGTGCATGAGGGAAATATAAGAGCCCCAAACTCTCTCTCACCCTTCATCTCTAAGCAACCTGCTGCTTTGATTAATTCTAACTCGATTTTCCTGTGTTGGGGAGGGAGGGGAGAGGAAGGCAGAACATGGCAGTCTGGACCAGTCTTTGGGCCCTCTTCCCCCCACCCCATCTGAATACCTCAACAAGTTCCCAGGGCAGCTGCAGCTGTGCCCAATTTCACCTACTCTCTCCCTCTCTCATCCCTCCCTCTCAGCCTCCCCATCTGAATTCCCTGTACACCCAAACCTACCCTTGGCCTCCAGTGCCTCTGTTTCTAGGAACTTTTCCTAATAATGAACTGAGAACAATGTTAGGGTGGGAGGGGGCAGGTATTCTAAATGTCCATCAAGGGAGGAATGTTTTATAAGTTATGAGACAACAATACACTGGAATGCACTAGATGTAATGAAATGGAATAATTTACAAGGTGTATTGTGTGAAGAGAAGCATCAAGATACAGAACAGCACCTGTTGCCTTCTGTGTAGAAACATGCCCTTGTCCATTCTCGCATATACATTGGATATGGCTTAATGCATTGGGGTTGTCATGGAGACAGAAGCTCTTACTTTTAGTTATGCAGTAAATGCTCATTTAATGGTTGCTTTCATCATTTGACTGATGTCGGACCTCAAAGTTTGCTCCTAATCAACCAGGGTGGTGCTCTAGAGAGGGGTATGTGTGTGTGTGCGTGTGCATGAGATGTGTGTGTGTGTTGTGTGTGTACAACACTTGAGAAGAACATAGGTTTGGAGGGAACAAGGGAAGGTCTTGGGCTGGTAGAGCTTCAGAAGAGCTCACACTGCAACTCTGACTGGTGGTTACTATTCCAAGAACCTCAGGATACAGACACAAGAACACAGAGCTAGAGAGAGAGAGAGAGAGAGAGAGAGAGAGAGAGAGAGAGAGAGAGAGAGAGAGAGAGAGAGAGAGAGAGAGAGTCAGTCCAGCATGTCAGACAGTGCCAACAAAGAAGGAAACACCATTACAGTTGATCTCTGAGGAGTTACATTGGCTGTTCCCACAGAGGTAGGAGTCACTTGGTATATTTGTTACTTGTGTTGTGGCTGTGATAAAAATACCCAACGAAGGCAGCTTTAAGGGACAAAGGGATAATCTGAGTCCACAGCTCAAGGGTACAGTCCACAATAGGCAATGATAACAGCAGAAGCTCCAGGCAGCTGCTCACATTCTATCCACAGTCAGCAAGAAAGGCAGACAAATGCCTGCCTGTGTCTAGCCCATGTTCTTGTTTCTATTTGGTCTAGGACTCTAGCCTGTTGGATAAGTGGGTATTCCCTCCTCAGTTAAGCTAATCTAGACAGTCTCTCAACGGACATCCAGAGACTTGTCTCTTAGATGATTCCAGAGCCTGTCTAGATGACATTAGTCATCCCAGCTAGTTAGACAGCTGAGAAGAACCTGGGCACAAAGTCACTAACACTGTTCTGGTCTGTGATTATAAATGCACACTTAAAGGTTCCCCAGAAGCTCTTGGAGTGTATGGAAATGCAGAACCTCAGGTACCCCACTTACAGATTATCCTAGTCAGTTTTAATTGTCTACTTGACAGCACCTAAGGTCACCTGAGGAGGGAGTCTCTACTGAGTGATTGTTCAGATCAGACTGACTTGTGGGCATGTCTGGGTGGGTACCTTGATTGTTATTTGTTGTAGGAAGGCACAGCCCATTGTGAGCAGCACCATCCCCTAAACAGGTAGTCCTAAACTATACAAGAAAGTTAGCTTGAGCATAAGGCTGTGATCAAGTCAGCAAACAGTGTTCATCAATGGTTACTGCGTCTAGGTCCTGCCCTGACTTCCCTCGATCATGGTACGTGACCTCAAACTATAAGCCCAACCAACCCTTTCTGCTTTTAGTTGTTTGGGGTTGGTGTTTTATGGTAGGATAAGAAAGAAAACTAGAAACACAGATTCAGTTTGACTGGAGCGGGGCCAGGAATCAACATGCTAAAGAAACAAATTCAAACAAGATTTCCATTAGAGTTCTTGTTTGGGACACATTAGAACTCCATCCCTCCTCATCTTGTCTCTTCCGCCAAGCATAGCATGTGCATGGGGTAGCTAGATGAAGACTCTGAAAGTAGAAGCAGATGGGCTGGAAGAAAAGGCCCAACACCAAATTACCATAAACACGGAAGACTCAAGACCCAAGGTCTCAATGTAACAGTCACGATGTTGAACATACACCCCACACTCAATTCACATATGAAGAGCAGGGGAACTGGGAACCTGTGAGGAAAGACACTTTGGTGGGTGTCAACCACAAGGAGGCACAGGTGTTGGAGCCATGCAATTAAGACCTTTGTTTGTTTGTTTTTGAAACAGGGTTTCTCTGTGTAGATTTGGAGATTGTCCTGGAACTCACTCTATAAACCAGGCTGGCCTCCAACTCACAGAGATCCACTTGCCTCTGCCTCCCGAGTGCTGAGACTAAAGGTGTCACCACCACCTGGCCAATTAAGACTTTTAAAGCAGCTTCTATACAAATATCTAGAGAGTCTTTGGAATATATTTTCAATTTTTTATTTATTATCGTGAGGGTGTGCATACCACAGCACACCATTAGGAGTGGAGTGGAGTCAGTTTTCTCTCTTTATCTTTATGTGGGCTCTAAGAATCAAATTCAGGTTTCCAGGTTTGCTCGGCAAGCATTTACCTTCTGAGCCATCTTGCTGGCCTATGCTCCAACATTTTGACACACATGAAAGAGTTGAGTCTCAGTGAAAGCTCAGTGAAAGAGCAAATTCCTTCGGGGGGTGGTTTGTGGGGGCATTCCCAGGTGTTTTGTTGCTGATATGGGGTGCTTCTTTGTTGTGTGTAGGGCAGGGGTTCACATGGATTACAAGATTCCCATCAGTGTTTACCTTCACCCAACCAGTTGGAAGATCCCAAATGCTCCCAACAGTGCCCCCAGTGTTTCCCAGGAGGCAAAACTGCCACCATCTGAAGAGAATATACAGAGAAAACCCAAATGTTAGTTTTATAAATGAAAACACAGTAGCTAAAATAAAAACTCCCTGAATGTATCCAGCAAGAGACTGGAGACATCAGAGAAAATGCCAGAAATCTTGAAGATAGAGTAATAGAAATGATCCAAACTGAGCAATAAAGAAAAAGAACATTGAAAAAAATGAATAGGTTTTCCAGGGACTATAGGACAACTAGAGATTTTTATATTTGTGTTATTAGAGTCTCTGAAGGAGGAGAGGACGTCTGTGTAAAGAAAAGGTTTGAGAAAAGGAGGCCTAAGACATTCAGAACATTAGAATACAGAGCCAAAAGGAAGGTGTGAGCAGATGTCAATGTTGGAAAGTCAGATCTGAGACGTGCAGCTAAAGCAGCATTCAAGGGGAAATGCATAGCACTAAAAGCTCCATTGCACTAAAGAGGTGTTTGAATCAATAACCTAGCTTCTAGTTTAAGAAACTTGAGAAGATGCTGGAGAGGTAACTCAGTGCTTAAGAGCACTTGCAGAGGACTGGGGATTAATTCCAACACCACCTATATCTCCAGTCCCAGGGGATCTAACTGTCTCTTCTGGTCTACGCAGGCACTGCATGCATGTGGTACTCACACATGCAGACAAAACACTGATACACATAAAATAACCTAATTATTAAAAAAAATAAATTTGAGGAAGCATGGAGTAAAGGTAAACAACAGGAAAGAAAGTATGAAAGGCAAAGAAATCAGTAACATGGAAACAGAAAGACAGTGGGGAGTTAGTGACCACAAAGCTGCTTCTCTGGAAAAAGCAGTGAAGTCATGACAAAGACGGAGAAACAAATGCCGAATCAGGAGTTTAAGAAAAGACCCCTTAAACTGGAGCCAGGAACAAAGGGGGACGGATGGAGCCCTGCACACACATGTCCTATGGGCTAGACAAATGTCTCAAAGCCAGAAAACTACTCTCATGGGCCTAGACACACTTGGTCAAGCTGCAGGGCCTGCCAAGTGCTACTGAACTGAAATGGGAGCCTTCTGATGTCCTGAAACAGAAACCTCCTAGGCCCAGGAACCACATGAAGTTTTAAGACATACATAAGAAGAAATGGTACCAAACTTATATAATTTTCCCAGAAAATAGAAGAGGAGGAGAAATACTTCCTACTTCCTCATTATTTTGAGACAAGGTCTTTCTAAGTAGCTTAGGCCAGCCAACTCCAGATCCTCCAATCTCCACCCCCAACGCTGGGATTGTAGGTGTGCCCCGTCACATCCAACTTCTTGTTTCTCTGGAAGGCCAGTGTTACTTTGATGCCCAAATTGGATAACCAGCATGAGAAAAGAGTACTTCAGACCTCCCATGAACACAGATATTGAAGTCTTTGACTGACACCTAGAGACACAGAGTACAGAAACACTGTAATCAAGATTATCTTGGGAATGCAAGGATGGTTGAACTGCACAAGTCCGTGTATCCCATTGTGTTAACAAAGGACACCAAGGACAATGTTAACAGATGCAGAGAAAGCCTTTGTCACGGTTCAACATCCGTTCATAATTTTTTATAAAGCTCTTCAGCCAGGGAGAGGGCTTGGTGGGAAAAGACTTTAGCTAAACCAGCCCAATGGTCTGAGTTCAATCCCCAGGCTCCACATAAGAAGATCCAGATACAGTGGTGCACATCTGTCACCCCAGAGAGATGGGGAGGCAGAGACAGGAGGATTGCCTGAAAGGATCCTGCCTCAGCAATGTGGAAGATGAGACCCCCAAAAGTTATTCTCCGACCTTTGTACATGCTCTGGGGCACACACATCCTCAACACCAATAATAAATAAATAAAACAATAGTTTAAAGATACATTTAGAAGTTTTCATCAAACCAGGAAGAGAAAGACTCATGTAAATTCCCTCTATTTATAGGGGGACACTGACTCAGAAGATAAAACCTAACCCCCAGTTCCCCCAGATCCCTGTGCCTAGCATCATTTCTGGTGGTAAAGGTTGTGGCTAAAGGTCTTGGCCTCAGGCACAGAACAAGGCAGGTTTGCTCACCCCCATACCTCCTCTGCTCACCCCACAGCCCTCTCTGCTCACCCCACAGCCCTCTCTGCTCACCCCACAGCCCCCTCTGCTCACCCCACAGCCCCCTCTCAGCACTGGATGGGAGTTCTAACCAGTATTATAGGCAAGAAAAAGAAAGAATTGGGTACGGTGACTCATGCTGGAACCCCAGCACTTGGAGACTAAGGGAGGAGGATCACCATGAGTTCCGTTCTAGCTTGGGATGTAGAAAGAGTCTATCTCAAAGAAAGAAAGATAGAAAGAGAGAGGGAGGGGTAAAGAAGGAAGTAGCTCGGTGAAAAGAACAGTTTCTAGTCTCAGATCATGACTTACCCAGGTGGAAAACCCTGGGAAAGACCAGAGAAATTTCTAGAAAGCAGAAGTGAGTTTGATGAGAGTGGGTGCCTAGGAGACACACCTCTGCGAGTTATTTCTGCCTGATATTAGCTGGAGTGGGGAAAAGGGGGAAGAGACCCGCACTCAAAGTGAGTGATATCATCGTCTTGGAAGCCCATATCCAGAGGTCTCCAGAAGAGCATCTGTGCTGCTATCTGCCCAATCTTGTTCGTTCTGATCCATTGCTTCAATTGTCAGATCCCAGCTTCTTCCTTCTTCCAACTCCAATTCAATACTGGCAACTCTCCAGGGGCTTCCAGACCTTTGGTGAGGGTTGGGACTGCTGAGGAGTCCAGACTTACAGACTGAAGAGGTGGTGGGGTCTCAGCCTCTCTTAACATGCTAAGGCTGTTGTGCAACTACCCAGCTGCTATAGTGTAAGCCAGTTTAATAAACCTCTTTTATAGTATATATACATTTTCTTCATTGTTTCTCTAGAGAACCCAGCCTAATAAAAATTTATCATTTATTGTAGCTTCAAAAAATAAAATTATTGGATGAAATATAACAAAACATATGTAGGGATGATATATTTGACTCCACAAAATAAAATGGACTTAATCAAAAAAACTAATGAGTAATTACTTATTAAATGTAAACCTAAATGTGTTTATCAACTATGATTCAAAATAATCTATATCAATCTTTATCAAATTAATCAATGCTACTTTCATCAAAATATCAGCACCATTTTATTCAGGGACAAGAAGTTTTAGTTTTGTTTCTATTGCTGTGATAAAATACCCGACCAAAGCACAATTTCAGATTCTAGTCCATTTTCGTAGGGAAGTCAAGGCAGGAACTTGACATAACTAGACACATCCCATATATAGTCAAGAGGAACAAATGTGTGCATGACATCCTTAGTGTTCTTTACTCTTATATAATCAGGACCCAAACTCAGGGAATGATGCCGCCCACAGTGGGCTGTGTCTTTCTTCTTCAACTAGCACAATCAAGACAATCCCCCATAGACATGTGATATGGGATGTCTTTCTACACACTGTGAATTACCATTGGATAATAAAGGCCAAAGGCCAAGCAGCCACCCAAGGAAGCAAGATGTCAAGAAACACAAGTAAGCCACGAGACACATGGCAATACATAGATTAGTAAAAATGGGTTGAGTAAGTTGAAAGAGCCTGAAAGCAATAAGCCCGAGCCATAAGCCAAATGGCTTGTAATTAATATAAGTCTTTGTGTGATTATTTGGGGCTAAGCAGCTGCAGAACTGCGGGCCTAGACTTCTGGCTACATGGGCCTGAAATTTCTGGCTACAGACATGTCCGCAGGGCAATCACTCACTGAGATTCTCCTCCTAAGCGTTTCTGAGTTTTGTCAGATTCACAATGAAAACTAACCATTGCACAAGCTAATTGAGTTCTAGACCAGCCAGGGATACAGAGAGGAGCCCCATCTTAAACAACAACAGAAAGGAAACAGATCCACATAGAAATGGAGTGTGGCATAGAGACAGAGCATCCGCCCAACATGTTAGGGGCTCTGAGTTCAATCCCTGGTATCGACAAAAAGAAGAAGAGAGGCCCACACAAATGTGGCCAGCAGTGATTCACCAAGGAAGAATGACATTTCAAGGAATGGGGTTGGGACACCGAGACAACTTTATTGAAGAGATAAACCTGAGCCTCACAGCATATACACATATGGACTCCATCGGTGGTTGATCTAAGTGTAAGACATAATCTTCCAACAACATTAGGGGAAGAAAACCGTGGGATAAAAATGCTTGTAATCTAGCATTTCCTCAGCATAATACCTTTGAGAATCATCCCAAAGAACTCTTAGATACAAAGGCAAGAAAACAACAGGCTGTGTCAAAATGTAAAGAAACTTTCAGAAGAACAATATCATACACTATAATCTGACATAGCTGCCAAAGGACCTAGGGCCTCAATATATAAAAAGCTCCCGAGATTCAATAGTAAAGCTGGACATAGCAACATGTATCTGTAGTCTCAACACTGTGCAGGCACTCTGAAAAAAGTTTGGTATTTTTTTTATATAAAGTTAGATATGCAACCACTATTTGATCTAGCAATTTAACTTTTTGGCATTTGCCCTAGAGAAATGAAAATTGCTTTTACAGAAGCCTGAGGAAGGAAATCATCACAAGTTTGAGGCCCTGGCTCAAAAAAAAGGAAAGAAAAAACCCCCCCAAACTGTAGTGGATTTATGATGTTACATTGTAAATAATTGTCCTGACTATGAGTTTAATAAAAAGCACTAGTTGGCCAAAGGCAGACAGGAAGTATGGACGGGGCTACCAGACTAAGAAAACTCTGGGAATAGGAAGAACAGAGCAGAAATGCCACAGAGACTCCAGAGTTGCCAGACAAGCCAGAAGATGCAGAGGACAACTATGCTTCTCTGAGAAAAGGTACCGAGCCGCATGGCTGAACAGGATAAGAATCATGGGTTAGATTAAGGGTAAAGAGTTAGCAAGTTATATGCCTGGGCTTTAGGCCTATCAGCCTAAAATTAATGCAAGCATCTGTGTGTCTCTGTGGGACTGTGGGACTGCGGGCCTGCGGGTCCCAACCTTGAGGCCAGGCTTGAAAGTCCAGGCCAGAAACCCCATACTACAAAAAATCAATCATAAGAACAAACAAATAAGAAAAATGGATGAATGAATGAAAAGACACATTCCTCAAGAGGAATAAAGGTGGCAAATAAAACCATGAAAATCAACCCCAGAGCCTTGGTATCCTTCAATGATTCAAGAAATGCAAATTAAAATGGTACACCTGTCAGAATGACTGACATAATAACAATAATTAAGCAAAAGAAGTACACCAATTTGTGAGGAGGGTGTGGAACAATTGGCATTCTCAAACATTTCTGATGAGAATGAAGAACAGCGCAGGCAGGCACTGGGAAAAAAGTTTGCTACTTTGCTACAAAGTTACATATACAGCCACCACTTGATCCAGCAATGTAACTCCTTGGCATTTGCCCTAGAGAAATGAAAATTACCTTCCCAGAAGATCCTGTGTAGACATATGAATGGAATCTCTATTTCACTTAAGTAAAGCCAGCTTTGAGTGAGTGAATAGAGAAACTGTGTAGGTCCATACAGTGGAAATACTTCTCAGGTGAGAAAAGGATTCAAGGTCAGGCAAGGAACAAAATGCTGAGCGAAAGAAGCCAAGCTTGGAAAGCTAACGTTTGGTATTACTTCATGTATGTGACATTCTCAAAAAGATAGACGATAGTGTTTGAGAACACATCAGTGGTTGCCATGGCTACCAGAAAAGGACAGTGTGAGGAGGTTCGGAGTCTTATGGAACTGTCTTTAGTCTGACTGTGCTGATGCCAACACAAATCTATATATGTTAAAATTCACAGTACGCTATTTTACAATGTATGTGTGTATCAAATTATCAAGCTGCACAACTTAAATACATTCTCAATTGACAATTCTGTTTCAACAAAGCAGAAACAAATTCACAGAAATGCATACCAGTTTTACTGCCTGGTAATTTAAAGGTAAATAAATAAACCCTTAAAAGCACCCTCCCAAGGTGGTAGAGCACCATGGTTTGGTGACTGCATTCTGGGTACACTCTGGCCTCTTTACCCATGGATTCTGCAGCCTCACAATTAACTGCCACATGAGATATTTGGAACCATAGATTGCTCCTGCATTAAACTGGAGTGGGAGTTGCTTCTAGTAATTTTCTCAAAAACACCTTTTTCTGTGGCATTTACGATGCATTGGGTATTAATTACAAGTAATCCAGAGGTAGTTTAAAGTGTATGGGAGATGGAGCATGCACAAATACCGCATTTTATGGAAGGGACTTGAGCAGCTGGGGATTTTGATTTCCCCTTGGGGTCCTGGAGCCAGTCTCCTCCAGGAAGCCGTGACTGTGCTAACTTGCTCACCTGTTGCTTAGCAACAAGGCGTGGGCTTTTCTGCCCATCATCCCAGGAGCTCCCAAATCAGAACAGAAGTTCTTTGAAGGTAGGACTTTGGTTCCACAGTGACTCCATAGTTATCCCAGGAGTAGCTTGCCCCTTGTTTTTCTCTGCTATCTCTTCCTTCATTTCTCTCTCTCTCTTTTTATGTTCATATGAGTGTGTGTGTGTGTGTGTGTGTGTGTGTGTGTGTGTGTGTACACTCATGTGCAAGTGGAGGCCAGAAGTCAACCTTAGATGTCAGTCTTCAGCCACATCCTCTCCTTGTTTTTTGAGATAGGGTTGTTCATCAGAGAGGCTGCTCTGCAGGGCAAACAAGCTGCAAGGATTCCCCTAAAGCTCCACCTGGTGATGCTGGGAACCTGACTTTTTAAACCTATGTTCTGAGGATCAAAACCAGCCCTTAAGCTTATGTGTCAAGCACTTCAGCGACTGAGACACCTCCCAAAACCATTTCCTTCCTTCCTCTTTCCTTCCTTCCTCCTTCCTTCCCTCCCTCCCTCTCTCCTTTTTCTTTTATGGAAGACCTTGCCAGAACTATGTTTACTCATCCTGGGCCCTGGCCTACGTCCCTACCACATTCTCCTTGACCTACAGATGGGCAGTGGGTAGCTCAGGATACAAATGATTTATGTATTTATTTAGGTGATAAAAAGCTATTAGAGTTTCAAGCTTTGTCATCCCATAGACAGGTTCAGAAGACTCCATGGCCAACTATATTATGTCCATACAAGGGCCAGGGCTAGAATCCAGGATAGTAACCAGAACCCTGGCAACATTGCACAGCCTTGGGGAGGTTTACATTATGCCTTCCTGACCCCAGGCTCCAGGGTGTGCCTTCCTCTTTGTTTCCAAGGAGCTGCCTGTGATGATGCAGATGATGCCTTTGAACTTGGCAGACCCACCATGCAGGGAGCTTGAAGATTCAAGAGCTCCCAAACCAACCCAGGTTCTCACTGTTGTAGCCAAAAACCAGGCAATAAATGGCTCTAGGGAGGAAGGGTCTAGATAGGCTCACACTTTCAGAAAGGCTACAGTCTACTGTGGAAAGGCAGTTAGAGTGTGGGAGGTCACACTGTATCTGCAGTCAA
Source organism: Phyllotis vaccarum (assembly GCA_033318265.1). NCBI lineage: Eukaryota > Metazoa > Chordata > Mammalia > Rodentia > Cricetidae > Phyllotis > Phyllotis vaccarum. The sequence continues at coordinate 81,686,785 of JARWLC010000010.1, read as the reverse complement.
GGAAGTGTGTCACATTGTATTTGTGGTCCACTGCAGCTCATGGGATGGTACCACCCACATGCAGAGTGGTTCAGTGCTCAATGCACCTAATCTAGAAACTCCCTCCTAGACATACCCTGTGGTCTGCCTCCTTAGTGGTTTTATTGAAAATCAGTAGCAGCCATCACATTGCCCCTGCCCAGGGCATCCCAACCTTCCTGCCCTCAAGTGAGAACACTGGAGCCCACCTAGACTCTTCCTTCCCTCCACAGCCAGCTCTGCTCTGGAAGGGTGCCCCAATGCAATTCTGTTTTGTATCTCTCAGCCAGAGCCTGGGCCTTACTACCCCTGACACATGTACCTACCCACTCACTGAGGCATGATCTGATGGCTGTTTTCCACATTGGAAGCCCATCTCAGCTTTTTATGGCTGAAAGATCTCCACCTGTCCATTAGGTCCTCTCATGGCTTTATCATCTGCCTTGGTGTCCATATAACCCTGCTGGAGCCTGGCGCACCATTTGGAGCCACCAAAATGTTCTCCAAACCAGCTCCACTTGGCTCCACAGCCCCGTGGCTGCAGGTTGGATGGTAGCCTCCCAGAAGCATAGCCGTGCCCCACCTTAGCATGGTGAATGCTGCCTTCTTTGGAGAAAGGGTCTTTGCAGTAATAATTAAGTTATGGACTTAGATGAAGCTGTTTTGACTAGCGAGGTCCATCCTAAATCAAACAACAAGAGGCTTTCTCAGAGTGAGGCAAAGGTAAATGAACAGAGATGAGGCAGGGATGGAAGCCACACAGTCACCAGCAAGGATGTGAGCCATCACCAGACAGAAGAAGGCCAGGGACATATGCTTGCCCAGAGCCCTAGAGGAGGCATGGTCAGGGTTTTGCTATGACATACCTGTTTCCCCGCAAAGGCACATGTTCCCAGGTGGGAACAGTTGAAACAGTTGGGGTGTTTGGATCATGAAGACATTACTTCATCAGTTAAGCCATAGGTAGACTCAGGGCTCAAGAAGCTTCAGGAGCAGGGGGGGGCGGGGTCCCTAGTTCCAGGAGCTGTTTACTGAGGACATTCTGTTTAGGTCTATATTTTATTCCCGAGTCTTCCTCCCTCTCTGAGGTGAGGCCACTGCTGCATTGTGTGTTCTCTTCTTTGATCTCCTGGGCTCAGAAGCAGCAGAACCAAGGGACCACGGACTGAAACCTCAACCCTGAGCCCAGCACATCCTTCCTCCCTCAGATCATGCTCTTTCATTATAGTGAGGAACAGTGACGGCGTGACCTCCCCTTTGACATCTGACCTCTGGTGCCTCAAGAGAATGGAGTTCTGTTGCTGTCATCACAGTTTCCACAGGAAACCAGCACACTCGGGCAACTTTCTCCACGACACTTTCACAGCCCTCGCTGGGCAGACTCCCTCCTCCTCTGGGGTCCCACCTGTCCCACTGAGAGGCATGAGAGTGGATGTTGACAGTCACGGCATGAGAACCAGGCTGTCACCGCACTCTGTGTGTATGTGGGACAGCTGTCATTACTGAGCATGACATGTTAGGGTTCTCTAGATGAAAACCAGACAGAATGAACCTTTGACATCGAAGGGGGATTTATCAGAGTGGTTTGCAGCTGTGGGATGGTACCCCAATAAAGGCTGTCTCCCAATCTACAAGGCAAGAATCTGCATGGCAGTTGTTGAGTTCACAAGGCTGGATGTCTCAGCTGATCTTCAGTGTGTGCTGGAATCCTGAAGTAGACTCTAACACCAGTGAAGAAATGCCTCACCAAGGATGGCAAACTTTGCAGTGACACTGAGGGCAAGCGGGCAAGGAGCAAATCAAAAGATAGACATGCGTGCCCTTTGACCCCTACCTCATAGAGGACTCTTCCATAAGGACACCAAGAAAAGCATATGCAAATCTGTGTATCAGCAAATAGCAAACTTTGAACAATACCCCTAGAAGAACAATTAGAAACACCCCAGTGTCCATTTTCAAGGCACACTGGAATACTACTCAGCAATGAAGTGGTGTATATAACATGTCTATATCCAGAATAATCAATATGGAGCCAAAAACTATAATGTGAGATGTGTGGTATAGAGAGCTGATGGAGGTGGTAGGTAGTTTGGAGATACATTGACTTCTGCTGCAATCATATAGAAAGACAAATAGATAATGATGCAGTGGCCACCTCTGCAAGAGAGGGAAAGGCAGATAGGAAGGACAGTGCACAAACCGTCTGGTGCTGGGCTTGTCATGCATGCCAGAGGCCTGATTAGTATATATAGTGGATCTCCTGTGGGGACTATGCTTTCCATCAGCTCCCAGGTGTGGTAAAGACCATGGGGACAGACCATTCATTCTGAAGTGGCATGCTGAGACAAGACACAGAGATGGGGTACTTAGGGATACCTGACCCTCACTGTATATCAAAGTTACCGTGGATCTCGTCAAAGGCACCCAGTATCCCTTGGATGAACAATCATATGGTGGGGCCCAGAAAGGGGCAGGGTGGGAATTCTCCAGGAAGTTGGGCTATCCAGCAGGTAGATTCTCTGTTCCAGCTCTAGATGGTCTGCTTCCTAGGCTTTTCAGGATGCTACCCACGTTTGTTTGTTTGTTTTTTTTTTTTTTTTTTTTTGTATGTATGAGGAGGAGTCCACACTCAAGAAATAAAACAAAAAGAAGGCGTGAGGCAGAAAAGCCGAGCTGAGAGAGAAGGGGTCGGAGAAGGGAGAGCTGGAAACCAGAAAGAATTCCTAAAAATACTTCTGCCTGTCATCCAAGAAGCAAGGTTGCTGCTGGGCCTGTCAGCCAGCACAGCAGGCGGTGGATGCTGTTGGTCAGTCTGTCAACCATCTGTCAGCAGCTGGGGCAGGCAGGCAGCAGCCCAGGCATCTAAGTAGTGGTCAACCTGTCAGCCTCCAGTCACTGGGCAGACTAGGTCTGCCTTCAAGCAGCCAGAAAGTTGGCTCATTAACATCGTGGTCCTTGGCCCAGTTTAGTCAAGGTTTAGTCACTGCCGCCAGGCAGTCCATTCGTCATCGTAAGGCAGCCTACTGACACTCGCTTAGAAAATGGGTGTGCCAGGTCTCAGTGCTGAGTGGTCTGCCTTCAGCCTATCAGCTGGCAAGTCAGTCAGGACGCTGTTTAGTTGGTCAGTCATAATGTCCATCAGTGAGAGAGTCAGACCAACAATTACCATGCTCTGTGGTGAAAGCCAAGCAGGAATCTGCTAGGCTATTCTTTCGTCATACAACTCATGAAGTCTGTCCAGTAGGATGCTGCATCAACCTGCCAGACAATTAATTGGCCAGTCAGTTCCCATGTCTGTGACTGGCAAGTCAGTCTCTCTACAGGTGTTTTATTCATCATGCCTCTAGACAGACAGACAGCCTCTAGTCAACCCACCAGACATGGCTGTCGTCCATCCCTGAAACAGTTTGTCAAGCTTGTCAGGCAGAGAGCCGAGTCATCAGGCAGCCTGCCAGACAGGCAACTGCAGGACCAAGTTGGCCTCAGAGCTGAGCTACCTCATTAAGAACCAGGTCCACTTGTGGGGAAACTTGGGGCCCATTTCTCCATCATGGATGTTACTGTTGTTGCCTATAACCTTCTACAGCTCAAGAGTGGAAGAGATTATCACTAATTCTCCTTCTTCCTCTGGCTCTCTTGCATTCTAGACTCTGTCTCTGCCTGAGTGAGGTTCCTGCTACAGACTCAGGGTAGAGTTTCCTAGAGGCCCCAATGGAATGACAGAAGATACTGGTGAATTTTTCTGGACAGTCCCCAGATTAAGAATGAATCCTAAGAGCCTCTCTTTTCTGCCTGGCTCTTGTCTCTCCCTTGGGGGGTGGGGGATGCTCTCTTCCCAAGACCCAGGAGTCTGAGCTGCCCCTCTGGTCAGAAAAGATGTAACTAAAATCTCAGTGGATTTTGTCAGCTCCCGTTTTTAGCAAAAAGAACTGGGAGACCCAAACATCTCTCCTCATAGCACCTGCTGCCTCCCGGCACCTGCCAGTGAGCTTTCTGCTCCAGGCCTCATAGTTCTCCACCTTCATACGGGCCTCAGAAGGGAAAGTGGGGACTCTCCTGTTAGGAAGCAGCTCCCTGTTGAACTGGTTCTTGGGACTCGATATGCCCAGGGCCAGTGAGGGAGACAAAGTGAACTCACTTAGCCTCAGTTCTTCAGCAATAGGCCCACTTACAGAGCAGGAAGGGAGCTGGATGCTTTTGTTCTATATCCATTCCCCTTGGAGGCAGAGTCCTCCTATGTCCTTACAGTTGGCTGCCTGTCTGTGCTTATATATCCCTGGTGATAGGGATCTCACTGTCTCTTAAAGGAGCTATTTCCATTAAGGGATAGCCTCAGCTCTTGAGAAGTCCTCTACAGAGCTACATTGTTATGTCTCAGTCTCATGTGCTGGAGCCATTTGAATCAAGCCTTGTGTTTCTCCAGTGTGCTAACCTGTGGACAAGACTTGAGTAAGACTGATGGCGTTCCTGGGTGTTCAGTTCCATGCAAGGGGAAAGGCAGGATGCTGATAGCGGAGATAGCAATGCTCTTGGGGGTGGGTTGCATTAGTGTGCCCTGTCTGCTGGAGTCTGTGGCTTTAAGTAGGGCTCTTCAGACATCTCTGGCCAGTGACCTGAGGTAACCAGAGACTTATATGAGTGCTTAGAGGTTTCCATTTCTTCCTTCAGCCTCAACAACATCCATAAAAGCAAGCCCTGCCCAACCTGATGGAATAATGCAAGAGACACAGGAAATGGAATCCAGCTGTCCCCTGGAAGGTCATCTGTAGCATCCAGTGTCAGAAAGATCTCTAGCTCACTGGAGGCATCGCTATGAGTACTGCAGCTCAAGGCTAGCCCCATCAGCCTACAGACCTGAGGGCTCATGAGGAATTGTGGCTATAGCCTTATGGTAGCTTGTGCAGAGCTTCATCACCTGACAGGGGCTAAGAGTGCCACTTCAACCTGTCCACTCACCAGTTCTGACCACAGGACTTCAGATGATCTCAAAGGTGAGGAGGTATGGCAGTGCACTCACTAGAATGCTGGAGTCTGCTTGTATGACCTTACCCATTAAGTGGGCTACTACTTCTTTATTCTTGGTCAGTCATGATGGTGGCTGTGGACATACATGGCCAACAGTGAAGAGAACCAGGAGGGACTGGGGCTTGAGAGGGTACAGGATTGGCCCATGTGGCTGATGTCCCTGGGCTTGGCTAAGCAGAGGGCATGCAGTCCATTAACCCAGCTCACCTTCTGCTCAGAAGCGAGGCTGGCAGGCTGAGTGACGGGCAGGCCAGAAGCGTATTTACAAACATCCCTCTCGCCTTCCCTTCCTCAGGTAAGCCCCATTGGCGGCATATAAATGAGAATCAATAGGCCAGTTATTAAACCATAAATATCCCTCCCCTTAGGCTCTCGGCAGGAATTTGAGCTCTCAGTGGAGGACAGTGGTAGTGGAGACCCATTGCTCTGGCCTCTCAGCTGACAGAAACAGTCTGCCAGCCTCAGTCAACCCTCACACTAGCTCCCCAGTATGGAGGGGACACTGCTGTGTGACCTTTGAAGATTATAAAGATGGTGGATCAGAGCATCAAAAGAACCCCCAGCCTACTGCATGATATTTATGGAAAGGGAGCTGAGTGAGCAGGTTTGGGTTCCTCTCCTGCCTAGTCAAGACTAGAATGCCTGAGGAAGGAGGAGGATGAGGGGAGAGCCAAACCCTACCCTTTCTGTGGATGGAAAGACAACCAAGACCTGTCCCCCCAAACTGGCTGAAGACAGTTGCCACAAAGAGACTTGGCACCAGATCCTAGCCTGAGTGAGGCTCATTGTCTGTTGTGGAAGAGGAACTGTAAGTACATGGGGACAATAGCTTAGGGGATAGTGACACTGTATCATGTATCGTGAGGTAGTTAATAGGGGCTGAGGAGACATGGGTGGGATACGCAATGGACATGGGAAAAGTCAAGTGCTCAAAGAAGCTGGACTAGATGAAGCACAGGATGCTGGGTGGGTAGACAAGAGAACGGGAGAGCTAAGGATATATATTACTAGTGCAAGAAGAAAGGGGGCAGGAGGCCTCTGTCTGTTCTCAGTTTCTTTGTCTCTCTCTTACACACACACACACACACACACACACACACACACACACACACACACACACACACACACACACACACACACACACACACACGAAGGGAGAGAACAGTCAGGGACCCTGGTAAGCTTCTTCCTGCATTCCTTGAGTGTGTATTTCATGGTGTCTGTGTGTTATTGGGGTATGGGATAAAAATAGTCCATTCTTATTTATCTCACTTCAATACAAGAGATAGAACTGACAGGCAGTTGAGGAGGAAGGACCAGTGTGAAGAAGATGGTAGTGAGAGGGGTAAGATGGTGATGAAGGTGATGATGGTCCTGATGGTGATAGTGATGATGGTGGTGATAATGACTATTGTGCTGGTGATAAAGATGCTGATGCTGGAGATGAGAATGATGGTGGTAATGATGACATCATGACAGTACTAGTTGTCACTTTACAAAGGTCTTTCTGTGCTACCCATGTCACCCCTCCATGTTGTTAATCTTGACAGTAACCATATAGGTACCTGGGTCTGTCCCCATATCTAAAGAAGAATGGCAGGCGACTGGTGGTGATGGCCAGCTCTTGAGGGAGACTTGAATGTCTGGCTAGGACATAGGACTCCATCGTGAGGTCATGAGGAGCTTCAGGTTATAAGTTCTAAACAGAGCTGCCTCCTGCTTGTTTGTTACCAGACTTCTAGTCAGGGCTAGAGGCACCCAGAGGAGGTTGATATTTCTAGGCTGGGGGCCCAGGGCTTCCTAGAGGGAGGTGGTTAGGATTCAAACTTTTCTCATGTGGGTGTGCCTTCTCTCCACAACTCTAGCTCTGCCAAGGCCCCTTGGTCTCTCCAGAATTATCTTGAATGTACTTCTATGGGGAGCCTCCAGCTCTGAGTTCACATGGTGACATCTAATCATCATTATGGGGACTGTAGGTATTCTTGAGATACCTACAGTAGTGAGCAGAGCAGAGCAAGGAGCTCCTCTAGACCTCTTTACATACAAGGGAAACCTAGATCCTCAGGACCAGGAATTCTCCATCCTCAGTATACACTGGAATCACAGGGTGTGCCTGGGACCACTGAACGGAACTCTGAAGCAGGTGAGCCTGGCTCAAGCAGGGGTGTGTCTGGGTGATTTCACCATATGACCAAAATTGGAAATGCCTGCAATCATACCTCAGGCACCATGATCCACCATGATCCCCACACCTAGATATCACATGATGAAGATCTCACAAGTACCTTTCTCAACTATTGGTAACAGCTGGCATTGGCTAGGCAGGGCTAGCTCAGCCTTCTAGTAGGTGGGGCCTGTAAGGTGGAGATGCTGCTGACTTCTGTCACCCTCAGATCTTTGTGTCACTTTTGTGTCACTATGTACAAATGCTCAACAGGAACTAGTCTCTGGGGTCAGTCAGGGAGCTAAGGCAGAATAGGCTCCAAAAAAAGGCCCTTCCAAGATGCCCCATCCTCATATTCTAGAGAGAATGACTAACACTGCCCTCCCCCTCCATACACACACACACATGCACACACACACACACACACACACACACACGCATGCACACACAACACACACACACACACACACACACACACACACACACGCATGCACACATGCACAGACACACGGGTGGGGGGCAGCACTCAAGCATCCTGGCACCACTCACAGATTGCTATGGCAGAAACCTAAAAAAGTAGGGCTTGATGGAAGATCTACCGGGTGGGCATGTCCTCAAGTGGAGATTGTGAGGACTTGTCTCTTTCTCATTGTAGTTTCAATTTCCAGGTCATGAGATGAGGAGCAGCCTGGCTGCACTCTGGTCCTCTCCAGCACATGCTGCTTATCTATAAGTCCAAAGCACCCTCCAAACTGTGAGCCCAGGGAAACTTTTCTCTTATGAAGCAGGGAACACCAGGCACTTATTGTGAAGGAGGAACAAGAAACAGTATGCTTCTTGCTGGCTGCATGGCCCTCATTCTTCCTGTGCTGAGAGTGCATGACAGCGCCTCCCTCGTGGGGAGCCGAGAGGCTCAGACGAGCTGATTTTTGATGTGCTTCACAAGAGCGGCTGGCACATGGCAGATGCTCAGCTGAGCTGCTATTTTTACCCTCGTCCCTCCTGTGGCCTGTCTGCCCGTGGATGCTTGCCAAAGGTGGGCTGTGTTGAACAAGAATGGCCACTGGTGAGCTTCCTGCCCCAGATCTGAACCTTCTTTCTGGATTTGGAGAATTTCCACACCCCTGCCTGCTGCTGCAGAGGCAAAAAGTGTGCACTTTCCCAGCCTCTCTTGCACCAAAGTGCAAGGTCTGCTGGTTATGTAGGCCATGAAGCATGTCATCTAGGCTCTAGGTGGCCTTTCTGGCAGCTTACTCATTCTAGTGGTGATTGTCCAGGTGAGCCATAGTGGGCAGTAGTGTGGTTCATAGCCTTAAGGCAGGAGAGTGGTGGCCTATGCTCCCAGTACTGATTTGGCCTGTGGCCTGGGAACTAGGATTTGAAGTCCTTTGCAGTGATTCTCAGAGTCACTAGTATCTACTCAATGGGTCCTATTTCTGCTCAACTGGTGTCGACTTCTACTATATGTATCCCTGAGCCTGCATGATGCAAGAATCTTCATCTCTTTGGGACCTGATGCTTTATGGTGAGGCATGCAGAGCCAGTCAGTCTTTGCTGGAGAAGCCTCTTTTGCAGTGGGCCAAAGTTAATACAGAGACTAGGAAGTGGCCAAAGTGCAGAGAATAAGGGACTGTTGAGTGTTCGGCCCTTAATGGGACGTGGATATCAACCCCAGCAACCCCCCCCCAACCTTAGGAAACAATTTGAAAGAGGGGACATAAAGAAAGTATAAGGACAGCAGATGGGGAGGAGTCTTATGAAATGTCACCTTCCAGACATGATATGGCTGCTGCACTGAAGCTGTGGTCACTTGTGCAAGACCTTCACAAGGCCAAACCAACAGTATCAGTCAACATCCCATTGGGCAGCACTAATTGGAATCAGTGAATCTCTCTCTCTCTCTCTCTCTCTCTCTCTCTCTCTCTCTCTCTCTCTCTCTCTCTCTCTCTCTGTGTGTGTGTGTGTGTGTGTGTGTGTGTATGTATGTGTGTAGGTAGGTAGATAGGTAGATAGGTAGATAGGTAGATAGGTAGATAGATAGATAGATAGATAGATAGATAGATAGATAGATAGATAGGTAGGTAGGTATGGGTGGATAGATATGGGTAAATAGATAAATGGATGGATGGATAGATAAATCTGGTGTTTTAAATGGTAAACAGACCTCTATGAACCTAATGCTTAATCCAGGGGGAGGTGGAGCTTCTACTGGCTTCATACAGATCATGGCAGGGCCTCTCTCCCATCCAGTGCTGACTCTGGCACTGTATGAACACTGCATAGCCCAGATGAGGACCAAAGGCTCTGATCCTCTGTCCAGAACAGTGTTCTAAGTGGGTTGGGGGTGGGGCCCAAGGTCGGTCTCTAACTCTCTGGAAACTTACAGAACGATTAAACCTTCCCCTTGACTCTGCAACCCTGGATCAGGGCCCATAGTCTGGGGTTCCTTGACCCTCAGAGGATCCTTGTGGCTGTTTGCAGTTGAGGGCTATGCTGACATGAGTGGTTTTTGTGCTAGGATATTGACTGACCTGAAGCTATGGGTGGGACAATGTGGATGTCCACTCATGGCTTCCTTAGATATGTCTGGCTTGTCCACTGTGTGTGGTGTGTGGTGTGTATCTTTTATATAGTTATGTGCATAGTTGTGCAGAGGCCAGGGTCTGATGTCTTCCTCAAATGCCTTTCATTTTTTTCTTTTCTTTCTTTTTTTCCTTATTTCTCTTTTTTAAAGATAGGATCCCAATATGTACCTCTGACTAGCCTGGAACTCACTACGTAGACCAACCAGACCTCAAACTATAGAGATCCACCAGACTCTGCCTCCTGAATGCTAGGATTAAAGGTAGGCACCAGCATGCCTGGTCACCTTATTTTCTCAGGCAGGGTCAGTCATTGCATTTAGAACTCACCAACTGGCTAGGCTGGCTGGCCAGCCAATCAGCTCCTAAGATCTGCATGTCCTCACACTCACTGCCCCAAGCCTTGCTCTTACATGGTCACTGGGGATCTGAACTTAGGTGGATATGCTTGCAGGGCAAGCACTTAACCCACTACACCATTTCCACAGATCCCTCTCCACTCTTGACACCATCCCTGGCTTGCAGTCTTAACTCTTCATCTCTGTGTTCAGGAATATACATGAAGCTGGTGCTGTCACCCATTACCAGATCCAGTGGATCATGAGCCTCTGTCCCTTCTACCTGGTCACACATGGCATCATGGCTCTTTCCCTCAGCCCCTAGGCCACAGTCCTCCCTACCCTATCCAGAAGGAGGCTTTTCTCTAAGAATTCTAGCTGCTCTGGGTAGGGCAGTCTAGCTTGGTTTATTTACTGCTGTCATTAATTAGTTTTGTTGGGGATGAAAGACAGGTCTCTGGAGAAGACCAGTGCATTAGAGCGCATTATTCCATCGCTGCTCTGGGCTTGCTGGCAAGAGGCACAGGCCCTGTCTGCTGTCAGCCCCACACAATTAATTAGCCCACAGCCTGTGTTCCCCTTGGGCCCAAGGGCTCTGTTGTAGCATCTAGTGTCCTTCAGGCCTCTTTGTCCCAATTTTAACTGTGCAGAGGTGTAGTACAAGCCCTCCAGGGTGGGAAAGCACCTACAACATGGTATAAGATGGGCATCTGGGTATAAGGCAAGAGGTATACATCCTGGCCAGGTGGACCCCTTGTCCTAATGACTTTCTCAATGAGTATTAGGATACATCAGTCACTGAGCTAAATGCTTTCAGCACAAGTGTCTTGCAAGTATCCCAAGAGACACCATCTTAATTTGCCACATGAAGAAGTACAGGCTCTGGGAGCCAGGTGGGTGATTTGTTCAAGGAACCCATAGTTGGTAGACGTCTACCTGGGTCTGTCCAGTCACGCATACTGAGTTTTAACTACTTAAAATGCTACTCAGGTTGTCTCATGAAGGTGGGGGTTGGCTTGAGAAGGTAAAAAAAATTGAAGTCACACCTGTGGAATAAAGCAGAAGTTTGAGTCCACTCTCTGAGTGACTGTGGGACAAGTCCTTAGTTTCTCCTTTTTGTTCAATGATTAGGTCTTTAACGGCACAAATATTCTAAAGTGATAGAATAGCCCAGAGATTCAGGGATGATGGCCTTTGGGAAATTCATCTCTATGAGCTGAAGCTTTCAACTTGGGAAAATGGATGTAGGGGTCTAGCCATGCTAGCTAGCTTCATGTGGTGCCAAAATGAGATAACATGACCCAGAGCCTACCATAGTACCTGACTATCAAGGAATTAGATAAGTGTCTGTAGTGAAGATGGTGGTGGTGGTGGTGGTGGTGATGATGATGGTGGGTAGTGGTGGTGGCAGTGGTGGCAGTGATGGTGGTGATGGTGGTGGATAGTGATGATGGCGGTGGTGGTAATGATGGTGGTGGTGATGGTGGCAGTGGTGGTGGTGATGGTGATGATGATGGTGGGGGTTGGTAGTGTTAGCAGCGGTGCTGGTGGTAGTAGTAGGGATGGCAATGAACATGGAAGAAAAGGGGGAGAAATGACTGATTCTCAAGCCAACTTTGCCCTGAATCCTAAGGAGTGAATCTATGGCTGGCCAACCGCTCTACTTTGCATATCTAATACAACTATGGCCCAGGAGAGACATAGATGGCTAAGCCTCCAGAACAATCCTCCTTGTTCAAGGCTTGGATCCCAAGCCTATCTGAGCCTCCATTTGCCATGCAACTTTGAACAAGCCATCTATGTTTCTAGTTCCTACTCTTCCTGAACATGACTTTGACAGTTGGCCAAGAAAGACCCTAGACAGACGCTTTCACTCTACAGGGACAGCAGTAGTTTCTCATGAAGGCTGCCACTGGCCCTCTGTGAGGCTGACTCAGGTTTATTCCAGAAGCGGGGGCTGGGTTACTTGCCTGAGGGTGCGAAGAAGTTAATTAAACCCTCTAGAAGCTATTTATTAAGAGAAGGGTGATGGTGTGTTCAATACTAGCCAAGGCTTGGTGCACAGAATAAGCCTTCTTTTAGCTGTGAATAATGGGTCTTCTCCTTGCCAGCATCCCTGGTTCTGAAGGATGGTCCTGGGGCGGCCATGGCTCATCTTAATGGCCTGCTGCTGAGGAGCCTGGCAGGCCAGTCCCCACACTCATCACTTCCCACCCAGGGACTTCTCTCTGTCTGCTGTGTCTCTAACTTCTCCAGATGGGCCCAAGGCCCTGTTAACCTTCCCACATGACCCTCCTCTCTCAGCTTCCAGGGGAAAGTTAAGGGTCACGAAGGCCACGGGCTACATGTCTATAAACTCTCATCCTGCTTACCACCACTAGCCCTGCTGTGAGCAGGCTTGAGATCAGTTTGATGTTGTTTGGTTTTGGGAACAGGATCCTATGTAGCCCAGGATTGTAGCCAAAGATGACCCGCCTCTACCTCTCACATGGTGGGATTACAGTACAGGCCACTCGATTCATCTTTGGAACAGTTTGGAAGGGCAAAGAAAAAGTGTGGCTTGACTGTGATTGGCCTAGGTTTTGCTAGTCTGTCTCAGCAACTGCTCAACTCAATCCCCTGTCACACCCATGTGGCCACCCTGCAGGGTCACCAAGACAGTATGAGGGAGATTTCTGGCTGGGCATATAGCTCATACAGCTAGTGTTGAGCTAGTGTACAGCGGTGGGGTATGCCTCATTCCCTCATGGCATCACTGTGTTCTAAGTGCTGTGATGAACGTTGAGAAAGGGGAGGGAGGGTTGAGGAGATGACTCGGTCAGTCCACTGTGTGTAGCACAGCATGGACACCTGAACTCAGTTCCCAGAATCCACATAAAAGCTGCATGTGGTGGCATGCATTTTTAATCTAAGTGTCAAGAGGGCCGAGGCAGGTGGAACCTTTGGGCACACAGACCTGCCAGCCAAGCCTAATTGGTAAAATGTGAGATGTAGACCGAGGGAGATATGTTGACTTATACCCTCCACACACATGCACGCATATGTGTTTATATACACACATACACACAGAGTAAGGCTGGCCCCAGGACAAAGGAGATCTTAGGTCACTGGAGAGCATGGATTTGCACTCAGTGACCACACAGCCCTGGTCTTGAATGCCTGCAGCCCTGACTCTGCGGCATCTGTCAGGTTGGGTCTTCCCTCACCCCTGCTCACTCTGACCATCGTACGTCTGCTCATCTTTCTTCAGTCCCCATGCTCAGCACTAGATCCTGGCCTCCACAGGCAGTTTCTTTACCCCTACCCCCAACTTGCACCCAGGGGAGCACATGGTCACAGCTGAGAAATAGGGAGCTCTGAGCCCTCCCCCCATACCAGGTGGGCCTTGCTTTGTCCCTTTTTTATGACAGTACAAAAAGAGAACAGGCAGAGGACGGATGGGGTCCACAGCTTAGCAGGTGTCTGTCACCGTGCTGGCAGCCTGCATGGTGGAGGGAAGCGGTGGGAGGAACCTTCGATAGTCATTCACTGCTATAGCTAAGGACAAGGCACTTTGATTAGGCCCTCAAGATAATCGCTGCACACCTGGGCTGGCGCCCACAGGGCTCCCCCACCTCCCAGCTTCCCTTTGTCTGTCTGGGAAGTCTCCAGCTTCAAAGCCTGAGATTGCAGCTGATAGATTGGGCAGGGGCCAGCCCTGGAACCTGAGAGCCAAGGGAGAGCAGGAAGGAGCTTTGGTAACAAAGAGCAGCAGGAGTCATTCTGGGAGTGTGGAAAGCATGTCTCCTGGTTCCCTGAGCTAGAGAGGGTCTAGTAAAAAGAGGAAGAAGGATAGGGGAGTTACATATGGGGGGGCGTGTGGGGATGTCGAATGTGTGAAGGTAGGTGTATATGTATGTGTGTGTTCCTAGGTTCTCTGAGGTTTTGGTCAGCTGGCCCTGGCCCTGCTTACATAGACTAGAATTGACCAGTAGCAGGACAGAGGCACCTCTAGTGAAGGGTGGAGCTGAGCTACTTGTGTGGATGAGGGCTAGAGCTATTGGATCTGAGACTGAGTCTACCTTGGGAATAGGGGTGTGACTGTCACACAGTATTGCACGTTGAAATGTGGCTGTCTGATCTACCTGCCTCAAAGACACAACCAATGTATGGGTCAGCTGGATCTGGGTGCATTTACCATCAGGTTGATTGGGGAGAGTGTCTCTCATATCCCCAGACCCAGGATCTACAGAGCCAAGGTTGCTAGGAGAAGCAAATACCTATGTTACCCAGTCTGCACACAAAATATCATTTTTTTCTAACAGTAAACTGATGAGCTTGGCTGTGTGTTATTGGGGCTGAATGCTGGGATTCTGCTCAAGAGAAGGATGAAAGTGCCTAGCTTTCTACCAGGAGCAGTCATTTCCAGGGTCCCTGCCTAAGTCATTTCCCTAAGTCCCTGCATCCTTTTCTTCAGCAGTGCCCTGCCCACCAGTTTTACCTGGTTCTTCAGGCTTGACTGGGAACTACCTCTTGTCTGGATGACCCCAGCATCCTGGATAGCAGCTGTTTGTCACATGCTGCATTGTTGCATGTGGCTTATTTATCTGCCATTGAATGCATTCTCTGTGCTTACCAGGAAAGCTTGTCATGGAGCAGTTTGACACAGCCCACTCTTTCCTTAGAGATATAAAACCAAGGCCAGAGACAGAAGAAGCTTACTCAGTCAGCCAACATCAAGCTAGGCTTCTTTGACTGCTGTTGAAACAGCACCAGACAGTGGTCTTTGTAACAAGAAGGAGCCATATCCTGGGAAGCTTGAGACCTCCTGACCTCCATGGAGTTGAATCCTGAGGGCTTCAGGAGAGACCTTCCTACTGATGGTGGGGTCATGACATGCTGGGCATGCTGGGCATGCTGAACTGGAGACCATACCCCAGGTAGAACCAGAAGCTCATGGGAATCAATCCTCTCTGGGACTGATTGGCTCAAGGATGCTCTTGCACATCAGTTCACACAGCCTCAGGACTGCCTCTGCCATTACCTCAGTTTCCCCATTTCACTCAGGTGTGGGGTGGCAGAGCCAAACAGACATAGATTCTGATTCAGGACTCACAATGTACCAACTTAGATACCCCCTCAGTCTTTCTGAGCCTTGGTATCCCGGATGATAGCATTGAGGACCAAGAGACCACAGAGACACAAACAATCCAAGGCTCCCTCTCTGTCTCTGCATGTCCTATCACTCATCCCAAATTCCAAAGACCCTCCTGTTCCCATCATGCCTTTGAGCCTCCCTTATTCTCCTGGGCAGAGCAGAGGGTTGGCAACCTCGAGTGGCCTGGTACCTGCCCTCCAGAGCCAGTGGCAAGCATTATTTGTGTCTCGCCATGAACTTGTGAGGCAGATACCGTAGCGTATTCTCCAGAGAGGGAAACTGAGACCCTGAAAGGATGAAGAGGGACCTGGTGGTCAGGGATAGTGGAGGCTACGGAGGTCAGGGATACCTGGTGTCCTCCACCTAAGGGTTTGGTCAGCACACAGCACTATTGATTACTTGCTTTTTACTGCTGTATCAGAACAGTCAAGGACCGTAGAACTCAGTCCCGTGGCATAGCCACCTGGCCTGCATGCTACTAGACCAAGTGACCCTGGTAGGGGTGGAAGTCTTGGACAGCAAGTCCACAGACTAGCTCAAACCACCTTCTATAGCACTACACCTCTTACAGGCACCTATAAATCTTATCTGTCCCCCATGTGGGGAGGACTGAGCATCTAGAGAGATGAAGGGCCTGCCCCACTGTCTATCTAGATGGTTCTGCTAGGCCAGGCAATTTTGCTGATGTCACCTCCCTGGAGATATTAAATATTGATAAAGCAATAAATTGTCCTGCACCTTCCCTGGTTCACATCATGGTATAAGCTGAAGGAAGACAAGTAGACTGGGGGAGATTCACTGGGGCTGATGGGCATCCATTCTCCTGGCACTCTGGGAATCACAGCTTTGTGCTGGAAAAGACTCAAACAGGGAAGCTGGCCTGTTCCCCTGGGCCTGGGATGTGCATGGACATTCTCTGTGGAAGGTTAGCTCATTACCAATTATCCCTTTTCTTAGAAAGTTCTTCTCTGAGCCTGACTGCAGTCCACACTGAGCAGGATTCTGATAGACAAGCCCATATCTTTTCATTTCCACTTTTCTCTTGAGTCAAGGTCTTGATGTGCATCCCAGGCTGATCTGAAATATGCTGGGCTTGTAGCTGTGAGCTACCATGCCTGGCAGCAAGCTTCATATCTTGAGAACCAACTGATCCTGGCCCCTCATTTCTGGGGAATGGAATACTGGAGGCTATATTCAGGGGCCTCATTCTGGCCAACTGTTACCTGTCTATTTGCTGTGTGATCTCGGGAAAATTATGATGTCTCTGAACCTCAGAATGCTGATTTGTAAAGCAGACGAGTGATGTGTGCTCAGACTCCTCCCCAGTGCTCCTCTGAGGAGAGAGTTGTTCTGGAAGGGACTGACTGGTGTAAATTCCTTTGTGAATGGCTTGGTGTAAACAGCCAGGGTGGTTACACCTCCAGGAACTGGGCAAGCTTCCTTCAAAGGGGGAGGTCCCCAAGTTCTTTCTCAGAGTGGATTTTAGTCAGGCAAATAGGTGTGGTGAGTGAGCCTCCCACCCTAAGATTGCCTGTGGTCCTCCATCTCCCTCTCCTTCCCTCCTCCCTCTCTCTTCCCTTCCCTTCTCCCTTCCCTCCCATCCTCCCTTCTTCCACATTTCACATAACCTCCTCTTTCCCTCCTCCCTCCTCCCTCCCCTCCTTCCCTCCTCCCTC
Organism: Phyllotis vaccarum; assembly: GCA_033318265.1. NCBI lineage: Eukaryota > Metazoa > Chordata > Mammalia > Rodentia > Cricetidae > Phyllotis > Phyllotis vaccarum. The sequence continues at coordinate 81,669,845 of JARWLC010000010.1, read as the reverse complement.
CTCCCTCCCCTCCTTCCCTCCTCCCCTCCTCTCTTCTCTCTCTTCCTACTCTTCCCTAGGGCTTCCAGTTTTGCTCAGGCTCTTGATTGAAAAGGCCCAGGAGTGTGGAGATTATCAGTTACACAGAATCAATAAGCCCTTTCTTTATATTTTTCAATTAAAAGAGCAGACAGGGGAACGAGAAAAACTCTCTGTGCCCTGGCAGCCAATAGCTGGAGAGTGGAGTCAGGAGGGTGGGCCGCCTATCAATTGTCCTGCCCACTTGGCCTGCTCTCCTCATCATCTAGGCCAGGGTGGTTCCTTTCCTGGATCCCCTTTGGACTTGTACCTCAATCTTCCCAGGCCTTATCTGTCAAGATATTGAGATGAAAAGCTCTCTTAGTGATGGGATAAATTCATGACCACCTGCTGCCACAATCACACTGGTGCATAGGATTCCACAGATAAAATTCCAGGCAATTTTGCTGATGTCAAGGAATTTTGGGGGCAGCATTCTTACCCACTGCCCAACGAAAGAGAATACACTCAGAAGGCAGCATGCAGAATGAAGGGTAGATATGAGGAAGCACTGGGTGCAGAACTGGCTCATCAAGGCTTGCCCTGTTCCTTTCAAAGACTTCCTTCTTCCTGGGATGGAAGGGAGCTACAGGCTGCAGAGGGCCCTGATGTAGGTTCCTTTCCAAGATGACCACTGCTGATGTCCCTGCAGAGATGGCCAGACTGCAGAAGCCTTCGGCCCTTTGGCGCTTGCACACAGAGGCCTGGAGCTGGTATTGGGAGTTTCCCTCAACAGCTCTCCACCTTATCTGTTAAATGGGTCTCTCTCTTGAACCTATGGCTTGCTGACTCAGCTTAGTCTAGACTATAGCTCTCTCTGGGAATTTCCTGTCTGCCTCCAAACATCAGAGTGGCAGCTAGGCCACTATGCTCACCCTAAATTGGCATGGGTTCTGAGGGTCTGAACTCTGGTCCTTGTGCCTGCTGCTTGCATGGAGAACTTCTACAGTGGAGCCCCCCCCCCCCCCAGTTCCTCCAAGTTCCTCTATGTTGCTGTCCACCTCTAGGTCCTGTATCTGTTCTCCAAGCTGTGCAGAAGAACATGAGGACATATTTGTTTACATCCCAGCAGCAGCTCCAGGCCCTGCACACAGCAGCCACTCAATAAACCCTCCAGGAAGACAGGGTAGTATAAAAACACCCATTGCCCATCAGATCCCAGCTTTTTCTCTCTAGGGTCACTCCTATCTAGAACTGGCTAAATATTGGCGGGAACTCAGAAGGTAGGTGGCTCTTAGGAAGGTGTGCACAGATGTGTAGGAGGAGGTGAGAAATGAAAAAGAAGGCCCGGGGTGGGGGGACTACATGCTAAATACTTTGTCAGTAGGAAGGCACCCATACACACACACACACACACACACACACACACACACACACACACACACACACACACACACACTTTCTTCTTCTTTTAAAAAACAAAAAAACAAAAACAAAACTAGGATTTCATGTAGCCCAAGCTGGCCTCAGATTCTCTATGCAGTCAAAATTAACCTTTACTTCCTGATTTATCTGGTTCCATTTTCTGGATGCTGAGATTACAGGCATCCCTAATCACACCCAATTTACATGGTGCTGAGGATCAACCCCAGGGCTTGGTGCATACTAGGCAAGCATTCAACCATACCCTTGGCCCCTAGATGAGCATTCATCTGCCTCATATTGGGACTTAAATAGGTTCACTGTGTCCAGGTGTTCTGGGTACTGGGTACAACCATGCCACAGGCTCTTCCCACTCAGAGGCTTGGTACCCAGAAAAGAGAATGTGGGATTCACCATGGGTGGGTGAGTGGGGTATTCTGTAGGTGGTCATCCAGCACTGGCTGGAGACAGGAGAAGTGGGTGCTGATTCTACCTTGAGAGAACTCAGAGAACGCAAGGGATCAGGCTGTTGGGAGGAGAGTGAAGATCCAGCTTAAGGGTCTTCTGCTTTGGCTCAATGAAATCTAGAAGGGATGGAGGGCAATGGACACTTTGGTGATGTCCCATACTGGGCAGAGATATATCATTTCGGGTGCAGAATCATGAGCATAAATACCAAGCGAGCGTGCAAGCCCTTGAGAGCAGTGGTAACCATGTTCATCGGTGTTTAAGTGTCAGTGAATGTGCCTGGGCGTGTTGCCTGCGTGGATAAGAGAATATCATGTAGGACGGAGTGCTCTGTGCAGAAGGGCCCCTACCATGCTTATTCTTTCAATTACCAGGATTTATTGGATTTTAGCCAAGTATTCGATCCTCTATGAGACTGAAAGAAAATGAATGTCATGTCCTGTATCCAGCCCAGCTGCACAAGAGCATGTTGTACTCTGGCTACAGAACAGCAGAGGTGAAAAAAGACTTTGGCCATAAAGAGGGTTGGCTCCTCTGGGGAGCATCCATGCTGGGGAATCAGTGAATTTCTGTATAGCTTTGGCTATGTTGCCAACCCTTCCTGGGATTGGTGCCCTTTCTTGTAAGATGATAGTGCAGAGAAATATGGCTGGTAGAGGCAGACCCACAGAGTGGGCCTTCTGCCATTCCAAGCCTACTCTCATCTTTCCATTCAGGCTGTGGGTAGGATGGTGCATGAGTGGACTCAGGGTTTTTCTGGACACACCCCAGGATGGGCTACCATTTGTGGTGCTAGGAGCCCCATCTATCCAGAACTACATGACCTAAGATGTCCATTTGCTGAGTTCTTGCATCGCCTCACAGTGGCCAGTGGGAAAGGTGTGTCTGGTCCCATTTTGCAGGGGAGGATACTGAAGGGCAGACACATCAGTGATTTTATCTTGGTGAGAAAATGCTGAAGAGCCTCCCAGGACCTTGGATCTGCCCATGTGGTAGAAAGGTCCCACACTGGATTTGTCTACACGAAGGAGACATGGGGCTAAGGATGGACCAGCATGGTACTTGGCTGATGGTACTGATGCTGTCTGTGAGCTGGCCTGGCTCTTATTTGGAGGCAGAGCCTGTGAACCATAGGATGGCTGATTACATGTTGTGGAGAAAGAAGCCTCTGCATCTCTGCTCTCTGAACCTTGGCTCTGAGTCTTAAGTGTCCTGCCCTTCTCCAGTCCCAGAACTGGGCCCTGTCCATGGTTCTGGCCACGCAGAATAAGAAGCCCCGCGGGCTACTGTTTGCCCAGAGTCCAATCCCTGGGCTTCCTTCCCCGAGGCGACTGGAGATCTGAATGCCCCAAATTAAACCTTGTAAGGGATGGTAACAACTGGAGAATCTAATTGGACAGGCCTGGTGTGGTCTGATAAGCATAACCCATATCTCAAAGAAGATGCATGTGAGCAAGTGAGTAGCTGAGATCTGATTGCAGGGGACCCACCCCTGCTTTGAACTCATATATAGAAACCTGTCACTTCAGTGGTCATAGGGGCTCTGAGTCACACCTCATTCTACTAATTGGGAGGCTGGTCTCCCCTTGGTATCTCTGCATAGAGGACCACTTTCCTCCCATTCTCAGGCCAATCCAGCATACAGCTCTGCCTTTCATCTTGAGAATTTGCTTGACTGATGTGTCCTCACCATTCAGGGTTTTGCCAATTAGGCCTAAGAATTCTGTCCATAAGACCCTTTCCTGCCAGAATGGTGAGTTGGCATTTGGGGATGTGAGGGGATGTCCTTGAGAGACCCAGAATAGAGCAAATACCACACAAAAGGTGCTGAAGTGACTGGCTTAGAGCATGCAGAAGCTGAGTCTGAATGTGGACTTTATACTCCCCACAGAGTAACCGAAGGGCTGGGATTCATTCAGCTCTGCTGGGAGAGCCTGCCTGGATTATGAAGCCTTCACATTGATCTGCATCATGGTGTAACCCCTGCAGCCTCACAGCACTCGGGAGGCAGAGACAGAAAGATGTAGAGTTACATCCTCAGCTACACGGTGAGTTCAAAGCCAACCTGAGCTACATAACAGTCTGCCTCAGAAAACAAAAACAGGTCTAGGGGTGTAGCTCAGTGGCAGAGTGCCTGTCTAATGAGCAGGAGCCCTGGTTGCAGTACTCAACTAGAGCATAGTGGTATGTGCCTGTAATCTGAGCACTCAGGAGGTGGAAGGCAAGGTGGGTCGGGAGTTCAAGGTCATTCCTGGCTTCAAAGCAAGTTTGAAGGCAGCCTGGGGTCCAAGAAAGAAAATGCATATGACCTTTCAAGTGCCAAAGACATTTTAGACCTTTAGACTTGTCACCCAAGGCAGGATCTATGGCAGAAAAAAAGTGATAAACCAGACTTCAAATGAAAAGCTTCCGCTCTGTTGTGTGAAACAATATCCCCACTTCATAATAAGAGTGCTAGGGACTCTCACTGTAGCCAAAGTGAAGCAGTTTATATTTCAACCTGGACAAGAGTCAGGAATCAACCTAGAGAAAAGGCGGAAAGGCTGGTGTGTTGATCTGGCACAAAACAGTGGCTTTTATAGTCAGAATCTCAGTCCTTCTCTGAATTCCTCATTGACTGAGTTTTTGGGGAAGTTCCTATGTCTGGGATAGCCCCCTCATTTTGGTTCAGAACACAAAGACCTACCTAATTTACATCCTGGGGCTTGAGAGCCCCTCCTTTCTAATACATGGGTTCAGTCACACAGCAGATTGCTGTAACCCTACAAGGAACTAAGAGTGTTTGGACAAGCAGGCTCCATCAGCCAGCTAGGCAAAACAGGGAGCTAGTGCCTCCTGCTTCTTTGTGAGTCTCTAATGAGCTCTGAACACACCTTGCAGTGAGAATGGACTGTAAGGATTTATTCCTTTCCTCTGTGAAGTATGTAGACAAGCCTCAGATTTGAGCAGGTACCTGTATGTAAAGGAGTGTCTGGGAGACTGTTACCCTAAATACAGGAGGGATTCTGAGCACTCCAAAGAAAGCACTCAACCAGTTAGAAACAGGTAAAAGTCCTAATCTGGAAAAGATAGACTGACTGACTGCCAGGATATACAGAATAAGGATATTCAGACCACAGTCTCTGAGGGGACTGTCACGGAAACCAGCACCCAGAGAGAGACACACCTTTGAGAATGACCAGAATGGGAATGGTAACAGCAGCAGATGCTGACAAAGGCAGGGAGAAACTAGACCATTCACTGGCTGATGGCAAGGCTGAAAAATGGGGCCTCTGCTGTAGAAGACAGATTATTAGTTGTTGTTTATATAAATATGAAAACCCTGCATTTTCCTACCCCCACACTCTAGCAGCTATGCTTCTTCATATTTAACTCTGTGAAGCAAACATTTTTCTGTCCATATGCAAAGATGCTGAGAGATATGCATAGCAGCTTTATTCATAACTGCCCAAACTCTTGTGCAGTCTTGATGACCTTTAGTAGGGCACTGATAACTTTGGTGCATAAAGACAAAAGAACACTGTGGTGGTTTGAATAGGTATGGCCCCATATATTCATGTGTTTGAATGGTTGGTCCATAAAGAGTGGCACTATTAGGAGGTGTTACCTAGTTGGAGTAGGTGTGGTCTTGATGGAGGAAATGTCACCGTGGAGGTGGGTTTTGAGGTCATTTATACTCAGGTAATGCTCAGAACGATACACCGTTTCCTGTTGCTTGCGTTTGGTGCCTTACCTCTCTGGCACCATGTCCTATTATGATAACGGACTAAACATCTGAAACTATAAGTCAGTCTAATTAAAACCTTTCCTTTGTAGGTACTATGGTCATGGTGTCTCTTCACAGCAATAGAAGCCCTAAGACAAATGCTATTCAGGCTTAAAATCTAATGAGCCATCAAGCCATGGCCAGTCAGAGAAGAAATTTAAATGAATGTTGCTAAGGGGAAGCAAGCAATCTGAAAAGCAATGTGCCATGATGCCAGCTATATAATATTTCCAGATCCACTCAACAGGACTTGCCTTTGCGGACCTGTGTCTGGCGACATCTGCCAGGTTTTTCCACTGCAGGGTTATGGATTTCCCCTCCACTGTCCTTTCTTAGAAGCTAGTTGCTAAGTCTAGTCCATGTACAGCGCAAGCTCACACTTCACCCCGTGAAGTTGTGGATTGGTGTTTGAATCTCCATGGTGATAATAAACTCCTAAGGAACCCCTGGGAGGCTGTGCAGGTTCTTGGCTTCTCATTCTCACTTCTTGTGTAGTGTCTTCCACGACCTCTGCTGAAGGTCATTCTTATACCCAGGAAGCTGTGGTAAGAGAATCAAGGTCAGCCTCAAATGACAATTTTTATTCTGAAAAAGGTACTTAGACCTCTTTATCTGGAAGTGAATTGGCAGCAGGCACAGTCAAGCGACCGGATTATTTGACCCCTGCAAATGCATCTACCTATGAAAACTCATCTGGGTCTGAGAATCTCAGCCTGGGATGCCCTTCCAACATCATGGCACTACAGGGTGGCAGCCTCTATGGCTGGCATTACAGTGATGCTCCCAGTTGGCTTTGGTACAATGTACCCCATGTCCCTGAGACAACATCTCAGGCTGACCTTGAACTCCAGGCAATCCTCCTGCCTCAGCTTCCCAAGGACTGGAATTGGGGACATGCACTACCATGCCAGATATCTCCCTTTTCATCTGCACACAGAGAAAGTTTAGGCCAAAGAATTTGACATGTCTTCAAAATGCCGATGAACCACTTGGGAAATACAACACTGGTTTAACGGTTTTCCCCAGGACTTACTCAATTATGAATTTAATATTCTTGACATTTTCTTTTACTTCTAAGGAGCCTCTGAGGCTCTTGAGGCTGCGGAGGGAGCCCCAGAAACATGGGTGTTGTCACAAAGGCACACAGTCAGGCACAGTGCCTTCTTCTTGGGGGGGGGGGTTTCTCTGCTTCTGAACTGGGAAGGATGGAAATAAGTGAGGGCCGGGGAGACATGGCAAGTTCTGATGGCTCTGTCTATGTGGGGTCTGTGGACACAGGGTCTAGGGTGTTCTGTTGCAAATGTTCGCTCTGTCACTGATGCCTGTGTAACTGCAGGTGAGTGGATGGCATGCCTCTCAGGGCCTCTGTTTTATCTGTGGAATGGAGTGCCAGCTCCTTTGGGGGCAGGCTCACTGATTCTCAGTGAGTGTTAGTCACGGGATGGCTAATTCGATCAGAATCACCTAGGGGACGAACCTATGGGTGTGTGTTTGAGGGGGTTCCTGATAGGATAAGTTAAGGTTGGAAGGTTCACCCCAAATGTGAGTTAGCACTACTCCATGATGGGTTCATGGCCTGGATAAAAAGGGAAGTACCTGAGCAGCAACACTCACATCTCTCAGCTTCCCGACTGTGACCAACCATGTCACACTCCTGCCACCATGCCTTTCCTGAGGTGACAGACTATTCTCTGCAACCATGGGCCACAATAATGTTCCTTCCTTGAGTGGCTTATGTTGGGTGTTGACAGAACAATGAAACAAGGAACTATTGTAATTACTAACAATAGTCACACAAACAGTAAGGCTAGAGCATCAGGAATGCTGTTGGGGTCATGCTGGAGTCATGTGGAGTTGCTTCACAGGCTGTACCAACTGAAGCTGCTTCCAAAGATGGTATATATGTGTAGCATGGGCACTGGGGAGTGGGGGATTGTAGCCTTTTAGTACCTTCCATGGCCCATGGAGATTCTGAGACCTTCCAACATCACCTCAGGCTCTGTAATTGTGGTAGAGAAGGTCGGCAGTGCCGCTAAGGTTCAGCACCACATACCAGTGGGAAAATTCCTGATGGTACTCTTTAGCACTGTCCCTAAGGCTTCAAAAGCGATCTTGAACCTGGAACAGACAATTTGAACTCTCGCCTTGGCCGTGTGACCCTGAGAAAGCCTGCTTCTTTACTATCATGTGGGAAGTAGACCTGGGACTTACTCCTTTCCCAGATTTCTGAAGGACTGGAAGGAGGTGGCCCTTGGGAAATGTGAAGGAAACATGATGTTGGTCCTGAATTGGGCACCAGAATAAAAGTCTGAAACCCTTTGCAGCCTGGGTGGCCCTGTCTACATGTGGAGTCTCTTCTCCCTGGGCTTCACTTTCCTTGCTAAGGAGACTGGAGTGTTTACTGCAGAGCCTGAGTCAGGGTGGCCTCAGTCAGAGCCATACACGTTGATGACCACTCTAGGTATTAGCTAAGGACACCCAGACCAAACCTGAGGCTTCAAGAGCAACTGGCTGACACACTACACTGTCCATGTTATACCCATATATTTTCTCTGGAACCAATCCCAGTTGGCATGGCCTGTGATCTGCTAACACAGAACCTTGGTCCCAGTTGTCCAGACCTTCTGGCCCAACCCAAACTCTTATAGATCTCAAAAATCATCCAGCAGGACCCAGACTTGGTGGGATAGAGAACAGGCCTATGGGGCTTCATACCCAGAACCTGGAAAGGGGGCAGGGCTGGGGGAGTGACAGGCCAGCCTCCTCCAGTCTCCCTGGAGATGTCACAGGCTTAGCAGGGGCTGCTTGACACATGTCGGATAAAATAAGGGAAAATAAATAACAATGTTTATAAGAAGATTAGCAGGAAGGCAGGGAAATTTCTCTGGGGAGCCCTTGGCTGCATCTGGGAGTGACAGCCCCAATGCCTTATCAGAGTCATAATGAGGTGCCAGGATTTGGGGTCATTAAAAATCCTCTCCGGCTGGGCTGTTCTCTTTCCATTGCCTTTGATGGAGGCCTGGTGGCTGCTTGGTCCCCCTCCCCCCACCACCCTCCCACCCCTTAGCTGTCCCCTGCTTGCCTGGGTGTGGAGGTGAGATGTTGGGGTCCAACTTGGTGGAAGTAATGTAGCAGGACATCCTAATTTGTGCCGGGCCCCGCGGGCACAGAGTCTGTCTCCTTCATGGATTAGCTCTGTTTTATCTGGGCTTCTTCAGAGACGAAGTGGAGGTGGGGGGCTCTGTGCAGGAGTGTGTGCACAATTCCAGAACACACTATATAGAGGGGCCCTGCAGCCCAGAGAGGCCACGCTTAGAAACTCGGGTCTGAAAGGGATGGTAGGCAGAGGATGCCAAATATGGGGACAGAGCCAGGCTTTAACCTGGGATGCTTCCTGCCAGACCTGCACTGGAAGCTGCTTGGTAGAAGGGTATGGCGGAACCACTGAGGGCAATGAGGATCCATCATCAGGGCAGACACTGGCTGACCTGAGAAGTCAGGCCAGCAAGATGGAGGGTTCATACTCAGACCTCCTAACCAGACACCCCGGGCCCTCACCATCCACACTCATATTACAGAGAAAATGTTCCGTTTGTCTTGTCCCAAAGCTTATCTTCAAGGCACTCAAAGTGCTTGTAGTCTATTGATTTTTTTTTTTCCCAGACACTCACTGGTCCCCATGTCCCTTGAGGGATAAGTTTGAGTAAGGAGGATTATTATTATGGTTCAACTCAAGAAACTGAGGCTGGCAGCCGCCCTATAGGCCATATCTTTGTGCTGTGGGCAGATTCACTCCCATCCTGGAAAGCCTGGGGTTGGCAGTATAGCGAGGCTGGATTCATTTTCTAATTGCCCCTCAGCCAATCACCCCTGTTCAGTAAATAACTTGAATGCAGTAGCCCCACTACTGCATCTGACTACTTAAAATAGTCTTGAGATCTCTTTCAGTCAATAAAGGCCCTCTGGTAAAACGGCAAAGCCATGTTCATCCCCATGACTGGGCCCTCTGAAGAAGGAAAGGTACAGCTCTATCCACAAGCAGGGGAGGCAGTGCTGAGTGAGTGGGGTCATGACCACCCACTACAGGTGTCCCCTCTCAAGAACAACCCTCCTCCTTCTGCCTCTGAAATTTCAACTTCACTTAGCTGCTTCTGTTGGAAGGGGCCTTAAATCACAAGGCAGCTTTGATTCAGTTCCCTCCCTGGAGTCAGGGTCATGGAGTAGGACTCATCCCAGCTCAGGGCTAAAGCCAGCATTCAGATTTTCTCCTCTGCTCCAGGATTCCCCCACTAATAAGGGCCATAAAGGACGGTCCCCTTGTGGCACTGCTGGTCCACATGCCTTTGTGTTCTGGGCAGGTACAGATCCTGTTTGCTCAAATCACTGTAGGATTTTGATATCTGAGGTTCAGATAGAGCCCCAGGAGAGAGACCACTCTGGAAAAGGCCCTTCCCTGGACTCTTTCCATCGATGCTTTGTGGCCTCACTATGACAATCAAAGACCCTTTGGGCATCATATCTGCATTTCAAATCACTGCAGCAGTGGATCCATCTCAATGTGGAGCCTTTTACCTAGGCCTAGATCAAGGTGTTGGAGTTCAGGACTCAAACCTGGGTCTTAGATGTGGGGCAGGAGGGGCAACTCAGGGTCAGAACAGTCAAGGGTGCTGGCACAGTCCCGAGATCTGCAGCTGTACTTGAGATGGGTATTGGGGCTTCGGTTGAGTATCCTGTCCCATCATAGACCAGTTCGGGTGTCCAGTACAAGGCAGAGATCCCGGGATTCAATGGATTGTAGACTCTATTCCTGAAGGGTAGACTTTTCTCTTTGCAGCTGTGACACCCAATGCCTGAGGCCCCAGTGGCCTAGGACAGATTGCCCAGCTTTCAATTCTTGTTCTGGGCTCTATGCCGGCTCTTGTGGCCATGAGGGGTTTCTGTGTCACACTCACTGGCTGTGACAGAAGAACAGATTTAGCACATAATTTATTTCTGAAAACAGTCAATTCAAGGCCACCTCTAGCATGCTATCTCTCTCAATTGCTTGCCTCCAATGCTAATGCTGGAGCCCTTGATAATAGCAATAATAAATAATAGTGTTTATAGAGTGTATCCTAGGTGCTAAGCACTGCTGAGTGCTCTGTTTGCAGCACCCCCTGGAAGCCAGGAACACCACTGCCCCAATCTTTCAGATGGAAGCCTCCATTCTCAGAGACATCACTTCTCCTGGGCTGGCTTGCACCCAGATCTGGAGAACTTCATTCCTCTTGGCTACTGTGTGACATTTAACCAGTCCCTTATAAGTATTTCGAATATCATCTCCTGAGGCTAGCCTGTGCTGCAGTGTGTTCCAGTGGGTCTTGAACATGAGAGTGGGTAGCTGCAGTCTGGCCAATGTTACTGACGGCTCCTCCGTGGAGCCTGTCTCTTGGGGAGCCCCTCCCATATTGCTTCTTCCCTCGTGGCTGGGCAATGAGTCACTTCCTGCACTGTGGGACTTTGATGTCTGAGAGGCCAGATGACGCTTTCTATTCTATTGGAGGATCCAGAACTCGTTAGCTTATACAACATCTTAGCTAGCAGGGCAGAGGTGGATGGGGTGGACCCAGAAGCTCATGTGCAGAAGGCCACATCCAGACATCCAGACAGAGCTCCCAAAACTCATCTTTTAGGAACCCTTGGGTTTGTTTTTTTTTTTTTTTTTTTTTTTTTTTTTGGTGGGCGTGAGGTCTGATGTCTGAGGCTATCCTCCTTACCTGGCAGGATCCCTTCCTCTTTGTCTCAGAGAGGATCCTGGCCCCAGCTCAGAGGTCACAGAAAGGAGAGAGGAAAGAAAAGAGCTAGCTCCAGGAAGCATTTGTTTTTCCACAACAAAGACAAGCGTTTCTGTAGGCAAATGAGCTGGGGAGGGGAGTAAGTCACTGCTGGAGACCTACATGATTAATGACCAAGGAAATGAGTGGCCAGCAAGACCGGGGCTGGGGGAAGCAGGACAGTTGAGCCTGAGCACGCATAGCTGAGGCTGAAGGAGAAAAGAAAGGCCATGTCCCACTGGGCAGAAGCTTCCATTGCAGGGAAGAAACTGACTGGTGAGAACAGAAACTCGGATGACAAAGATTAAGGGAAGCAGGCAGGAGGGTCTACAGGGGACCAGGGCATGTGCATGTCCCTCCCAAGCAGATATCAAGAATGGCTTCTCTCACAGGTTCCCTGTAGTCAGGTGCTGTCTAGTTCAAAGGGCAGTGGGGAGATCACCTCCACAGCCCCTGAAGTCTGTGGCTTTCTCTCTCCATCTGGCATTGTTCCACCCAACACAATCAAGTTAGCCCAACCCCTCCCTCCCCCCACCTATGACCTATCCCTTCCCAGATAGATATGCTCATAGGTCATATTAACGGGGACGCGTGGTACTCGATAAGACTCCTTGTCAAAGGCAATGTGTGAATACCACAGTGTCCAGGATTAGCAAGTCAGCCAAACTGCTCCCAATTCTGACCCTGCTTGGGTGTCAGTGATGGTATCTATCTCTCTATTTGCCAGGACCCACAGGTTGTGTGGCTTATAATAAGGGCCAGAGAAGTGCTGTAAATGGCCCCCAGCCGCGGGGTATGTATTTGTGCCAAATTAATAGGGACCCCTAATTCTTGTCGAGGGTCCTTGTATACTTTAGATCAAAGGCTGGCCAGATGCTCAACCCTCTCCTCACCTCCATGAGAGGCCCCTCTATCTCCCTGACTAGTCCTTCTCAGACCTTTGTGATGGCATCTGTCTAATGGGTACCTGCTAGGAACCCCATTGAACGTGACCTGCTTGACTGCAGGTTTGACTTCCACAAATAGCCACACCCAGTCCCCCTGGAACAGTGGGGCCTTCTCCAATTCCAAGAGGTACCCTGACCCACACAGGGTTAAGTACAGAGCATCTTCTTCTTCATTCCCATGCGAGCTCCTCTCCACCTGATGATGGGATGTGGGCTAAGAACAGGCTGATTGCTTCTGCTTCTGCTGGGTTTCTGTGTCTAGCACTCTAGGGGTCTTCTAGCTTGGACCCTGTGGCTTCTTTCCTTGTCCCATGAGATATGGGGATGAGAACTTAAAATATGTTTCTGAGGTTCAAACAGGACCCAAGAAGGGAGATCTCTCACTCTGGACAGGGCTGTGCCTTGGACTCTTCATAGACACTCTGCAGCCCCTCAGTGACAATCAAAGACTCTTGGGGCATCAGATTTGCATCTCATATAACTGCAGGACTCAGGCTCCAAGGCTGCTCTGTTGGAGAACCAAAATTTGACCTGATCCTCTTGCAGAGCTGATACAAACCCCATCTCCATTTTCTTCCACCTTCCTTCCCAAAAGCTTTCTTTGTTTTACTCAAGCCTGAGCCTTTGACCATTACACACGTGAGGTGAGGCACAGACTGGTAAAATAACTCTCGGAGCATTGCACAACTGTAAGGGGCAATCTGTAAATAGAGCCTGCATTTTTAGCTGTCCCTAATGTGCCCTACCACCACAAGATGACCCTCCCCTCCAAGCTGTCAATCAACACCCCTTCCACTTCCAGGGCTCACGCTGAGGAGGGTACAGAAGGTTGCCAAGGCCTCCAAAAGCACTCCCAGTGGGCACATCCTACCAAAGCTTTATTCCCTAGACCCCTAGCCTCTCCTCAGGGGAAGGGAGGTGGCTCACGTGTCTGCTGGCCCCTTTGGCCTCCTTTGCTGCTGAGGGTTCAACTCTGGCTCCCAGCACCCCAGCTTTAGGTTGGCTCTAATCCAAGTTCTTTTATTAATTCCCTCACTGCAGCAAGAGCACTTTAATTAGCCTGGCCGATTTATCTATATAAATACAAACGGATGGAGGATGGTGCTCTGCAGCGGGGCGGGGAAGTGAAAGGGGAGCTGGACCAGCGGGTTGCCTAGGGCAGAGGAAGTGACAACCGTGCCTTCCCGGTAACCAAAAATATGACTTTAATATCATGCGCACGTGTACAGGCAGGCGGGTGTGTTCCGGGGAGCACTGTCACTCTGCGGTGGGTGGGGACATGGCTTCAGAGATGGGCTCTTCTGCTTTCCCCATAAGCCCTAGTCTCTTCTTCTAGAAGCCACATCAATGAGTCAGACCCCTACTGATGGAGACACCCCCCCTTCCTTAGGACGACAAGGGACAAGTGACAAAGTGGCCATGTGCAAAAGCTGCCTCTGGATTCCAAGACTCAGGCAGGAGCTGGGTAACTACTCTATCTTATTTACAGGGGTCCCAAAGGTCAAAGCCACTTCTGTAAGTATTTGAGGTGGCTGGAGAGGGGGGAAGATGTAGATGCTAAGGTTGACTGTTTCACTATGCTGTGTCTCACTGCCTAGCTGTGCATCCTGGGGTGACTTAGTTCCCCCATCACATCTCCTCGTTTATCCCTCTGTAAGATGGGAGCATCATGGGCTGTGATATTCTCCCAGACATAGGTCTGGTGAGGCCTAGCAACCCTTCCTCGATATCTCTTGTAGCAGCAGGAAGTGATGGCCAGGGAGGCTGTCACCCAAAGCTGATGCAGGAATAAGAGCTTGCTTATTTCAGTTGCTGGCATTTCATCATTGCACCCAAAATTCCTACTAGCCACTTGCTCTCCTACCCTGCCAAAAAGAGGCCACTGTTCCAGTGAGGTGCCTGTCTAGCTGGGGACACATGTAACAAGGGAGCTGGTGACAGGTATATATGGGGAGAGATGCAGACAAAGGAGGAGGCAGCTGGGAGCAGGATTCCGGGACAACTCTTGGAAGACAGGGGCCCTCAGTAGCCTTTCGCTCCTTCAAGCAAGTCAAACACACAGTCCCTCCTCTCTATCCTTTTAGTCAGCTTCTCCTGCCAGAGCACGAGCTAACTTTGGAAGAAGCGGTGTTCTTGTCATAGGAGCCAGACAAGCAGCCTGGGACAAAGATCAGAGATGATATAAAGGGAATTCCTGAAGAGAGGCAGCAGGAAGCAGATATGACGAGACATAGAGACCTTCTGGTATTAGAAATCTTACTACTTGATACCACTTGTGGGTATACAAATGTACACACATATCAATACTACCTCTCCATATACCATACACACATACCACATACACACAGCACATGCAACACACATGCAACATACACAGCACATATCACACCCCCACATACCACACCACACACAGCATACACAACACAACACATGCAGTACACACAACATACACATATAACACACACCCCAAACACAGAGCATACGCATACCCCCACATTATATACACACACCCCACATGTGACATATATACGCACGTCACCCCACCACACCCCACATACTCATACTCCATACATACCCCCATATCATGTGCCCCACAACACTACAGGGACAGGCACCTTGCTGCTGTTAGTGACATGTGACAAAAGCCATGGATATGATGGTCCTCATAGAGCTGTGTGTACAGAGGGACCTTGCCTCCCTTCCTGAGTACTCCAGAGGCTGCTAGATCAGAACTCTGTCTCTTATTTCTATTTGGTAACCTGGATCCAGTACTCATGGTGTCCAGCTGTGATGCCCACAGCATCTAGGCTGCCTGTCCCCTTCTACATGATATGTCAGCTATTCATCCTTGCCTGAGACCAGGCCCACTGAGAGATTGGACCCAACCAATTCCTGTGGCTCTCTGGATAGATCAGGCTGGGCCAATAGATTGCACCCATTCTGCCTCAGGGTACTCACCCATCATCCTGGATTCTGTGACCTCAGTGTCTATGACCTTGGAAATGAAGGCAGTCTGATGAACTGTGGTCTATTTCATTTCCCTAAGCACCTGTATGCAGGAGGGAGGGTGTGGTGGGAACCAGAGCAAAAACATGGATCCCTACTCTGCTGCTTCCTGACTATGTGAGCTGGATCAGGCTGAGCCCTACTCTGGGGGCTCGCCTCTCTGATGAGGGACCTTCTAGCTCATCCCTGCAGGACTCTATGCAGAACCCCAAAGAACAAAGAGAGAAAATGAAAGTGACCAGCCTGGGTTTTGACATGTTCAGAGGAGCCAATAGGCTGGGGGCAGACTCACCTGAGAGATGTCTTGGATATGAACTCAAGATACCTCCAGAAGCTCCCGAGGTGTTCTTGGCCTTAGATAGAAGAGAATGATGTGGGTCAATGGCCTGATACCCTGAGGGAAGGAAGCTGATCTGGTCTCATAAGAGTGAGCTCCCCCCCCCCCCCGTTCCAGTCAGTCTCCCAGGATAGAGGGGGACATGTACCCTTCCCCCAATCATAGGGACCTAATGGTGCTAAAACACCCCATGTCCTATTGAGTAGGTCTTAGATCAAATGTACTCCCCTGCCAAACTGTTCTGACACCCTGCTTAAGGTGGCTGTTCCATCCGCATCCCAAGGCCCCTGGATTTCCATTGTCTTTATAGAGCCCCTGTGCATCTGGGGCATCTCTGCCAGGGTCTGAAGGTGGCATCTGCTTCCTCCAGCTGGAAAAGACACTGCTCATCAGTTCCTTGCTATAATCTGGTGTCTGGCACCCTAGAGAAGTTCTAAATAAGGAACTATGTGGGTGGGTCCCTGAAAAGATGGCCACCATAGAGCCTGCTGTGAAGGCTGGCCCGTTGTCTGACAGCTGGAGCACTCTGGGAAACAGCTGGGCTTGTTAGGGCCAGAGTCCAGGGACCAGGGCCTCCTGTTTGTCAACCTAGTGATCTGAGTCCTAAACCAGTAAGGGATCCAGGTGAGGTAATTCTGAGGATGAAGGATAGGTCAGATATGATTTTGGAACAATGGAAAAATGAAGGTTACAGGAAGAAGTGGAAGGGAACAGGAAAGACGTTAGGGTCCGTCACTCATCAGCGGGATGGGTCCATCAAGGTGTTATTTCAGGGCCAGCTCATCTTTCCTGTTATCCCTCATCATAGTAATGTCAGGAAAACCCCTCCATCCCAGCCGGAGGCCTCTACCTGGAAACCCAGGCTGCCAAAACTCACTCACCCTTGCCCCTCATTGTGCCTGGGCCGGAAGAAGAGGCATGCAAAAGATACAGGGACTTGCCCAAGGTCACAGAACAGAATGGGTCAGTCCCCAGGTGTCCCAGCACCCTAAGAAAGGGTCTCCCCATGCCCTGCCCAATTCAAGGATGAGGCATCAGCGGCCCTGCTCTCCAGCAGCCCAGCAGAGCCCCACCTGGGTGTCACATCTATTTCTGGGCTTGATGTCCAGGGCCTGGGGTCTGAGTGTCAGAACCTAAAAATAAAAAGACAGATTGTCCTCATTGGCTGTAATTACCACCTAAAAAGGACTAGTGTGTAGAAAAAATGAGAAGGAAAATTCCCAAAGCTGAGCATCAGTCACAGGCAGACAGATCCCGGGGAGGAGGGGTGGGGCGGGGAGGGGGGCTGGGCACTTCCCAGGGGCCGCCTGTCCCCACCCTCTTCCCCCAGCTTACTGAGAAAGCAGGACCTGCCATGGTTACTCATCTCTTTGAGACAGCAGACAAGCCATGTGGGGAACCAGGGCCCATTCAGCTTCCCTAGCTTTAACTATTCAGAAAACAAACAAACAAAACCTAGCCTTCCCTTGGAACACAGTTTTCTCCTTTGTATGATGATGACACTACCTGTTTCCATAACAGATAAGTACCAATGCTTCCTGTATGCAGGAGGCTCTACCAGGTAGAAGAAGAAGAGGGATGAGATGGAGTGATTCAGGAGGGGAGAAGATTGGTGCAGCTCACGTGACTGGAGGAAACTCCGCAGATGGATGGGGTGGGGTGGAGACAGACCCAGAGCGGATAGGCCATGTTCAGGAAGGAGGTGATTCAATAGGAAGGAAAACCCTTGTGTCTGGGGCCCTGGAGGCAAGCAGGGCAGTTTGCTTAGGGCTCTGGGGCCAGAACCTATAGGACCTCATGGATCTTGTTAAGAGTCTGAATCTGATTCTAAAAAATGATGGAAAGCCACTGGAGGGGTTAAGGAGGAGGGTCGTGTGAGACTTGGGGTGTAGTCCAGTTGCCTAGCATCCATGAGGCTCTGGATTCAATTTCCAACACCGTACAAACCAAGTGTGGCAGTATAGGCTTATAAATGCAGAACTCTGGAGCCGAGGCAGGAGGATCTGAAGTTCAAGGCCATTCTCTGCCTCATGTGGGGGTATGAGGCTAGCCTGAGCTAAGCAAAGAAACAAGCGGAACAAAGGAAGAAATGGAGGTCATATGGCACAACTGTAGTGGCATCTCTGGCCATTTTGTGACTAGAAAGAAAAACTATTCTGATAGTCAAAAGATGATTGGCTTGTCCTCAATAGAGCTATGAGGCTTCCAGAGCTAAGGGTACCTTTAGCATGTCTAGGGAAGAAGCTGCAGCCTAGGACCCACAAATGCTATTATTTAGACAATTTCCTAAGTGAAACACTGAGTTAATAGGTAATAACGGCAGGAAGAGTGGCCACCTCACCCAACCCCTGTGCACTTAGCAAGCTCTCTGCACACAGCATCTCATTCAATGGCCTCGGAACACACCCTATTATTAGCTCCATGCTACAGAAGAAGTAAGGCCACAGGAGGTTGCATCTCCCAGTACAACCATAGTCATTAGGCACTTCTCACGGATTCTGAGGCCTATCTGCTGGATTCTGTGATCACTGTCCCATGCTGCCAGGGCTCTGGGAGCCTGAACCAGAGATCTCATTTTCTCCCTCAGTTTACACTATTTGGAAGAAACTGTTCCATGCCAGCCTTGCCACTAAGTGGTGACTCAGACTCTAGGTCCCTAGGGTCTTGGGAGCATTAAGAGTCCTGGGGCCAAGACTCTGTAGGTTGGTGGTTAGAGAAGGAAGCCTGGGAGCTGCTCAGCTCTCATTAGCTCACTGGTTAACCTTTAACTTGTCCTTCCATGGGTCTCCCCCTCCTCCCCTCTCAAGCCTGGCCACAGAGGCTGAGCTAATGGGCTGATGGCTGGGACGGGGGCTGGTTAAGTGTTCTATGTGCAAGAGGCCCCATTAAAGCCATTATCTGTGGGCTGGGCAGAAGTCATTTTGCAAGTGGACTTGGAGTGACCACAGATGGGCACCCCACTGAGGTCTGTGGTTACAGGAGAAGAACACCCCCCCCCCCTCCCAACATCTCTCACCTGCCTTCACTGACATGTCTCAGGTCAACCTCCCCTGGCCACAGCTACAGTCCCACCAAGCCAGCCCCCCTGCCAAATGTCCACCTTGTCTTGCCCATTCACTAATGCGCTCTAATGGGCCTATTTAGCAGCTTCGTCTAGACTGTCACCTCGGCAGCTAATTGCTGATGTTCCTACAGCTCCAATTACAATCAGTGTTTGTGAGTGCCTTTGCAGTGGAGAGAGTCTATCCGCCCCATCCCAGGCCTGTTGTAACAATGGGGCCCTTTAAGAGCAGGCAACCTAGCCCCCTTGAACAGAGGCCCTTGGGCCTGAAAATTGAAACCAGTGGGACATCAGCCTTAGTTTTAAAGAACCAGAGGGCCAGGCCTCAAGGCAGTGTGGGGCCTGTGAATTCATGGCTGCTCTATATTCATTCCTTAAGGACAATGAGAAGACAGAATGAAACATAGAGCAATTGAGTTAGGGAGGGCAGACAAGGACCCACAGCTTCAGCCCTCATGTTTGTCAGTAAATATATCTACCTGAAGGTCACTCAGGAACCTCAAAGTCACCTGTTCCCAAGTTACCACATCTTCTGTTCATCCAGAGTTGGTAAATTCATGGTCCAGCCTTCTGGGGCAGAATGCTGAGATTCTTTGTGATATCCTTTCCTAAGTCAGGTCCTTAGGAGTGTGCCCTTGAAGGGATGTTGAGACCTCAGTAACTCTCTCCTGTTTATCATGACTGGCACAAATTCTCTTAGCTACGCACTGCTGCAGTGGTGCATGGTAGCAACACAGCCCCAAACACGCAGCTAAGACACATATTGACAGATACAAGCTCACTCTTAGCACAGGTCCTCAGCATCTTCACAGGAATGTCTGCTGTTGCCTCCTGGACTCCCATCCTCTCTCAATCCACACAACACGCGAAGCTACAGAAATCTCTTCCAAGTTATCAGCTATGTTGTATCACACTTGTTTACTGGAGGAACTTGACCTACAGATAGATGACTGACTGAAAATGAAGTTCAAATCCCTTTCTGAGCTTTGCAGCTCCTTTTGCTCCTCACCTCTTTCTGCTTCTGACTCCAGGTTCCAACCTCACAGCACATCTCTTTTCTCTGGTTGGCCCATAACTCACCCCTCCCCCAGGTGAGGTACCCCAGGGTACCTTTGCGTGTGTTGTTCCCTTTCTGCTGAATGCTTGGGCATTGGGGCTCAGCTGCCACTCTGACACGCGAAACAAGGGACAAGTCGGAACTGACAGTGGCTTGTCTATTTAATGAACTGTGCACGTTGGATAAAAATGCAAAAGAGGTGACAAAAAGACAGAGTTCCAGCAGTGCCTGTCCCAGCTGTGAAGACTTGGACATGTGACCTCTGTGTACCCCTTGCTTCAGGTCAGATGGGAAATCAGTGTTCCTCTTCTGGGGCACTCATGAAGATTAAATAATGTGACTTGGGGTCTCTGTCACCAAAATGGAATAAGCAAGGTCCCAGTTGGTGACAACTGTGATAAGGATTGCCTGGTTGACCAGAGAAGGTCTCTCTCTCTCTTCTTCCTCAGCCAGGCAGACTCTTAGACCAACAGCATGGTTGACTCTCCAGAAAGGTAGAGGGGTCTGGAGAAGGTTGCTCACTGGCCTAGGGACCCTAAGGTGAGCACACAAGCTATAGGCCTGAGAGTGATGGTCTTGGGTGATATCTACCATATACTGATACTCTCTTCCTTCCTACAATGCTCACAAGTTGGAGACTGTGACGAATGTGGGGTTTGTCATCTTCTAGAGACTCCCAAGGAGAGGCTAGCATGACCATTGGCTGGGCCAGGATCTTCTGAGATGAGGAAGGTTCTTCTTCTGCCCCTTCCTGCCAGGACTCTGTCCCCTGAACCACATCTTTAGGTCTTAGTAGACAGAGACAAAGGGACCACCTGAGCAAGCCCATGTGGTCATAGAGCCCCTGTTTCCAGCTGAGTTTGAGCATAATCCCCCCACCCCCGCACCTTGGCTGGTTCCTTTGGCCACCCCTCCTTTCTGCTTGTTCCTCTGAGACTGATCCTGTCTCCTCATGTATTAATTATTAATTTGACCAGCTACATTAAGCTTTGCTAATCCCTGGGCTCCTTCATCATCTTCCCTGGGGTTGGCCTGCAGCTGGGACCACAAGAGCTAGATTGTCCATTCTGCAGACAACCCAACTGCATGAAGCCTGAACTGACACACCCTTTAACTACTGGATTAACAGAGGCCCAGGGAGGGGAACAGTGTTTGAGGTCCTTTCTAGCTTTTCCCAGGACACATGGTCTTCAATTGGTCATGTGGCTCTTAACTGTTTTCTTCCTACTTTAAATGTTCCAGAGATAGACACAAATGTGCTACAAGTCAATAGAGGTCAAGTGAGTCTTCCAAGGTCACAAGCCAGCTACTTAAAAAGCAGAGGTTGTATCCTGGTGCCTCCAAACCAGCTCCACCCATTTGTTCTGCTCATGATTAATAGGGTCAGGAACGACTTCACAGTCTCCACTGGATACTCTTTGTGGAGACCTGCATTTATCAAAGAAGACTCCAAAAAGTCTACAGGAGAGAAACCCATGTTACCATAACTGTCTAGGGTGCCCCAAGTCATTTGATGGTAAATTTGTTAGGATTTTGAGCTCTGCAGACCCTGGGTCTCATTAGACTTTATGGGATCTGTGGCCAGTTGAGCCAAGACACTGCCTATCGTTTCCTATAAACAGATGTAGTTAAAGGAAGATGATCACAGAGAATGTAGTTGGGCTCCTTGGCTTTGGAACTTAAGGATGTTAACTAACTTGACAAGGAAGGTAGCAGGTAGAAAGTACTAGAGCTTGGGAGCCCAAATTCTGGTGTCACTCACTGTGTGCTTCACAGCCATAGTCGACCTGATATTCTAGTGCATAAAGCTTGCTAACTCTCTACTCTCCACACTGTCTTGCATAATTCCTATTTTTAATTTTTAATTTATTTTATGTGTTAGTGCCTGCATGTATGCCTGTGTACCATGTGTGTGCCTGGTGCCTATAGAGGCCAAAAAGTATACTAGATCTCCTGGAATTGGAGTTTTAGGTGGTTATGAGCTGCCATATGGATTCTGGGAACAGAACCAGGGTCCTGTTGAAGAACAGTCAGTACTCTTAACCACTGATCCAACTCTCCAGCCTCCATAATTCCTGTATTTATAGCCAAAAAAGCAGGCTCAGAAAAATTTGGTTTTTTCTGTTTTGGTCAATTACCTCAGTCAACCAGGCTCCAAAGCCTACATTGTTATTTCTTGCTCTGGGATTTTTGAGGTAGGATGCAGTCTGGGATTACGGCTGCATACGATCACACCCAGCACAAACCCCACACAGCCATTGTGGTGTTCTCCTCCTGAGATAAATCAGTGCATTTCATGGGTTCCCAACTTATCATGTCAATAGGCAAATAGAGCTTCATCTTTCTGAGCTTCTTCTGCAGGAAAGACCCTGCCCAGAATGCCATAAGACATTAACAAATGAGAGACTGCTTTTGCCCCTTTTTGGGTGTGTGTGTAGGGGGGAAGTCCTGCCCTTGAAAGCAGGAGGAAGTCTTACCCACACCTCCTCCAACAAAACAGACTGAGCTTCTTGGGTGGCACCCTTGGGGGTGCTGGGAATGTGGATACAAGTGGGTCCAGGGGCAAGGAAAATTATCCATTGCTTGCTTTGAACCCCTTTGGGGCAGCCTCAGCTAAAGCCTGGCTCTAAAACATTCTAAAACATTCCTCAGGTCAGATTGCAGTAAATCTCATCAGAATCCACAGCCTGTAATGGCTTGTGAATTGTGGTTTGTAATTCAGCGGGTGCCTGGGTCTCAGGCTCCCTCACTGTTTCTTCCTCTTCTTCCCGCTGTTCACACAAGTCCCTGGTAAAGCAATAAATTGGGAATAAAGGGCACCCTGCTAACTAAATTTCACTTGTCAGCTTGAAGATCTCATGCTGGGTGTTACGTTCACACAAATATCTTAAAGTCTCTCTCTCCCCATCTATATACATACATGCTGCATTTATAGTTATATAGTTATATATCATACACCATCTTGCCATTAATGCAGTTTCCTTGGCATAAAAATCCCCGTTGTCACCAAGAACCTTATTTCTCTAGCCCAGTGTTGCTTTTAGCAGGTTAAGTCTCCATACTTGTCACCATCCCTTACTCCAGGGTAGTACTTCCCTGCGCTTAGCACAGGAGTCCTCTGTGGGTAGAGTACAGGGCTAATATTTGCCCTAAGAAGCAACCCTCCCTGATGCAAGGCACCTTAGAACCTCATGAAGCTGGATCACTGGGAGGTGCCCCTAACCTAAAATCTTAGCAAGGTCCTTCAGTGGTGTCCCTGAAGTAATGCCCAAGTAGGATACTATGTAAAAGGAGAGCTTGCTGTCGTGGGAAAATTAGAAACCTTATTCTGAGCTGGTCATGTGCCAATTGCAAACTCCAGACCTTCCTTTCTGAAGACCCCTTGGTTCCTGTATCGAACATTTGGGGCATTCCTTAGGTATTTTGCTGCAAATTCAGATCCCCAAATTATTTGGTCTAGTTTTTTAACCCAGATCAAATGAGAGATGGTCTGCCCTCTCTGAACCTCCATTGCCCTGAGTAAGAGAAAGGTAATACTGACAGAGAGGCCTATGAGTATGGGGTTAGCCATGAGGCCTGGCCTTGGGGGGCTGGGATGACTTGGAGTGTCTATGGGACAGAGACCCTAGTACTCAACAGCAGGTATTTCAGAATCTGGGGAAGAGATGCTGAGTCCTGCTTGGGTCCACCAGTGGTACCTGATGGACAAGATGATGCGTATGTGGGTAGGGAGAACACATAATTTCTGACCTTTTTGGATGCCAAGAAATGTCAAAAGTGAACAAAGGTTCTCCTAGTTATTCAGAGGGTCCTGGGAGGACTGGGGAGCCACTGGTGGTGGCCAAGGAGGTGGGGGAGACCATAGCTTTCAGGTCTGTGGGCCAAAGGGGTACACTGTGCTGTAGCAATAGACCCTGACCCATGCAGACCTGACTCAGGTCATGGTTTACAAAATAGAAGATGAACTCTAGGCAGTGCTGGACCTGAGACTTCTGTTTCTACTCCTAATGAATAAACATCCCAAGCCAGGCCTCATAGCACATACCTTTAACCCCAGCACTGAGAAGACAGAGGAAGGCAGATCTCTGTGAGTTCAAGACCAGCCTGTTCTTGAATAATTTCCAGGACAGCCAGAGGTACATAGAGAGTCTGTCTCAAAAGCAAAAAACAAAACCAGAATATAACCTTAGCAGGTGCTCTCCTCTGAGTCCCAGTCTCTTCATCTGGCAGTGGAATATTTGAGAGTCGGGAGCCAAACTCAGAAAACACAGCAAAAGGCATCTCCAGCCAGAACAGGTGAGTGGCAGCCAGCCCGTGAGATCACCTGAGTGCGAGGCTCAAGCTCAGCCAGTGAGCCCTCACTGTTGCAGGGACTTTGTTTTCCCAGAAGACCTTTGGTGCCTTTGGGGTGATATCCAAGGTCCCATGGCCACCTCGCCCCTGCAATGTCAAGGCGAGCCACCCTAGTCCCTTTTACTAACTGATTTGGGTGAGTGGATACCCAAAGGGCCTCTGTGGAAGAGGCAGCAGAAAGTGCAGAGGCTCTGACCTCTGTGTAAGGGTTTAGTGACCCTTAGCGCACGTCACCATCATTATCGCTTTTATTAGAATCTCCTCTTCTCTCTGACAGGGTCTCATGTAGCCTCAAACTTACATTATAGCTTAGGACGACCTTAGACTCATTGGTCTTCCTGCCTCCACTTCCCGAGTGCTAGAATTAGTGTGTGCTACCATGCCAGGCTTGTGTACTGCTAGGGATGGGACCCAGGGTGTCATGCACACCTGGCAAGCACTCTACCCGCTAAGCTGCATTCTGAGCCTGAGAGCTTCTTTGTTGATGACTGCTCCCACCAGTTCTGCTGATAGGTAAGAAAATGCAGAACAGACAGGCTCACACAACAGGGCCCGTGTCTTCTGACCTCACCTCAGTGTCCCCTCTCTTGTCCTCCAGCCCTCTGAGCTGTGACAAGGATAAAGTTTCTCCTCACTGACAGCTTTGTAAATAATACACATTGACACACTTCCCCTCTATCATGGCGAGGGAAACTGAGGCACAGGACAAGGCTTTCCTGGCTGAGGCCCATGTCTTGTGTATACCTTTGCCCATCACTTTTCCACGCTCCGTACACTGCCTCCCCAGCTCTGTCTCCTTTCTAGAGCAGACTGACAGCTCCGGGGATAGGTAATCTGCTATGGAAACAGTGTCTGTGACTCTAATGATGGAAAAGACCAAACTGGGTTTAAATCAAAATTAATTGCATGACCCCTTATCCACACCCTCTATCTTGCCCTTGCCAGCCCCCTAGTCAGGGAAGATGATGAAGAAAGATTCAGTGCAATCTTTTCGCCCACTGAACATGCATCTCCCACCCTGGGGGCCTGATTCGCCCAACCCCCAGCTTCTAATCCCTTTAAACGTTTCAAAGAACACAAACAATGGCACTGGGGTGTATGTACTCCTCCTGTGCCCACCTCACCAGACTGAATGAAAGAGGATTAGAGGACTCTAGGAGGCAGTGGTAGGGAGGTCACAGCCCAAGGGACATGCTCTGCAGGAAGCCAGCAGGCTGGGGATAGTAGGAATTGTGTGCTGGAGAACAGAAGTGGA
Organism: Phyllotis vaccarum; assembly: GCA_033318265.1. NCBI lineage: Eukaryota > Metazoa > Chordata > Mammalia > Rodentia > Cricetidae > Phyllotis > Phyllotis vaccarum. The sequence continues at coordinate 81,644,363 of JARWLC010000010.1, read as the reverse complement.
CTGGGCCATGACAGGTCCACAGACCTAGAAATACCAGCCTAGGAAGAAGCAGGGATGGGGTTTGCTGAGGCCCCCATCCCTCTGCCCCTCTCTCCGGATGAGGCCCTTGAAGGACAGGAAAATGAGGTCCTCAAGCAAGTACAGTACAGGCAGATGTTAAAGTCAACCCAGACCCAAAAGTGAGCCATGGTCCTTGAAGAAGTAACAGCTGCCAGGCATGATGGTACATGACTACAAGCTCATCAGTTAGGAGGGGATGGTAGGAGTTCAAGATCAAAAAAGAAGTAGATTATCCTGCGGTTCTTAGCAGCCCTCTCTTGAGTTACTGCTCGCCTTCCTTCCTTCCTTCCTTCTCTCCTTCCTTCCTTCCTTCCTTCCTTCGTCCCTCCCTCCCTCCCTCCCTCCCTCCCTCCTTCCCTCCCTCCCTCCCTCCCTCCCTCTCTTTTCTTTTTATCTTCCTCCAAACTAGATCCATAAGACTTTGTCTCGCATGCTTATGACTTGGGAACTGAGCCTCGTTTGGTCTACCCACAGACTGATGGGGCTGCCTTCTTAAGTTGGATGTCCTTGGCTGTGTGGATCCCTTTCTGTTGGTCATCTAAGGTACCCAAATATCCTCCTCTTGCATCTGACCTGCTCTCTCATCTACATCACCCATTCAGTCTGCTTCCCCCATCTGAGTCACCCACCCACCTCCATCAGCCTTGAGGTTTACTATCTTTGTATATGGACCTGTCTCCTGCCCACAGACTCTATAAACTACCCCATAGGAATGTGGTCCTTAATGGTCCATCTCTGGCCCCTGCACCTTAGGTTTTCTGTTCCCCTCTAGCCCTATCTCCACTGTCTTTTTCATACTATCTGCTATTCTTTGCCTCCCCTTGATTCTGCTTCTTTTGAGAATATCTCAAGTCCCTGCATTCCTGAAACATATCTGTGACTGATTTTTTTCTGTGTCCCTATGGTGAGGGCACACTGTACAACTGTGAGAAGTTAAAGGGGACCCTGCATGTGCAGGGCCATGGATAGGTCAGTGAGGGTACATGAGCAGGGAGCTGTCCCAGGGTAATCCTGTGCTCCTGGGGCCAGCAGACTTCTGCTGTGAGCCTCTACCTTTGGCCCCTCTCAAGTCTTTCTGGTCCTTGCTCTCCTAGCTTTAAGTTTTCATGCTGGCCAGCCTGCCTGATCTATGTGATATCATACACACACACACACACACACACACACACACACACACACACACACACGCACACACGCACGCACACACACACACACACACACACACACTAACATGAGTCTCCATCTATCATATTCAGAATTCTGTCCCCTTCATGGATATTCCATATCTGGAAATCTATTGCCATACATTCACCCAGAAGAATCCCTCATCTCACACTTAAAACTCCGACCCCTAGTCAGAGCCTTCCATCCCCTGTGAACTCTCTGGAGCCTTTGTCCAGTCCAGCACCTTGCTCTTGCTTTGAGTGCCCTCCTGTCTTGCTCTAGAGCTACCCACCGGCTCCTTCCACACAAGCCACATGAATCTGACTGCTACACCTACCCAGAGACCCCCAAATCCCAAATCTGGAACACTTGTAATGCCACACACACTCACAGCAGGAAACATAGAAATCTGAGTCATGCCCCCCCCCCACAGGAATGTATGTGTGTGTCCCTGCAACCTTCCTTCTTCTCTTCCTCCGTCTAGAAAAAGGCTTTTGGGCTCAGAGTTGCACAGCCCGAGAGAAGGAGATACTCACAGGAAGAGACTAAGACTCATGCCTAAGTTGTGTTGGAGAGGGTGGTGACATCTCTATACACAAAATACATATTTGCTTAATTTCTGAAATTTGAGCAAGGTTCATGGAGCATTTCAGGCAGATTGAGGGCTGGGAGATGTTAGCTTCTGTGTGCTGGTGGAAGAGAGGTAGAGAAAGTGGTATCTGAGAGCCAGAAGAGGGAAGGATTTCTCAGCTTCCAGCCTGTGACCTGTAGTATGAGGTTTCTGGCCCAGACTTTTGGGTCTAGCCTCAAGGTTTAGGCCCGCAGACCCACAGACCCACAGAGACACACAGATGCTTACAATAGTTTTAGGCTGATCGGCCTAAGGCCCAGGCATATAACTTGCTAACTCTTTACCCTTAATCTAACCCATGATTCTTATCCTGTTCAGCCATGGGGCTCAGTACCTTTTCTCAGAGCAGCATAGTTGTCCTCTGGTTCTTCCAGCTTCTCTCTGGCATTCTCTTCTGTTCTTCCTGTTCCTAGAATCTTCTTAGTCTGGTAGCCCCGCCCACACTTCCTGTCTGCCTTTGGCCAATCAGAGCTTTTTATTAAACTCTTAGGCAGGGACAATTATTTATAATGGAACAACATAATTCCCCTACAGTGACCTGCACAAGTGTCTCACCTTCATGGCCACCAGCTCCGATAGAAAAAACAAAGCCATGTCCTTGTCTATGAGAGGCATAGGCTCAGATCTTCTTGCCCAGAGAAAGAAACGAAAGCAACAAGGACAGGCATGGGTTTTGGAAGGCAGGGGACAGAAGAGAGTGACTGCTCCCATGTGTCCTGAAGAAATGAATGTGTTTTTCTGAGAAACTGTGGGCCTGGGAGAAGCTCCCAGAACTACTTCACAGAGTTATCTCTCAGAGAAGCCCCACTGATAAGCCAAAGTCTCTGCAGCCTGCAGCCAACAGGTTCCTGTGGACCCTGAGCATCTGATACAGTGAGTCTGCTGTAGAAAGATGAAGCTCAATAGTCCCTCCCCAGCGCTCATGTGGGACAGGGGAAGTGTGCAGGAACCCAGCTCAGCAAAGGCCCCAAAGAAGAGCCCCTGGGGCTGGGTGTAGAAGATGGTCTGAGGAATGGAGGGGTGGAGGCAGCCACATAGCCTGCACAGAGAAGGAACAAGCATGCTGGTTGGCAAGAAGTCTTGTTAAAGAGTTTGGCCTTGACACTAGAGTGCAATGGGAGTCCTCCAGCCTGTACACAGGGTCAATTCCCAGGCATGACTTGAAGGCAGGGAAGCCCATTAGGAGCTGAGCTGCCATGCCATACAGAGACAAGGGCCTAACCGTGAGGAGGAATGGTATGATGAGGGAATGAGCAAAGCTCTGAACTGGCCTTGGCTATTGGGAGAGATTGATTGAAGAATTGAAGATGACTTGGAGAGAAAGAACAAGTTCAGCATTTCATTAAAAGATATGAATGGGAACTGCCAAACTCCACACTGGCTAAGCACCCACAGCCTCCCCTATGGAACCTCAGCATCACTCACACATTCACACAGCATCAGCCACACAGCACTGCCACAGCCACACAGCACTGCCACAGCCACACAGCACTGCCACAGCCACACAGCACTGCCACAGCCACACAGCATTGCCACAGCCACACAGCATTGCTTGGGCAAGTTTCAGAACAGGTGAGGCTTCAGCTCTCTTCCAACACTCAGGAGGAAGAAATAGCTCTTTAGAAACTTGGTAGACAGCTGGGTGTAGTGGTGTACAACTTTAATCCCAGCAATAGGGAGAGAAGAGGCAGGTGGCTCTCTGTGAGTGTGAGGCCAGACAGGTCTACAAAGCGAGTTCCAGGACATCCAGGACTACACAGAGAAACCCTGTCTAAAAAGAAAAATAAATAAAGAAAAATAAACTTGATGTAACTGCTAAAAGGCGAAGAAAAGTCACACAGTGAGAAGCAGGGTTTTTTTTTTTCTTCTTCTTCTTCTACCATAGGTTAAAACAAAACAAAACCTTATTAAAAATTTGAACAGCTTGATGTGCTGGCACAGTCCTGAAAGCCCAGTACTATAGAGATAGGAAGAGAAACTCAAGATTTTCCTCATCTACCTAGGAGTTGGGGGTCAGCCTGAGCTACAAGAGACCCCATTTCAAAACAAACAAGGAAAAATGTTAAAGAGAAACCACCTCTCCGGAGGCCTGTCAGGACCATGGACAGCGACACGCAGAGCTAGCAAGGAGTACGTTGTCAGCCATGGGACCTTGATGTAATTATTTAAGACAAAGGGGACTTTGTGGTGTGATTGAGATGGGATAGTTGTCCTGGTCATCCGGGAGGGCCATAAATGCGGTCATATATATCTTCAAATGGGGAGAGGAAGGGAGATTTGACCTGGATGGAACAGGAGATCACTATTGAGTAACAGGGATGAAGCCACAAGCCAAGGGATGCTTGATGCTTGTCATCAAAACCTGTGAATGGCAAGGACAATGTCTCCCCCTATGGTGTCTGGTGTGTATGGGGGGGGAGGAGTTTGGTTTTGCCAACCCTGGGGTCTCAGCCCAGGGGTACCAGTTGTGTAACTGAGAAGATAAAGTCTGTTGCTTTAGTGATGTTTTGATCATAGCCAAAGGAGCAAGCTACAGGCATGCGTGGGAAAATGATGGCTGGTTTGGGAACACAGAAGTCACTGAGAGCCTGCAGGATTCAATTTGAGGAAGAAAAGGGAAGATTTGGGGTAGGTTTGGGTTTTTTGATTGAAACAAGTGAATGTCAACTTCGCTTACTGACATGGAAAATGGGCTTTGTGGGGAAGAATTCAAAGCCCCGTGCTGGCCACATTAGGCAGGAGAGGAACATTCAGCATCATTGCTGCCAAGAACAGTTCAGCCAGATGAAATTCAATGCCAAGTGCCCCTGCAGGACCTTGTGAAAGCCACAGGGACGGGGCCTCCTGGTTAAGTATGGAATAGTAACTAAATAGGATGCCTCAGCCCCTATCCAAGTGTTCTGAGCCTGAGGCCTGCTGAGCGAGCACACACGTGTTCAGAGATTCCATCTTGAGCCAACGCTATCACAGATCCTGCCAGGGGTGTCCCCAGGCAGTCCAGAAATAGCTGTCAGTGCCAGGGTTTTGCAGTGAATGCCAGGCCAGTTAACTTGGTGCTAGGAATGCAGAAATGTGTGCCAGAAGAGAGACTGTATCTGCCCAGGGGATTAACAGACAAATGACATCAGGAGGGAAGTGAATGTGGAGTGGGTGACTGCACACATCAAGGAGTCATGCATGGTGGGGAGCCAGAGGGCTGAGAGGTAAATCCACACAGGCTGTCTGCTGATAAGAAGCAATCTCAATGGCAGAAGTGACAGCCATTGCCCAGGCCCATTGGGAGCCTGTCAGCTCTAGAGCCCAGAACTAGGCTAAAGCTTTGCCTAGCCTATGTCCATCCACCCAGAGGGAGCTGGAATGGCAAGGCCCTCCATGCCTATGCCATCCCCATGTACCTTATTTGGACTGGGGGATTATGTATCCTTGGAACCATTCTTTGAGGGTTCAAGAAGGTTAGAGGTCCCTATTGCAAAGACTGCAAAGCCCCAGGGATGTTCATTCTGGAGCAGTCTTGAGCATTCATTTCTGATTTCATCTATTCTCCCCACCTGAGACATCTGTATAGTCGGAAGTTTTTCTGTCCCATCTGGGTCCCTTGGTCTAGACAAAGCTCTCCCACTTGTGGTTCTGCAGCTGCTTATAAAATAATTACTCAGAGGCTTATATTAATTACAAACTGTTTGGCCTATGCTCAGGCTCATTACCAACTAGTCCTTATAACTTAATGCAACTCATTCTATGAGCCTATGTATTACATGCCACATGTTCTGTGGCTTTACCTGTGTTCCATTACATCTTGCTTCCTGGGTGGCAGCTTGCAGCATTTTCCTGACCCCGCCCCTCTTTATCTCTAATTGGATTTCCCACCTGCCTCTAAGATGCCTTGTATAGGCCAAAACAGCTTCTTTATTAACCAACTGTAATAAAGCATGTTCACAGCATATAGAAAGACATCCCGTATCACATCTGGATGGGACCTCCTTTTTGCTCTCATCTGTCTTATGGAACTATGGAGAGAGTGGGAAGAAAGTGGGACCGGGAGGGGAAAAGACCACTATGAGGCCACTGGAGATCTGGCTCTGAGCCAGAAGCCTAGTATGCCAGTGTGTGCAAAGACAGGACAAAGCGATGGAGCAGGGTGGTGTCATGCCCTCCTTTCCTCTGCATGGAGGTAGCCAGCAGGTTCTCTTGCTCCTGATTGGCTGAAAACACTAAATCTCAGGAAAGGGAAGTCATCCACCAAAGGGGACATTTATTCCTCTGGTCCAGCATCATTTCCTTTTTATCTTACTGTTCGGGAGAAGCCATCCCTTCCCTTCCTTCTTCTTTCCTCCCCATTTCCTTCTCTCCCCTTCCATATGTGCTGGTTAGTTTTTCTTTTTCTTTACATCCTGACCAAAGGTCCCCTCCTCCTCTCTTCCCAGTTCCCAAACCTCCCCTCTGCCCCCCTTCTCATCCATTCTATGTTTCTCTCCAGAAAAGAGATATCAATTGGACATGGCACAGCAAACTGCAGAATAAGAACCTCCCCTCAGCAACCCAGTATGAGGGAAAGGGTCCCAGAAACCATCAAGAGTCAGAGACAGACTGCTCTCACTGTGTAGGAGTCCCACAAGAAGACCAAGCTACACACGGTGACGTATATGAAGAGGGCTTAGGTCAGTCCCACGCAGGCTCCCTGGTTATCAATTCGGTCTCTGTAAGCCCCTATGAGCCCCATTAGTTGATTCTGTGGGTCATTTACTTGGGATGTCCTGGATCTCTTTAACTCCAAAAATCCGTTTCCCTCTTCCACAGGATTCTCCCTGTGTTGGCCAGTTTTCTGTCACCTTGACACAAATACAGTCATCTGAGAGAAGGGAGCCCCCATTGAGGAAATGCCTCCACAATGCAGAGCTAACTCCCTAGGGTATTGATTAGTGGCTAATGGGGGAGGGCTCAGTCCACTGTTGTTCTATAATAAAGCAGGCTTTGAGAAAGCTATGATGAGCAAAGCAGTAATCAGTCCTCCCCCCCCTCCATGGCCTCTGCATCATCTCCTGCCTCCAGGTTTCTGCCCTGTTTTAGTTCCTGTCCTGACTTTCTTCAGTGATAAAAGTGCAAGGCAAATAAACCCTTTCCCTTCCCAAGTTGTTTGTGGTCATAGTAGTTTACCACAATAATAGAAACTCTAAAGAGGACACCATATATCTGTCTCTCGCTGCTATTCACTCACCCATCCACCCACCCACCCACCCACCCACCCATCCATCCATCATCCATCCATCCATCCATCCATCCATCCATCCATCCATCCATCCATCTACCTATCTACCTGCCCATACACTCACCCATCCATCCACTCACACACTCACCCATCTACCCATCCATCTATCCATTCATCCACCTATCCATCCATCTACCCACCCATCTATCCATCCACCCATCCACCCATCCACCCATCCATCCATCCACCCATCCATCCATCCATCCTCACTTATCCAGTCCGAGGGCCTGAGCCTTGCAGGGAAGCTAAGAGGGAGCCAAGACTGCTATACTGGCCAGTAGTTTTGGCTTTGTGTGAAGCCCATCTTATTAGCTCTTTCTTTTATGGCTTGTGCCTCTTTAAAAACCAGAGAAGAAATTTCTGTTGAACTCAATGATTTATCATGCTTTATTATGGGAGTTCAGAGATTTAGTGCTTACATTTTGGTCTATGGTGCATCTATGGTATGTGTCTGTGATGTGAGGTTAAGGCTTGGGATTGGTCTGTGATACAAGTGTGTATATGTGTGTATGCACACGCGTGTGCATGCATGTGTGCATGTGCGTTTGCATGTGTGTTAAGACTTGGGATTTGGTCTATTTGAAATTCTTTGTACTTCCTTGTTTATTTCTGAGCTAGTGTGTTGCTTCACATGTGCTGGACTTAGCTGGCAAAGGTTCTTGGGATTTGTCTGTTTTTCCCCTTGAACACCCAGCTCCTCTGGACCTTTTATGAAGATTATTTCCCATGTATTTGCCTTAGTTCTCTTGCCACCACTAACTCCTTTTAAGCCAGTTGGCTGCTTTGTATTTTTGAACTTCCTATTGGGTTCTATTGGGTTAAATATCTTAAATTGTGCCAAGACCACACTGTAGTTCATATATCTTATTATCTTGAAATTTGATATAATAAGATCTGAGGGTTTTTTTTTCTTTTCTCAGAATTGGTCTATTTGAAATTCTTTGTACTTCCTTGTTTATTTCTGAGCAAGTGTGTTGCTTCACACGTGCTGGACTTTGCTGGCAAAGGTTCTGAGTTGGCACAGTTATTTTTCTGATTCATGGGTTCGGCATGACTCTCTGTTTACTTAGATCAGTTTTTAATTGCTGTGAGTAATAATTTATAGTTTAAGCATACAGGAAATACACACATTTTATTACCTCTACTCCAAACTATTTCCTGCCATTATAAATGCTATTCCTAAATTTGCATTTCCAATTATTCATTTCCAGGGCATAGAAATACAATTGATTTTTTTTGTATTAGCCTTGAATCTTGTTTCCATGCCAACCTCACTAATCAATCCTAGTAGCTTTTTTCCGTTGATCCATTTGGATTTTCTTTATAGACAGATGATAAATTTACAAGAGGGAAGAAGGGGGAGAGAGAGAGAGAGAAAGATCACCTTTGATATCTTTTCTTTTCAAACTCTGAGACTTTTATTTCTTGTCTGTTTGTACCAAGCTGGGTCTCTCTCAAATTGTTTAGTAGAAGAAATTTTCCCCTTACTTCCAATCTCAGGTGAAAACAGATTTTCTGCCGTCAAGTTGTGATATTAATTCTTTGATTTCAGAGATGCCCTTACTAGGGGCTGGGAGCTCCCTTCTATTCTTAGTTTATGATTGGTTTTTTTTGGTCTAAATCATGAAGGAGTGGGCAATTTTCTCTGAGGCTAGTTGTGTGTGTGTGTGTGTGCGTGAGCGCATGCTTGTAGCTGGGTGCACATATAGAGACCAGAGAAAGGCATTCTACTCTATTACTCCCTGTTTTATTATTGGAGGCAGGGGCTCTCCATAAACAAGGAATTCATGGCTTTATTTCAGCTAGGTTGGCAGCCAGAAGGCCCCAGTGAGCTTCCTGTTTCTGCTGTCCCCCTTCCGTAGTGCTGAAGTCAAAGGCACATACAAGATGACACTCATCTTGTTATGTGGCTGCTGAGATCTGAACTCAGGTCCTCACGATTATGCATCAAGCTCTCTTAATTATTGAATTCTCTCTTTAGTCCCTCTAATGCTAATTCAATGTCTTTCCTCCTGTTTTTGATTATTAAAATAGTAAGATATTGAATTTTGAATGTCAAACAACCATGCATTCTAAAAGAAACACCACTTAGTTATGAATTAATTTTCTCATACATTCCCAGATTTGGTTTATTATATCTTGCTGAGCTACTGATCTCTTTGTTGTCATGGACACTGACTGAAGCTTTCCTGTCTTATCATGACTTTGGTCTGTTTGTCATGGTATTATTTGTCCAATGAAAAGATAATTTTCCTCCTCTGTGACTGAGGCATTTCCATAGGTTTGGTTCTGGCCATAAATGCTTTATATAGCTAATCACTGGAAACCATCTAAAGCTGGATATCTTCTTTCTGGAAATGTCTTAAAATATGGAATTGATTTTTTTTTTTTAAAGACAGCTGTGGGGATGATGAGCTATCTCAGCAGGTAACCGTATTTGTCACCAAACCTGAGTTGGATCCCTGGGACTCACATAGTGAAAAGAGAGAACTGACTCCCAAACATTATCCTCTGGCTTCCACATGTGCACTGTGACATGTTTGTGCTCACACACATACATATATTTTTTAAAATATAATTAAAAAAGAAAAGAAAACCTAAATGTGAACTCTAAAGTCAGAAACAAAAAAAAATATGTTAGCATTTACTACTTCTTTTTAATATTGTACTGGATTCTAGCCAGAGAAATGAAGCAAGAAAAAAATAATGAAAGGCAGCCATATTTGAAAATAAGATGTAAAGCCATTTCTGATTTTACCTAAAACAATAAATTAAGAAAACAAAGAACACACACACATACTCACAATTAAAGCTAATAAATGATATTAGGAAAACTGTGCAATCTGAGATTCACATATACAAATTGATAGTACCTCTACATGTTCGCAAAAAGTTACCAAAAAATAATTATGTATATAATAGTATCAGAAAGAATACACTTCCTAGAAATAACTTTAATCAAAGAAGTTGAAATATTTGTGTACACACACCACACAAAGATTATAGAACACTGTGTTTAGAAATATTTAAGAGCTAAATAAATGGAAAGGTATCCCATGTTCATGAATTGGGACGCTCAACATTGTCGGGAGCTTCCCAGAGTGGATACTTTGTTTCTAAAAGTCACTTAGAAATGTAGAAGACTCAAAATAGACAAACAAAGCATATAAGGATGGACAAAGATGTGTTACAATAAGTTTTCTGGCCCGGTCCAGTAGAGGTCCAGGACCCACAGACCTGCCGCTCCAGACCCCTTAGCCGCCCGCTGCTGCTTAGCCCCCCCCCCCCAATGACTCAGATGCTTATATTAACTTCATGCTGTTTGGCCTACGGCTCAGGCACATTACTAACTAGCTATTTCATCTTAACTCAACCCATTTCCATTAATCTGTCTGCCACATGGCCTGTGGCTCACCTCTGTTCCTTACATGTTTCTTCTTTAGCAGCTGACTGGATCTGTCTGATCTGAATTTGCCCTCCTTCTCCTAACTATTCTGATTCCCCACCTACTTCTTCTATGGTGCCTGCCATGGCCAAAAACAGTCCTTTATTTAAAGATTGATATGCACAGCATACAGAAAGAAATTTCCACATCAAAGATGGAAGAACCCACATGTTCTGATTTCAAAAGTTACAATAACATATTATAAAGCATACTATAATTAAGATAGCATGGGACTGACACTGCACATGCAGATTCATGGAAAATTGGGAATCTAAAGATATGTTTGTGGTCAACCAGTTTTCAACAAAGGCACAGGCATATTTCAATGGCAGAAAAAAAAAAAACCCCAGCTACTTTAATAAGGGGTACCAGGAAAGCTATCCAGTCACATGCCAAAGATAAAGCCACAAGCCACAGGTATAAATTCACAGAACTCATCTAAAATTCTAATTCATGGACAAAACTATAAAAGTCCTGGGAAGAAACATAGGTATGACTCTTTTTGACCTTGCATTAAGCAATGATCCTTTAACTATGACCTTGAAGCACAAATAACCAGATAAAACAATAGAGGACTTAGATTTCATCAATGTGACAAAGTTGTGCATCAAAAGATGCTATAAAGAAACCCTGGGATAAGAGGAAGGCTTTTGCTGGTCACAGATTCAGCAATAAAGACTTATTACAACTCAAAAATAAAGAGGCAGATAACTTTTATGGTATTTAATTTTGAAGATTTTGTTTTTAATTATGTGTATGCACGTGTAGTTATACATACATGTTCACATGTGCCTGAAGAGGCCAGAAGAGGGTGTCAGGTCCCATGGAGAAAGAGTTACAGGAAGTAATGGGCTGCCAGACATGGTTGCTGAGAACTGAACTCAAATCCTCTACAAGAGCAGCAAGCACTTTTTAATTGCTGAGCCATCTATCATCTCTTAGACCCTCAATCTTTTAAGTATGCAAAAGTTTTCAACAGACATTTTTGCAAAGACACAAATGGCTGGGAAGCACTTAAGGTGCTCAACATTGTTGACTACTGGGAAATGCAAATGAAAACCAGAGGAGATGCCACTCCACACCTGAGATAGCTACAAAATGCAGAAGTGATGGAGGATGCAAAGGAACTGGATTTCCTTTTAAGATGGGTCTCACTGTGTAGTCCTGGATGTCTAGATGGCCTGGCATTCACTATGTAGGTCAGGCTGGCCTTGAACTGGAGATTTTCCTGCCTCTGCTGCTTGAGTATTGTGCTCCCGTACCAGGAAGGAATTAAGTGCAAAATGGTGTGGCTTTGGAAAACAATTTGTTAGGTTCTTAAGTTAAATATAGGCATCGTGTGGCACAGAATTCTACTCTTAGGTACAAAAGCAAGCTTATTCTTGTTAAGGAGTTTTGACAGCAACAGAACAGAAAAAGACAAACATGTTATGTTCATGCAATAGAATTCTATGTGACCATCAATAAGAATAGAATATGGACATATAGGTGAATCTTGAAAAAAAACTATACTAAATAAAAGACAGACAAAAATGCCATTTATCATACAATTTTTTATTTGTTTGTTTGGAGACAGGATTTCTCTCTGTAGCGCTGGTGTTCTGGAACTCACTCTGTAGATCAGACTGGGCTTAAACTCATAGAGATCCACCTGCCTCTGCCTCCCAAGTGCTGGGATTAAAGGCGTGTACCACCAATGACTGGCTCACAATTCTATTCATATAGAATGTTTAGCATGTCCATGTAACAGAGAGTAGACTGGTGGGGTAGGGTGTTGAAGGAAGGAGGGATTTGGAAATAACAGCTAATGAATCTGGACTTCTCTTTATGGTAACAGAAATGTTACAACTGGGTGAAATTCTTGGTTGCATGATCTTGAGTATACTTAACACCATTGAAATGTACATCTTTAGGTGGTGGATTTTATGCTATATGGAAATTTACTGAATTCATAATTGGCATAAAACAAAGAACTATTCTGAATTTTATTTCTTCTGAACCAAAGAAGTGAAATGGTTTTATGTTTTCACTGCAATTGTTTTGCCTGTTTTCACCAGAGTCATCAAATTTACTAGCCTAAGCTTCTTCTTACCCTCTTTCAGCCCTTACTTAACCATTTCTGATGTTTCTCTCTCTTGGGGCGCCCCTCCCCTCTCTTTAGTTCTTATTTTTCTTCATGTTGATTTAACATCTCTAATTTCTTGGGGTAAAATTTACACAACTGCCTTGAGGCTTCTCTCTAAAGTAGTTAGTGTTAGCCCCTTCCTCCTTGGTCCTGCCATAGGGTCCTCTCCCATCCTTCTTATGTGAATGGGCATTTTGCCTGCAGGTATTTCTGTGCATGTGAGCCACCATGTGGGTACTAGAAATTGAACCCAGGTTGTAGTAAGAGGTTTCTGGCCCATCTGGCTGGTGGTGCAGACTCACAGACCTGCCATAGCCGGTCTAGCCCTGACTAGCCCCACGGTCCAGACCTGCTGCTTAGCCCCCAACAATGACTCAGACATTTATATTTCATTTTGTTTGGCCTGTGGCTCAGGCATATTGTTAGCTAGCTCCTGCATCTTAATTCAATCCATTTCCATTCATCTGTCTTGCCACGTGGCCCGTGACTCACCTGAGTTACTTTTTACATGTTGACTCTTGAGCAGCTGGGTGGCCTCTCCTTTGACTCCACCCTCCTTCCCCTACCTATGCTCCAATTTCCCTATCTACTTTTAAGATGCCTGCCATAGGCCAAGACAGTTCCTTTATGTATAGCACTACAGAAAGACATTCCACATCACCGGGTCCTATGGAATTGCTGGGCCACTGTGGGAATATTTTCAAATATAATAAAAACAGTGGAGATATCAGAGGGATCTACCCACAGTGTCAGTCTAAGAGGATCAGGCAGTGGTAACTCACACCTTTAATCCCAGCACAGGAAATATCCAAAGTGAGTTGGAGGTCATCTTAGTTTACAGAAGGCTTTCCAGGCTCCCAGGCAGAGTGGTGGTGCCACGCCTTAACTGAGTGAAGAAAGTATTTAAGGCAGGCATAGAAAGACAGAGGGGAAGAAGCCAGGAGGAACAAAGCTGAGGAAGCTGGGAGACAGCTGGGAGAGATCTGACCGTGGGCAGATCCCTCTGATATCTCCGAATGTTTTTATTATATTTGAAAATATCCCCCACAGGCTGTCTTTCCAGCTTTACCTGTTCTCACCTTGACATGTTCTGACTGCATACACTCACATTGCAGAGATCTGCTTTCCCCCATGGCTTTTTCCGTTTATTTAGGAGTAGGGCATTTAATTAGCAATCATTTGGGGGAACTTTGTAGCTATCTTTCTGTTATTGATTTCCACTTCATTATGTCATGTTCACAGAATATACTTTCTGTGACTTTGGTCTCACTGGTTTTGTTTTATAGTGCGGGATGTGCTGTCCTGGTGAACGTTTCGGTCTTAAAGAGAGCACCCATCCGTTCAGCTGATGTTGAGTGTCAAGCTCCATAAATGTCAATTAGGTCAAGTTGATGGGTGTTATTGTTGGAATCGTCTCTACTCTCACTGATTTTTTTTTGTCCTGTCAATTGCTGGGAGAAATGCTGTGATTTCCAACAATCACCATAGATCTGTCTCCTTTCTTTCTTGTCTCTATCTTTAGCCGTGATGTTTTACTTGGAAGCACGAAAGTTCTGTGCATACATATTTAGAATTGTGTTGGCTTCTTGATTAAGTGGCCTATTTATCAGTGTGAAGTCTCTCTCTCTCTCTGGCCCTGGTCAGTCTTGGTTCTGAAGTTGACTCTGTGTGGCATGGCTGCACTGCTGTTCTTTGGGTTAAGTTTTGTACTGTAAATATTTGCCCACCTCTTGATGTTTGGGGTTGTGAGCCTAGCCTTTGAGAGCCGAGCCTTCTCCTGAGACATTGCCTCTTTTCTGTCACCCTTGATGCACTATCAGGTGTGAAACAAGGTTCTTGTGAACAACATGAAGCTGGGATTTGCCCTCTTTCCTAATGTTTCTACCTTGTTATTGGAATATTCATATCCTTTCCCATTTCATGTAATTATTTATATCACTAGTTGATGTTTGTATTTCATATATATATATATATATATATATATATATATATATATAGAGAGAGAGAGAGAGAGAGAGAGAGAGAGAGAGAGACCGAGCAAGAGTATTTATAAGAGGGAGAGAGAGAATAGGAACATGCATGCCAAGGTACATGTTTGGAGGTCAGAGAACAGCCTCTGGCATTGGCTTCCATCTTGTTGGACAGGTTTCGTCACAGTTGAACATGCCAGACTCACTGGCTCAGGAGCATCCTGGGATTTTCCTGACTCAGCCTTCCCTCTCACAACAGGAATACCAAATTGCACACATATGCTATCTGTGAGCTTTGCACGGGTTCTGGGACTCTGGATTCATGTCCTCACACTTGCGTGGTAAATGAGCCATCTCCCCAGCCCCGATACCACTGACTTAAATTTACCATGTTGTGACTTTTTGATGTGTCCAGTGTGTAGGCCTTTTGTCATTGTTCCCCTTATTAGCTTGGCTTTTGTTTTAGGGTTTTTTTTTTTCTAGTTGCTTCAGTATTTTCAAAAAAATAAGGTCCAAAGGACTCAGCTCTTCCATGTAGTTGAGTTGAAGCATCATCGGGGTAGGGAGTGGCAGATATTTATAGGAATATAGAGAAACCCAGGACTCAATAAGATGAAGTGTGTATCATTTAACTAGAATCCATATCGTGGAGAGCAGTCAGCCTGCACAGCTGGCAAAGACATCAAAACCACGATCACACCTTCATTCTAGAGGTTAAAAACGTCAAGTAGACACAGGAACTTTTGTTTGCTTGTTTTTGTTTTTGATAGGATCTCTCACTATGGAGCTATTGCTGACCTGGAACTTACTATGTTGACCAGGTTGGCCTCGAACTCACAGAGATCCACCTGCCTCTGCCCCTGCCTCCTGAGTGCTGGGATTGATGGTATGCCAAAGACACGGGTTTTTAAGGAACTATCTTGAGTTATCTAGAGTTGAAAATGAAAAAAATCTGAGATGAAAAAAATCTCCATGTTTGGGGCCAAAGATAAAGGGACTTGCCGTCTAGCCTTACCACAGAGGGTCGACCCCCAGGACTGACATAATGGAAAGAGGAGACTGATTCCAGCAAGTTTTCCTTTGACCTCCTCGTGCATGCCATATGCACAAGAGGAGTCTGCAAAAACATGGCCTTTGAGTGAAGTGTGTGTGTGTGTGTGTGTGTGTGTGTGTGTGTGTGTGTGTGTGTGTGTGTATTTATCAGAATATAACTTTACTAGAAGTCAATAACAAAAGATGTATAGGGACCTGAGGAGACGGCTCAGCACAAGAAGGGCTTGCCATGCAAGAACTAATGTTTGGACCCACACACCTGGGTAAAGGCTGGAGGCTATAGCAGCTCACCCATGGTTCCCAAGTTCAGGGAGTGGAGGCAGGGAATCCCCAAAGCAAGGTGGGATGGCCAGCTGTTAGGCTGAATCTGCAAGCACTGGGTTCCAGTGAGAGACACTGCTTTGGTGCATAAGGTAGAGAATGATGAGGACACCAACATCAGCCTCCGCATCTGTGCACATGTGGGCAAACACGCTTAGGTGCATGAAAACACGTAAGGGGAGGGGCAGGAAATGTTTAAATACTTAGAAAGGAAAACATTTCTAAATTAGCTTTGGGTCATAGAAGAAGTCAAAAGCAAATATAACACAAAGTGAGATCTCCTATCTCTTTTTCTTACTTTTGAGACAGATAGACTGATAGAAAGATAATACATAATACTGCTGGTGTGTCACGGTCTCCTGCACTGGTAGGGAGAATATCCAGTCTAAAAGGAGTACTTTGTCATTGTGTATTAAACTTAAAACGATGGCATCCTATGATACAGTAGGTCCTCTTTCCAGATATCTACCTTTCTGTGCAGTTGCAGGTGTTCGCTGTATAGTAAGAAAGAGAACGCACCATCATCGCCACCCACTAAGAAAGACTACATAAGTCAAGTGGCTTACACAGGGTGTGATGGTTTGCATAGACTGTCATGTGACAGGATCCAGAATCACCTAGGAGACAAGTCTCTGGGTGTGTCTGTGTGGGCATCCGTCAATTTGTCTGGGAAGACCCACCCTGAATGCAGACAGTACCATCTCATGGGTTGGCATCCTGGAATCAATAAGATGGAGATAAAGGGCTGAGAACCTGTGTTCATCTGTCTCAGCTTCTTGGCTGCAGATACAAGATGACCAGCTGACCCAGGCTTCTGCACCAGGCCTTCCTGTGCATGGTGGACTGTATCCTCAAACCTGGGCCAGAAGAACCCTTCTCTCCTTCAGTTGCTTTTTTTAGGAATAAGACACGTGATGAAATCAAGGTGACAAGAAGAAACTGGTACACAAGGGTAAAGACTTTCTCCTGCTATTGCCTCATGGTGTTACCTTTGGGACAGTCTACAGCTGGGCGTGGTGATGACAGAGATGGTTGAATTCTGTGTCCCCCAGTAGGATGTGCCTATCCCATGTGAGCTGTGCACATGCTGTGTTCTTTCCTCTTGGTGACAAGATATGGACCATAATTGTCATAAAAAGACCCCAAGGCCTTCTCTCTACTGGGCCTGAAGCATCTCAGCCTCAGAAGTTAACCAGGCGAATTTTTCAGTCACATACTATGTGAGCAATGTGCATATGCAACCCTTCCCTAGGAGTGTAGAACTTGAAACAGTGAATTCTGGGAATTGAACTCAGGGTTTCATATTGAGCCTCTTCCCACCAGTCACCAGGTAATTATTTCACAACTAAAAGCTGACACCAAAGTTCTTCTTTCCACAAGGGTGCACTGGATCGCAGCCCAGCAATCCCAAATACAACCACTCTCTTTAGCTTATCATCTCCCTGTTGCCGTTATTGGGGATGTAGCTTGGTTGGTAGAGTACCTGCCTAGCATGTCTGATATCCTGGATTTATTCCTAGCACCACATAAGCTAGGCCTGGTGGCTCATACCTGTAATCCCAACACTCAGGAGGTGGAGACATGAAGATCTGAATTCCAAGTTCTTCTCCAGAGATGGCTCAATGGTTAAGAGCCCTTGATGTTTTTCCTGAGGACATAGATAAATGCAGACAAAATACCCACAGGCACAGAACCCCCCCCCCCCACACACACACACACTAACAAATAAATAAACATAAAAAACCTTTAAAACCAGATCATCTTCAACTACATAGTTAATCCGAGGCTGACCTATGGATACACAAGAGCCTTCCTCAAAAAATAAGGAACCTATTTCCTTCTGATGCCCTAAAAGGTCAGAGTTGAAACATCTGAGGGGGAAGTTGTGTGCTCAGAGTCTTGACCTTCCAAAAAAAAACTACCCAGAGACCAGTCTGATGCAGCAGCAAACAAAAAGTGTCTTTATTGACAAGCTAGCTTGGGCACTCCATCCGTCAGACACAGTGGTAGAGTAGAAGCAACCCAGAGCAGCACAAAGCAAGGGTTTTTATTGGGGGCCTCTAGGGGCTTCAGAGCTTCGGGGTTACAGTTCTAGGATTGGTCCAAGGTTGGGCTAGGGCTACCTGTTATGAATTCATTGGCTGTTTTGAATTCTAGGGATGTTTCAACATTTAGCAGTGGTCAGTTCCCTATTTCAGCAGATCAGCAGATCACAGGAGACTATCTGTCCCCTTCCCATGAAGGGAATGTTTGGAATGTCAGGTATTTTCCCTTAGGTTCTGGCTCCTTTCTGGATGAGTGTCTACTCATGGGCTCTTTCTGGTACTACCTGGTGCTGCCAGCAAGAGCCTGCTGTCTGTCTGGCTTTCATTAAGCCTGTCATGGCAGTTGTGTGGTCAAGCTTTATGGGCCCCACAGAACAATTCAATATGCCAATGATACAGTTGATCTGTGTTCTTTCTCCTTGATAATCCAGACACCACAAACAGTTGGCAAATTCTGATGAACACAGGGCATGCTCTGAAATATTCAGCTGGGGGTGGAAGTGGGGAGGGGGAGAAATTCAGTCAAAGGGGTGCTGGTGGTGGTGGTGTTGGTGGTGGTGGGTGGTGATGGTGGTTTGTGGTAGTTTGAATAAGAATGCCCTCCCCCAGACTCATCTATTTGGATGCTTAGTTATCAGGGATTGACACTACTTGAGAAGGAGTAGGAGGCGTGGCCTTGTTGGAGGAAGTGTGTCACTGGGAGTGGGTTGTGAGTTTCAAAAGCTCAAGCAATGCTCTATTCCTGTTGCCTGTAGATCTGGATGTAGGACTCTCAGCTACATCTCTGTGCCCGCCTGTGTTCTGCCATGCTTCCCTCTATGACAGTGTCTTTCAACCTTCCTAACACTGTAACCCTTTAATACTTTTCCTCATGTTGTGGTGAGCCCCCCCAAGCATAAAACCCTTTTCATTGCTACTTCATACCTCTAAATTTGCTACTGATATAAATTGCAGTATAAATATCTGATGTGCATATGGTTTTAGGCATCCCCAGGAAAGGGTCTATTGACCCCCAAAAGGGTTTGCAACCCATACGTTGAGAACCATTGTTTCATGATGATAATGGACTACATCTCTGAAACTGTATGCAAATCCCAATTAAAAGGCTTTTTTTAATGAGATGCCATGGTTCTGGTGTCTCTTCACATCAATAGAAACCTTAACTATGTATGTGTGTGTATGTGTGTGTGTGTGTGTTTATCTGCCCCCATATGCAATTTCACAGAGGCCAAACTGGTCAAAACTACCAGTCTAGGCCCAACTGAGAACTTGCCCCAGCCAAGAGAAGTCTGCAAAAACATGGCCTCTGAGTAAAGGGTGTCCTCCTGGATGGGGTCTCACACCAGCAAAAGGATACTGGAACAAAGCAAGACAGTCAAGTGAACGTGGGTTTCAGTCAACCATAATGCATCGATATTGTGTGTGAGCTAATTATAGTAACCTGTGTCATGTAAGGTGTTAATAGCAAGGCAAATGGTGCCAGATTATGGGAATTCTGTACTACTCAATTTTTCTTTAAATCTAAAACTGTTCCAAAAATATAGGCTATTGGGGATAAAAGAGAGTTTGACAGTATTTGATGGCATATCAGGATTCACAGGCTGCTGCTACTCAGCTTGGGGACGCATACAGCAATAAACACTTACAGCGGAGGAAGAACACGCTCTCAAATCAATACCTTCAAGCTACCACTTTGAGAAACCAGAAAAAGGAGTGCAAATAAAAGTAGGCAGAGGGGGAAAGATATTAAAGTGGAAATCTACAAAACCAACAGCAGAAAAACAATAGGAAAAGTCGATGAGGCCAGAGTTGGTTCTTTTAGAAGGATCAATGAAGCTGCTAAACTCCAGCAAGACTGGGGAGACAAGAGAGCACACAGAAATGGCTGCGATCAGTTATCAAGCAGAAGCATCGCAAACTCTAAGGACATGGAACGGATAATATGGGTCATTGTAAGGACGTTTTATGCTAATAACTTCTACAATGAGGCAAAATGGACAAATGCCCTCGATGACTCAAGGGCTAGAGAGATGGCAGGGAGAATAGGAATGTCTACTGCTCTTGCAGAAGACTCGAGTTTGGTCCCAAACTCCCAAGGCAGGTAACCCACAACCACCTCTAATTCTAGCTCCGGGGGATCTGAGGACCTCTTCTGGCCTCTGTGAAATTGCATATGGGGGCAGATACATACACACACACATACACACACACACACACACACACACACACACACACACAGATACACACACATATTTACACACATACATAATACCCTACCCTGCGCATAATTTTAAAAATAGAAAATAATTTTTTAAGTAGCTTTAAAATGTCACCTGAGGAAAGACAGCTCTCCAGACAAGCTTGTGTTCGTGGAAGAACATGAAGTCCTTCCCATCGAGAAAGTACCAGGCTACATTGCTCTGCTATTGATTTCTACCAAGCAGCTATGGGCAAAGTAAGACCAGCTCTCAACCAAAACCCTCCCAGAAGACAGAAGGTACATTTCTCATTGAATTACCCTGATACCAAAATCGAAGCTGGCTAAAGTGTTTCGCTTTCCCACCACTTTCCTTGGGTCTGGTTTTCTTGACTTGTTTCTTCTGATTTTAGTTCATGGGGATTCTCAGACCTGTACATTTATAATTTCATCTAAGTTGCAAATGCTTTAAGCAATTAGTTGTTCAAAGAATGTTCCTTCTTTTTATGGCTCTTATAGCTTGAAAATGCCCCCATTGACCTGTATTTTCTGCATCCTCACCCTCCACACGTGTTTCATTTTATAGTTTTTACTATTATTTTTTCAAGGTCATATGTTTCATTTTATAGTTTTTACTATTATTTTTTCAAGGTCATATGTTTCATTTTATAGTTTTTACTATTATTTTTTCAAGATCATTGCCTACTCCCCACCACTCCCCTCATTATAATATCTAATCTTGGCTAGTCTTATCTGAAATATTTTTAATTTCAGATACTAGATTTTTTAATATTTTATTTTTATAGATTCAGGTGGGTTTTTTTTTTCTATTTGGCATGATCATGTTTTATTCTTTCTTCTTAAACACACTTTAAGCATTTTAGCATCCCTGTCTGAAGATTCCATCATCTCTGTCATTCCTGGTCCATTTCTATCCATCCATCTCCCAGCTAGAATGAGCCACACTTTCCTGCTTCTTTGCAGGGCTCAGCCCCTGAAAAGATCTGCTTGCTAATCATAGCTTCTATACTACTTTACATAGAAAAGGCATTTTCCTCCTTTCTTTCCTGCTTTTTTCTTTCTTTCTTTTTAAAAGTAGGGTTTATATGTATATCCCTGAGTGTTCTGGAATTCACTACATAAAGTAGATTGACCTTGAACTCAGAGATCTGCCCACTTTTTCTTCCCAAGTACAGAGATTCAAGGCATACACAGCTTGAAAAGGTTACTTTTCAAATGTAATTAAGTTTACTAATCATTTGGCCTTCAAAGAGAGTGATTATACCAAATTATATGGGGTGAGGAAGTGTCTAGTATAATTACACTAGTCTCTAAAAGTAAAGATGTCTGGGGCCAGAGAGATGGCTCAGCAGCTAAGGGCTTCTGCTGCTCTTAGAGAGGACCTGGGTTAGGTTCCCAGCATCTGGATGGCAGCTCACAATCACCTGCAACTCCAGTTGTAGAAAATTCAATACCTTCTTCTGGACTCTGCGGGCACATGGATGCAGGTAGTGCACAGAAACTCACAGAGGTGCACACATACATACATGAATAATATAAATAAATAATTTTTTTTTAAGTAGAAATGTTGTGAAAGAAAATTGGGAGATTTTTCCATAGTTGATGAGTTGATGTAGCATTTATGCTTTGAAGGTGAAGGGGACACCTTGACAGGAAATGAAGGCAATCCCAAGGAGCTGTGGACAGCCCTGGCTGGCAGTAACCAAGGAAATGCAGACCTTGATGCCATGGCATTAAGAATTGAAGCTGAGCTTGGAAGATGATCTAACAATGTGACTAAGAACTCAGCAAACTGATTTCCCGACTTCAGCCTACTGAAACTAGAAGCAGAGAACCCAACAGAGTAAGGCTCACAAATCATTCTATAAGACCAGAAGTCACCGTTTCCTGGATGGAGCTGATAACTTTGTGATAATCTCTTAAGTCAGTAATCAGAAACTAATATGCCTGGTAGTTTTCATACGGATGCCAGTCATTGTAAACTGTTATCTTTTGGATGCTGGATTTTTGTGCTTATAATCTGTATACATATTCCTGAGTTTGATCCTGTTGTTATGTGGGTTAGTTGTATTCAGTCTGGGTCCAGAGCATCCTAAGCCAGCCCTAGCACCAAGACTGTACCACCTACAGTCTCATCTTCTAGAGACTGTAGGACAAGGTTTTCTCTTCTGGTGGAGGTTGACAAGAATAATCCCCAGCTCTGTGGGCCTCCAGTGCTTGCTCTCCAGTCTTTTTCTGATTGCATATGGCTTTCTTTTATACTTGCTTAGGTCAGATACTAGCCAAAGTCCCAAGAGGACCCTTCTAAGCACATAGGCACTTGCATCCCCTGCCCACATATTCCAGCCACCTCCTCTCTCTATATTGTGACCTCTGTTCTCAACTCAGAGAAAAAAACTCATGGAGAATTTTAAATTTGGAAAGA
Source organism: Phyllotis vaccarum (assembly GCA_033318265.1). Lineage (NCBI taxonomy): Eukaryota > Metazoa > Chordata > Mammalia > Rodentia > Cricetidae > Phyllotis > Phyllotis vaccarum. The sequence goes on along the minus strand of JARWLC010000010.1, from coordinate 81,621,640 downwards.
AAGCTCCAAAGCCAGGCTGTTTTAGGGTCTGACCCAGACCCTGATTACTTAAAAAGCTCTCTTGTTGACCCTCATGTTCAATGAGGAATGAACAGTGGCTTGAGAGATAGCTGCCCTAGGCCTCCAACCCCACTCAGGTATCTATTGCACCTAGAAGGATGGACTCATACAAAAATGAGTGGTCTCAGGGAAAACCATAGAATTGGCAGATTCATAAACATGCTTTGCCTAACATATTTTTAAAGTGTGTCTACATTTGTGCATGCACGTACAGGTGTTTGTGTGTGTATGTGTGCAGGCACTAGCCAGAGGTTAATCTCAGGAGCCCTCCTGAGACAGGATCTCTTACTGGGAGCCAGGGATCACCATTTTGGGGCTAGCCTCAGCTCTCTTTCTCCATCTCCACAGCACTGGGATTACAAGTGTGGACTGCCCTGCAGAGGGCTTTTTTACTGTCTTTTTTGTTATTTGTTTTCAGGGTGTCCCCAAGTCCCCATATTTGCACAGCAGGCACTTCAACAACTCAACAGTCTTCCCAGCCCCTCCAACACTTTCTTCAAACATATTTGTGAGTGGATACCCAGAGAACCCTCAGCTCCATCCCAAGGATATTGAGAAACCTGGGGGGTGAACAGATAGCCAGGCTTTCCAGCAGCCCACCTCTCCTGGGACCCGGCCTACCACCAGCCCCCTGCTCAGCCAGGAGGTGACAGTGAAGGTCCCTAGCCCGGGCTCCTCAGCAAGTTACAGTAGGGCTGAGGGATCCACAGACAAGGCTGCTGCTCAGGACAGAGGGAGGCTGCTCCATCCTGATTCACCCTCCCTTCCAGGGACTGTGATTGAGGCGTGTGGTTCCCTTGGAAACAGTGCTCCTTGTCTCCTGGGGTCAGAATCACTTAATCTGTAGTTACAGCAATTTTGATGCTAGTGGGGGGAGACCCCAGATACCGTCCACATCCCTTCACCGCCCGCCACGCTCATCATCATCATTTCCCTCCTCATTCTCACACTCAGCTTTCCAAAGTGTGTGCACACAGAAACACTCACTCACACACACACACACAATCACACACACAATCACACACAACTTTCTCCAGAGCTCAGACAGCTGCTAATGACTCTGTTTTCTAGCCCCCAACTGAAAAGGAACAATCAGGTCCCTACCAATTACCTCCTCTCAGTGCCTGAGGTTTCCCGAAGACCAGAACAAGAACACCTTCGCTTTTCAAAGGCTACATTACAATCAGATTAGGAGCGGGAAGGAGGAAACTAGCGAGGCAATCCGTTTTCTTTGCTCTCTTCCTTTTAAGAGACTTTGATGTGTACAGGGAAAATCAAGGGTGTGCTAGAGCGTGGCATTGGGCAGGATGGTGGTTTAGACACTCAGTGCTGTATCTATCTGTGTCCCACACCATTCCTCAACTAGAAGCCCTTGGAAGGGCTGCTGCCTGTCCGATTCTCACTTGACTCCCTCAGACCCTGGAGTCCAATAGGTTCGCACTAAATAAAGATGTCCTAGGTCTCAAGAAGGCAGAGATGAGCACTCTCAGAGCAGAGATGGCAAGCGCCCTATTGCACAAATTCTATTTAGTATTATAATAAAACCTGGAGCCAGATATTGGGGAAAAGCTGAAATATCAGAGAGGCAGAGGAACCACAGCCAGTTCTCACCCAGCCACTCCTCAGGTCGAACAGGGTAGGTCCTGTCTCCATGGAATCCCAGACAAAGGGATTCTTCTCCTTATCATCATCATCATCATCATCATCATCCCCCCCCCCCAAAGGATGGCAATTCCTGGATCAACTTTCCCAGTGCTAGGATCAAAGGTACGAGCCACCACCACCTGGCTCTGTTTGGTCTTGAACTCCCAGACACCAAAGGAACTCTTCCTTCCTAGTGATGGGATTAAAGGCGTGGCTCACCACTCCTTGACCTTCAAGGCTTGGCTCTGTCCTCTGCTATTCCAGACTATTTTTAGTAAATATATAATATATCAACACAGGGCCCCACAGCTATGCTCTACTTCTGACCATGGAAACAGCTAGCAGGGATGGGAAAAAGGAAGGATTAAGTGTTAATGGGGTTAGGAGAACCAAGCACAGGATGGAATATAACACAGCCCATGCCAGGAAGCAGATGTTGAAGTGGATTGGCAGTTTTGGGAACATGCCAAGGAATTAAAGGGGAAACATTTCATTCACTAAAACAGAAAATCACACATAAAAGGCAATGAAGGGGCTTCTGGCCACACATGGAGCCTGGCGTCCCTGGAAGACTCAGAGTAGCAGAGATTAAGAGGGTGGAGTCCTTGGGCCCTATCTAGGGTCCTTGTCCATCAGAGAATAGTCTGAAGGACCTCCCCAAATGGTGAAGACGACCATAGACATGGAAACAGCTTTTTTCAAAATGTGTGTTCCCATAGGAAAATCAAGATGCGTGCCCCAGTACTCTGCCCTCAGATTCCCCTGCCTGCCTAGGTCAGCCTGTCAGAGTGTTTTGCCTGTCAGCCCCTAAACCCTCCCTCAGCAGGCCACTTCGTTCTGTTCTTTTGTGTTGGGGAGGGAAGGAATATGCCTGTGGGGGTGAGTGCGCATGTGTGTGCACAGGTGTGACTGAGGGCCAGAGGACACCCTCAGCTGCCAGTCTTCAGGCTCTACCCACCTCCTCCTGAAACAGAGCCTCTCATTGGCTTGGAACTCACCAAGTAGGTTAGGCTGGCTGACTGGTGCTTGCCTCTGCCTCTCTGCAGTAGGGTTAGAAACATGGGCCACCACATTTAACTTTTTTTCAGATGAGTCCTGAAGAATTGATCTCAAGTCCTCCTGCTTGCAAGGCAAGCATTTTACTGACTGAGTTACTATTTCCTACAAGCTCCTCATGGGTGAATAGCTTCTTTTTATACATATGTGACCAGGCTGCTAGTAACAAAGCTTTAATCTGTGTCTCTGCAATCATGCAAGGAATATCCCAGGACATAAGTTTTTTGAGTTATGCGATCGAATCCCTAAAGGCGAATGCACATGCATTTCGGCTTTTGATGTATGTTATTAAATATCCCTCAAATATATTGTAGCAATTTACACATTTAACAGCCACGTAGGCAGGCTTTTTCTGTCTCTCTGTCAGCGTTACGTTTCATCACACTTTAATTTTTGCTAATCGCGTGATCTACCGATTTAATCTCATTATTGTTTTGCATTAATCATGAGAGATAGAGCATATTTTCTGCGCTCGTTGGCCTTTGTGTTTCCTGACTCTAAAAACTACCCATTCGTTCCCTCAACTCATTTCTCCTGGTTTGTACGTCTTTTTCAAACTGGTTTGCAAAAACTATTTGTATAAATAGAGAAAATGGATCTCTGGGTGTATTTGTGGCAGATACTTTTGCAATTGGCTGTTTCACTTAGGAGAGGAATTTTTCTAATAGACACATTTAAAATTGTAGAGAGAGCCAAAAACTATGTTTTTTTTTTTTTTCTTAAATGTTTTCTGGGCAGCTAGCTAGTTTAAATGACTTTATCTTCTAACATAAGTGAGTTATCTTGGAAGCTTCTGAAAGTACCAGCAGAGCCTTAGACAGCTATTTCTGAAGAGCTGTGACATCACAGGAGGGGCAAGGGGACATTAATTCCTGTTTTCCTAAGACAAAGATGAATTTCAACAGCGCTACACTAAACTTAAGCTGATGTCAAGAAGAATCGTAGAAGTGATCACACATCCCACTGGAATGTGGCAGAGTCATGACAAGCCTGCTCTGTCCAGTCTCCATGTTGCTAGGCTCATAGGTCCCCCGACTTCCAGGACTTATATTGAGGGCTTGGGGTTGATTTTCAGGAACTTGGGCCCTATGGCTCCTGTAGTGAAGACTATCTTCCAGGGAACATTTAAGAACCTGTAGAGCATTAAATAACATCTGGAGCCCGTTAACTTTTTCATTGAGTGTATATTTTCCCTTCGTCTGAGATTTTAGTCAACAATCATCATTTTCCTTGTTTTTCAACATGTTGTCAAAAGTTTTATGTACAGAGTCACTAAATTTCTTGTTCATCACAATAACAAGGCCTTCAAATGTTTCCAGTCATGGGCTCTCACTGTTTATCATGTTATCAGGGGAGTCTTTGGCAACTGTAGGTGTCAGCAAATTGGAAAGCCTGTTCCAATACTTTAAAAATTTATCCTCAAAATTCTTTTTCCTAGAACTACTCCTGGTACTACAATCTGTATTAGTCAGAGTCCTCTAAAAGAACATACCTGATAGAATATATATATATATATATATATATAATACATATACATATGATATACACATAATTATCATATGCATAGTCATATATGTGATATGTATGATTATATACAAATATGTACATATATGGTCATATATATCATATATGTGAAATTTATTATGCTTACAGGCTATGGTTCAGGTAGTCTAATACATGGCTTTATCATAATGGAAAAACTGAGGATCTGGTGGCTGTTCAGCCCACAAGGCTGGATGTCTCGAGGCTCAACAGATACTCTAGGGACTCTGCTATGCACAGGTCCCCGGCTGAGTAAATTACTGTATCAAAAGAGATCTAATAATAAATTGGTACCAACCTGGATGGTCTCTGGAGACTCCCTAGCTTTCCCTGAACTTGACCACATCTTGTTCAATTCTTTTTATCAGTGCACAGATGGTCACTTAACAGCTATGTGGAGGCCACGAGGCTGCAGGAATGCTGATACCATGGCAGGTCGGAACTGAGAAAACACAGACAGCTTGAGACAGGGTATGGAGGGGAGCTGTGAGAGCTGGCGCTTCACTGAGAGAAAGAGTGTGAGTCAGGGGAGCTTGAGGGGGATGCAAGCTAAAAGCGGTAGTTTATACAGAAAAAAACATGCCAATTCAAGATGTGCCTGGCTGCCAAGAAAAGTCTCAGGTCCCCAGAGAGACTGGTTCTACTGTGTTCAGCACTGTGCTTGTCAGAAAAAATAGTTCCAAAAGGAAGATGTGTTCTTAGAGAAGCCTTGAGTGGGGGGGGGGGGGGTGCTGGACCCTAGCTGTGACAGGGACAGACCTCTATGAACAGAAAGAAGACAAGTGACTTTGGCTTCAGTTGACTAGGTGAGACCTAGCTAGTGTAGTTATAAAGAAGAAACCGAGGTTTATAAAAAACCAGGAAGTTTTCTGTGGGTCAGAAGGTCCAGCGAGGGTAGATACGGCCTGGTCACATCTATCCTAGATGCTCTCTACCATAGCTTTGCAATCTGTGGTTTTGAGAGTCATGTTCAAGGCCATGTAGATCTTCCTGTGTCCCTTGACTGGCTAAGACTGAGAAAGTTCCCAGAGGCTATCAGCTGTAACTGCCTTTATGGCACAGTCTTGGAAATGGGTTCCAGGATGGATAAAGGGGGGGGGGGTGAGGGTAGTAACAAACTCAAGGTCACACAGCAAATGGTAGAAAATGTTTCAACACTCAGGCCAGAGTCAGTGCTTCCTATATCCACACAGCCTCTCCCTTCCCCAGATGAGGCCAGCCCACACAGAAAGGTCGTCATTTGAGGAAAACCCTGATCTCAGCAGTCAGACTCCTTCTCACCCTAAGCAGATAGAAGCATGAAGACTTGGCCAAACCCACTGGAAGCTGTCCCTGTCCCAAGCATGGGGATATCTGGAGGCCGCTCCTCTCCAGTGGAGCCCCCTAACCTCTGTCAGGGCACCAGGGCCCCCATGTGACCATATGAACCTTCAAGATCAACCCTACCATATGTGTCTGACTGCAGTTTGGCAGGTCACATGCAGCCAATGACAGCTCTGAATGTTCCCCAATATAAGATCATGCACTTAAATATTGTGAAAATAAATTGTAAATTGAGTATACAGTTTTCAAGTATGAACTACCTTGTAGATAATGATATCACATCTTTATTCTTTTTAATGATTTATTTATTTATTTCAATACATGGTTGTATCTGTGTGAGGGTGTCTGATCCCCTGACACAGATGGTTAAGAGCTGCCATGTGGGTGCTGGGAATTGAACCCAGGTCTTCTGCAAGAGAAGCCAGTGTTTTTAACCCCTGAGCCCATCACTCCAGTCCCCAGCATCACATATTGGTATCGAAAGACTGAACATCCCAGACACTTTCTTGGATGATTTGTGTGTTGCCCCTTCTACATATAGATTATGTCCCCGTTTCCCCCAGCTGTGTTCTCAAGCACCTTCGACCTCCTGACTCCATCTTTGGGATCTCAAAGCCCTCCCAAGGCCTGTTACTAGTCTAGTCAGATAAACCTCAGTATATAGAGCTGGGATCCATCCTGAAGCCCTGAGCAACACGGCACAGTGTGCGTCAAGGAGGCCTAGGGGGCTAGAAAAGCAGCTGACATTTTCTCATCTGTGTGTTTGTGTGTGTGTGTGTGTGTGTGTGTGTGTGTGTGAGAGAGAGAGAGAGAGAGAGAGAGAGAGAGAGAGAGAGAGAGAGAGAGAGAGAGAGAGAGAGGGTATGTGTGTATATGTGTATGTGTGTTTGTGTGTGTGTATTGTGCATCTGTGTGCGTGTGCAAATGTGGAGGTCTGAGGACACCCTTAAAAAATCAGTTTTCTTTTTCTACTGCAGGTTCTGGGGATTGAACTCACATCTTCAGGTTTGTCAGCAAGTGTATTTACTTGCTGAGCCATTTTGATAACTCTGACCTCCGGAAGCAGCTCTTTCTTTCATCCTGGGTTCCTTTTTCCAGGATGGAGAGGTCAAGCCATGTGACATGCCATAGTGACAGGATCCTTACAGCCCACAAAATTCACTTGCCAGAGAGTCTTCTGAATCACACATACTCCATCTCCCAAGTCTCTGTCTGTTGTTCCTCCCTGACAGCTCTGGGTTTCTAGGACCTTCCACCTCACAAATTCTCCTGAAAGCACCATCAGACCAATTATGTTGACCAGGTCACTTCCTGCCCTGCACTCAATCTGTCCCAGCACATGCTGTACTCAGCCACTTTCCACCACTGGGTCACTTCCTGGCAGCCTCAGAAACTGAGTTTTCCATCAGGACCATAGCCTGAGTCTTCCCATCACTTCTCACTCTGGGGGCACCTGCTTCCTGACCCACTTCTTCCTCTGCCACAGTCCCCTGTGGCAGTACCCACAGCTCAGGATACACTCATAGCTCGGTAGTCCCAAAGGCCCCTGCCCCATCTCTTTGCCAGGGGATGGTTTCCTGAATATGGTACCTCAGGCTTTTTTGGTTTTTTTTTTTTCCACACAGAATAAAGATGTTCTCAGGTGGCCTCTACACATCACATCTATTGTTTTATAAACTGCCATCCCAAACCCAAACACGTAGTCCCTGTTTGTTAAGTGACTGTAAGATGCCATATTCAAGTTGGGCAAGAAAGAACCCCGCTCCTTTCCATCAGAAGCCCCTGTAGATCATAAAGCTTTGGATACCAGGCTCTTGCTGTCTAGACCTGAACCAGCCCAGTGGACCTATAGGAAACACCTTCAAGAGTGCCCACTTTTCCTATAGACATGGACTCACCTCCTGGCAGACACAGAATAAGGAAACTGAAGCCAGAATGGAGCACTAGCATGCCTAAGGCCAAATAACTCAAGTCAGACCTTGAGGTCCTGCACCCCAAATGTGAAACTATGCTGTAGTTACAGACTCAAAAGAACAGGGAGTGATCTGCTTCCAAGTGATGGACACAGATGCACAATTCCAGGGTACTTCGCCATCTCTATACTTTTTCACTGGATAAAATATTGGGGTACATGAGCATCTTCAACAAAAAACTTTAGGGTGATACATGTTAGTTTTATTTATGAATCTATACCCATAAAAATTTTAAGCACTTCTGTAAAATACCATGGATGTGGCGGCTTGAAGCACAGATGTACTTCTTACATATGGAGGCTGGAAGTTCAACATGGAAGTACCAGATGACCCTGTTCCTGGTGAAAGCCTCCTCCTGGTTTTGTCCAGCCTCCTTCTTACCAGGTCCTCCCATGACTTTTTCTTAGTCTGTGTGTACATGAGGCGCTGAGCTCTGTGACATCCACTTTCATAAGGACTCGAGTTCTGTGGGATTAGTGCCCACCTTTTCTGACTCTGTGTCACCCCAGTTTCTTCCTTTGAGGGCCTATCTGTAAATGCAGCTACCCTAGGCTTCAGTCTACAATTGGGGAAAACGTTGACCAGAACAATTTTATAATGCTGTATGTGTATGTGTTTGTGTGTGTCTGTGTAAGAGAGAGAGAGGAGAAAGAGAGAATGAAGTATTTTACCAACTACTTCCATTATTCTTGGCTTGGTTTATCTATTCAGTAACAGTATATTTGTTATAGGCTTTAAAACCCTGCTTTAAAAATTTTATTTAGCTTGTATATGCAAGAGTCAGTTCTCTGTGTCTACCATTTGATCATGGGATTGAACTTAGCTCACCATGCTTGGTGGCAAGCAATTTACCTGCTGAGACATCTCACCAGCCCAGAATAAAAACTAAATTAACCTATCAGAAGCAGGAAGGAGGCAGCAGAATAGTCCTTTAACAGCCCTGCCTGCCATTCTGACCACCTCCTATGCTTGGAGCTCAGGAGAAGTTACAGGCATCTGTTGGATATATGACCAGGCAGCCAAACTTCTGATGTTTCCACACATCCACTAACTGCACACAAATGTCTAGTTGTGCTGGAAGACCCTGCCTACCATATCTGAAGCATTGTCATCCCTGTCAGCTTATTGTGCCTAGAATCTACAGGTCTGGAATGAATCTTATTTACACATAGTGGGCCCTTCTGCCACTGAGGAGGGGGACTCTGGATCTGCTTGCTGGATTGTGGGCGTTCACTCACCCTCCCTCCCTCCCTCCCTCCCCAGATTTGGCAGAGTAAGCAAATTCATGCTAGATGTGCCTGTTCTCTCAGGGCATAGTCAGCAACAGGCAGATTTCTGCAGTGGCCATTTCCAGGGATAGGAAGGGCAATCAATGTCCCCTCCATCCAAGGTTTCAGACTTCACATCACTGAGAGATGAGTCATTCACAGTTCCTTACACAAAAGGGGAATCAGAAGCCCAAAGAGGGAATGGCCATTTGCTGTGGTAGTCACTCAATACTCCCCACCCTGTCCTTTCATACCCAAGCCCTGCTTTTTCTTGCTCTGTTATAAGCTGCCCCAGGGCTCTGGGAAGAACATCAGCCGAGCCTGGGACATGCAAGGTAATTCCTGCCATAGTCCCTCCCACCCCCACTCCCAGCATCTGTGAGCAAGCTTGGCAGCTGGAGTCCTAGGGAGCAATGAATCCATCGCTGGGGTCAAACATGGGCCTGGGGTATGTGTTAAAACAAGAAAACCAATCAGAGCCGAAAATGAAAGGCAGTAGAGGTGTGAAGTGAGGAAGGAGGCTGCCAGACAGGCACTGGCTGCTGCCCAGCTGCCTCCAGGTCTTTGTGGACCTGACCATGGTGTCCATGTCCTCTGGGAAGCAGGTAGCTAGTGAGTATCATAGGTCTGCTTCTTTCATCCCAAAGAACAGGACCAGCTCTGGATTCTAATAACAAGGAGATGCCCCACTCACAAGATGTGTTAGTTTATTGACTATTAAGCATCTATGTTGGGGTCAGTGCTCATTTAGGGTCTAGCACACCAGGCTCAGGGAACAGATTTTAAACCCCAGAGCTGGTATGGAAAAGCACTAGATCCGGGAAACAGTGTTCTGACGCTAACCAAGGACACGCTTTGGGACTGGCTATATACGGTCAGGTCCCCAGAGCTCCATGCATGGCTAAAGGGAAGGCCAGCACACAGAGCAGCTAGAATACAGTCTAACAGAGGAAAGACTGATGATATCCTAGAAGGTCTGGTGCCCAAGGAGCACCTATGATCGATCACAGGTGTCACAGCAAAGACAATGGAAACAGGGAGAGCCGGACACAAAGAACAGATGCTACGCCAAGAGGCTTCAGGACTAGCATGGACCCAGGGGTCCGCCAAGAATAAGGTGCATTAGGGATCTTTGATGCTGATGGGGGCAGCAGGATATTTGTCTCAGCCCTCATCATTGCCCAGCTCAGACCTCCCCAATGAGGGAGATGAACCTGGTGGTCCCATCGTGACCAACAAGGTGACTGACTGGTGGGTCTTAGAGGAAGAAAGAGGCCAGCCCAGGCTGAATACTGCTCTGCCTCTCTTTATCTAGCTACCTATGCAGACAAACACAATTGCTCCGCTGGCCTCAGACTCCCAGCAAAGCCCTGGAGAGCCAGGGTGACCGCTCTATTAACACACAAACCGGTAGCCCAGCAGCTGCTGACACTGAGGTTAATTAAATCTATCTCCCCATCAATTCTCATTCAAGTACTATCGACGGCCATTAGATGGGTGACAGAGTGACAAGGAAACAGTAATAGACTTGTCTTAACTCTCCGAGTGTGCAGTGTGCAGAGTGGGCCCACCTTCCCGCTGAGTTCCCCTGTGGTCCCCAGGGAGAGCTCAGCTATGTTTACCAGATTCCTCCCCCACTCCACACCTGCCAGTCAGAAGCCAGGCTAACTTACCTTTGTTCTTTTTGCAAGTTTTCTTGGGTATTTGTTCAGTGCTAAGTCTGACGGGCAGAGAAGTACTGGGCAGGACTTGGTCTATTCCCCTCTCTGCCCTCAAACAAGCCTTTTTCTACCAAACCAAACCCAGCCAAGGCTACCTCTTCCCTGAGCCTCAGCTTACCCCTGGCAGTCCCTGCTACACAGGGCCCAGTGGACAGAAAAATAGTCTGCCTACATACATTCACACACTGAGCTTCAGACTCTGTCCCTATATAACATCACCTGGACAAAGGGGCTTTGTACAATGTGGTCAAAGATCTTGGATAAGCAGATTATTCTAGGTTACTCAGATGAGCTCCATGGGATCACACAATCCTGAGAGAATGGCCAGAGACACATATAATGACGTTCCAGAGGAGACTACGTGTCCTGACATTCAGAAAGCCATTGGGAAAGGCAAGAAAACAGACTCTCCTCTGGGGCCCTGGGCAGGACTGAGATGTGTACCACTTCTGTTTTAGACCAAGGAGACATACACCAGACTCTGCCATCTAAAATAGGAAGTTCTAAGTCTATAGATACATTGCAATAGAGAGTTAACCCACCCCAGCTCATTCTGTGTTCACCCACCTCCTGTTCCTCTATGGACTACACCTGCCACTTGAGACGCCATTCCTGGCTGTCAGCTTTCTAAGGACTATCCAGCACCTTTTCCCTGTGACCTCAATGCACCCCGTGACCTCAATCTGAAGGAGAAATCCAGTCTCCCAAACCTTGTGCCCAGTGCTGCTGCCTCTGTCTGCACCTTTGTCCTGAGGTTTGAAATTGAGGCACAGAGAACAGCCCAAGCAGGCATAGAGGTGTGAGCCAGCCGTTAGGCAGGGGCAGAAGTTATGCAGATGATCAGGACTCCACTGATGAGCAACATCCACTTGTCATCTTGAGTCAAAAGCTGTCAGAGAAAGGCCGCGCCACTGTGTCAGATCGGTTACGCTTGAAATTCTAGGGCCAGAACCCCACAGAACCCCAAGACTAAGAAGGAAGCTCTTTGGGAATTCATAGTGAGTACAAAAGGCCATGGCAGGGTATTTATATCTGACTCTCCATCCCTGAGCCTGTGAGGACTGCTTTATCCGGTGTTCAGTCCGGCCCTTCACTCCAATCAGATCTGGTACATGGGGTTTATGCTGGGCTATTAAGTTTGATGAGAGCCTTTGATGTCAGGAGAGGACTCTGATCAAGCCATCCCTCCCATGGGTCTGAGTGACTGTTCAGTGAGTCAGAAGTAAAGCACCACTAGGGTGAGTGGGAGAAATGCTAGGTGCTCACAAGGCCAAAGCAAAGGGTTCTGGGTCCTTTTTGTGAGATGTGTTTTCATGTACCTGGGCTGGTCTTGAACTTACCATATCATCAAGGGTGAAGATGGCCTTGAATTTGATCTTAATTCCACCTTCCAGACATTAATATTGCAGACATGTGCCATGGTTTACGTGATACCAGAGAGAGAGCCCAAGGTTTTGTGCATGCTAGGCAAACACTCCTACAGGTAAACTACATTCTTGGCTGAAATCCTGGCTCTCTCATCCTCATCCCACCCCAGCCTCAAAGAAGAGTGGACCAGACTGATCACTACTTCCCTCTAGGTTTGAAGGAGAACTCAGGACTTTGGAATCATGTAGAAGATGAAAATAGATCTGGAGTCAAAGGTCCCAAGAAGCCCAGCATCTCCCTGGAACTTCTGGCAGGCTTTATCCAAGTCAAAAACTGAAAATAGTTAGGGTGCTGAGCCTGTTGGTGGCTCCTGCAGGCAGCATCTGCTCTTAAGATAAAGTACAGTGAGATCATCACTCATAAAGGACCACTCATGAACATGTGCATTCAGGATCCCCTGAAGGTTGCCAATAAGGACATTAGGATTATACACCCTGGGAAGCTAGGTTTTAAGGTGATAATAACTTTATGTTACAATGAATCTCTACATACTCGGTGGCTCAGGACTTAATCTCGAACTTCCTAGTTATGGAAGGCAGAGTCATGACACACAGGCCAGTGGAGGCAGCATACCTGGAAAAGGAATAAGTATCCAGAGCATTTTATGTCAGACAGAGACTGTGAGAGGTTTATTCAAGGGCCCTGAAGCCCATGCACTCAGGATCAGAAAATAAAGCTCATTAGGAAACATCCAGAAAGTCCTGGTCCAAATGTTCTTGAAGCTCTCTGTGTCCCCTGCTTCCACCCATCTCCCTCAGCATGAGCTGTGAGACTAGCCAAGAGGATGTTTTTAAGGACAAGGGCTTCTGCACAAGGCTATGGTGGGGTACACTTCTAATCCCAGGACTAGGGAGGCAGTGGCAGGTGGTTTTCTGAGTTTGAGGCCATCCTGCTCTACAGAATGAGTTCAAGGACAGACTGGACTACACAGAGAAACTCAGTCTTGACAAACAAAAACAAGCAAGCAAGGAAAACTAACCAACCAAACATCCAAACAAACACCCCCACCCCCTGCCGGATTCTTTCCTACATACAAGTTCATGGGGGAACAAATATACAGTGCAGAATAGTTAGAGCTACAATCAGATAAAACAGCCCAGACTCTCACTATGACCCACTCTTCTCTACTAAACCTCCACATTCATCTTTTCCTAGGTCACCTGCCCAGCTTTAGCCATTCCCCGTTCCCACTAAGGAGAGCCCCTGAGCCCACCCTCCTTCACTTCTGTCTTGTTCTGGTGTGACTTTCTGTCCGCTTTCAACGCTGTCCCAGTCTTATGAGGAGCCATGAGCTAGAGTACACTGATAGCCTCCACCACTCTTTAGAGGACTGAGATTTTAATCATGAGGTTAAAGAAGGACCCTTCACTATGACAAAACCCTCCTTGTGTTTCCTTTCTCTGGTGAAGATTCAGCGGGTTGGGATGGCCCAAGTTTGTCCCTGACAGAGTTCACTTTCAACAGGCTTGCCAGGGTCTGCTAACCTAAGTTTGGTGGATTCCCTGGGTTGGGTCGCAGCTTCATGCTCAGCAGGACCCTATAGCATGGAGTAACCTCCATCCCTGCTAGCATTGCAAGTTACCCCTTTGCCTGTTCAAAAATAGGTGAGGAGGACCAAATGCCTCTGTTTCAGTGACAAAGTTATACCCCTACTTAGAAGTGTTTTGTCTTCAGTGACAAAGACCTCTTGTCTAGCGAAACTAGACCCCAAGAAATGGGAATTGAATTTGGTAAATCTGAGGTAGGTTTCTGCTATCAGCAGAAGATGCTGAGTTCAGCAACATCTGGATCTGACAGGCTGGTTGGGGGTAACTAAGCCTGCCACACCAGCCTTCCACAGCAGCAGCTCTCAGGCAGCCCAGGATGGAGGCTCCAGGAAACTTCCTCTCATTCCACAAAGCCAGTTCTGATGCAAGCTTCCCCCGTGGATTCACTTGAACAGAGGGGGGACTCGTGTCCAATGCTGTATGGGGAACAATGAAGCTAAGTATCACAAAACTCATAGGTGGATTTAAATAACAACCAAAACTGAGGCAGAGAAAGGTATAGGTTCAGTTAGGACTCACCCCCTCCAGTTACAAAATGGGATTCTAACTCACCATCTTGTAGCTGGCTAGCCTCCCAGATTCAAGGTGCTTTATCCTGGGACCCAGGGGCACTGTTACTGCCAAGTAAGTCTCAGCCGCCATCAGTTCAGCCTTTGTACATTGTTCATGGCACACCTGGGAGTCCTCATGATAATGACCAGCCTTCATCTTTTTGTGCCTTGGAACACAGCTTGGTGATCTATCTATCATGTACCTCCCAGCTAAAAGAAAGGGGCTATCACCTGGGATACCACACCTATCCCATCCCCTGCTACTGCCAGACAAAGGATAACTTTTCCCCTTTTGCCACAGACAAAGCAAGACAGCTGGTACCCAGCATTATACAAGGCCTATGACCACTAGTCATGCCTGCATAGACTGTAAGAGGCAAGGCACATTTGACCCAGGCTATAATATGCTTCTAGCAGGTAAGTGTTTATAAGTTTTAGGGTCCTTCATATTGACTTTGGCCCAAGTATAAAGTAGGAATTATTTGCTGGTAACTGATTATATAAAGGATTAATATTTATTACTAATATTAATATTAAACACTCACTGATAAAAGATTGAACCTTAGGGCAATTTTGGGAGGGTTGAGTTGTTCTACTCTGTGACAGTGGTAATCCGAGAACTCAGGGGACAAACAGGGCAGGGAGGCAACATGCAACCGGTCTTAGACAGGGTTGGCCATGCCTCCTACAGGGATCCTCAGGATCTAAAGACTACACCTCTAGGTCAAGGCAAATAATGCCTGATCGTCTAACTCTCCCTCAAGAGCTTTGGGAGCCAGAATTAAGAAAGAGCTTCAAGGAGCTACTCTTAAATAAAATAAATGATGTAATGTGATGACAGAAAGGCTCTATCTGCAGTGACACTATGGAGACCAGGCCTCTAGTTGCTGGCTCAGCCACCATGAAAGGGCTGATGGATGCCCTGAAGACCCTGTACAGTTTCAGTTTGCGCCAACCCATAAGGAACATGCAGAAACCTACATCCCATTGGCCATGAGAGTGCCTTACCTTGCTGAAGTTCACAAACCATAGCAAGAACACAAGGACCACAGAACGAAGGGAAGGGAGACAAGAGCCAGGAGCCTGGAGGCTGAAGTCTTATCTCTGCATTAGATTCCCAGTCTATGGCTGGCAAACTCAACCTCAGAGGCTGGGAGAAACCATCTCTTGTGTGCAGCTGAGCACAAATAAAGACAGTTATTTCTTTGAGAACAAGTGTCCTTGGCCCCAACCATCCATCAGGAACTAACAGCCTCAACTATCCTGTAGGCTAGACTAGCCAAAACAATGCCAAGACCACCAAGTCTTCTCAGAATCCTAACTCACAATCTACCCTAGACACCTACCTTGAGGGGCAAGTCAAGTCCTTATAGAAGGCTTTGCCCCTGAGAGGTTGGGGAATGTGAGTAGTAAGACCCATGGGTCTTGTGTGTTCCTTTCAGAACTACACTGCCATATCTGTTGCGTTACATACTGCTCGTGTTAAATTCAGTGGCCTGGTGTGATACTGGCCAGCAGCAGAACCACCACAGACCAAAGTCCTCAGGTCCTTTCTCTGCTGAAGTCTGCATGTCAATCAGTGGCCCCATTGAAGCCTAACACTCTTGACTTCAGCTCCATCTCAGCCTCTAACCCAAGTTTTGGTTTAAGGAATAGATTATTGCTATGAAGAACCTTCTCCAGATGTTCTGGAAAAACCCAATAAGTCCCTCATTGCTGTCAAAACATCAGGACCGCTTAGCTCCAATTTTGCCTTTACTTGGATTTGAAGAACACCCATGGGCTGGAGACAGAAGCCCAAGCCAATACATCCTTCTCATCACTATTGGGTCTGGCCGTGTAGAGGGTTGGCTTCCTCCTCAGCAGTAGCCTTCATGTCCGACTTCTACATTTCTGTTGTCCCCTAGGGACTTCAGAGTGAGAAGGAAGGTACCCATCCCGCATTTAGGGGGCTATGTTTATTTTGGCTTTTGCTGGGGTTGAGAATAGGATCAATAGCTTAGAAAGCCTGTATTCGATTCCGCCTTCTTCTAAGTCAAAGGACATTTCCCAGACCCATGATGCTAGGATGTCATGGGATAGCCATAAGTCACTGTGACCCAATATTCTGAACTCCTAACAGGAGGTAAAAACCACTGTGTCCGGCAAAGAGGCCCAAGACTTCACTGTTTGTCTACAATAGTAGACAACAGGTTGCCCTGGATGCCTCTTTGTTTCTCAGACTATTACAGTGTTAAGAAGTCTACTGTCACAATAGACAATCATCAGCAAGTCTCAGGACACCACATGACACCTAAGTAAACATAGTTGTCCCAAGTGTGGTCAACCTAAAACCCCTGGGTCAAGCCCACTGAAGCGCATCTCACTTTAGCAACTGTGATTCATGCCACAGTCTACATTCTGTTTCATGGAGACCTCAGTACTTCTAGTACTGACTAATCAGTATCTACTGCCTCTTCTCACTGCTATTCCCTGATGGCCACCTTCTCCAGAAATGCTACACAGGCCCAGCTTGTCAGTCTCCTAGATTCCGGGACCCTGGCACCTTGTCACCCATGCTCAACCACTGCCTTCCACTTGGGTTTTTTTTATCTTGGTCTGAGCAAATCCTAGGATTGGAGCATGAGAACCTTGGCAGAGATCTCATGTCCCTAGAGCTCTCTTGGCCCATTCTGCTGTGTCCTGAGGACACCATTCTGGAAATTTATGACAAAGCACTTTCTATTTGGATGGAGATACATACATGTGGAGCCCACCCCTCCCCTCTTGTTACACAGGCAAGACTCTATCAGTCCTAAGAAGATATGAAAAAGGACAGAGGGCCCAAGGATGCCATGGACAGAGGGACATCGGTATATTCTTTCTTTTGACATAGTAGTAATATAAAGACACCCTCTAGTTGCTAGCTAAGACCAGCCACCTCTTGGTCCCTGTCCTTGGTCTTCCCTGAACAGCTCAGTTAAGAGCCCAGCTCTTGGGGGCATAGGAATTACCCGAGCTCACATCATTAGAAGGATGCCTGCCACAACTAAAGCTCCTTTCTCTGCCAGCACAAGTGACTTCTACCTCAGTCCTTGACAGACAGGGCTCAGTCCAGTTGTGAGACTGCTGAATGTCCAAGAAGACAGCCCGTTCTTGAAGAGAAGTCTCAATGTCTGGACCACCACAAGTCAATGCTGCCAGCAAGGTGACAATCATGGATAGTGCAGCAAGCTCCAATGAAGCAACAATCAGATCTAGAGCAGTTGAGGCAGCCTCAGAGGCAACATCATCAGAGCCCAGGTACCAGGGCATAGACACAAGGATGTCAATACATCCAAAGAGCTCATGGCCCCTTGAGAAGAGCAAAAATATGAGAACACGTGGTTCTGGGCCCTGTAGGTACAGCCAAAGATTCCTCATCATTGCAACATCTAACCAGTTCATACAGCCCTAAGTCAAAAACGTCTAAAGCAATGGTTCTCAACCTGTGGGTCTAGACCCCTTTGTAGGTCACCTAAAACCATCTGTAAAAAATATATTTGTATTATGATTCATAACAGTAGAAAATTTATAGTTATAAAATAGAATTGAAAATAATTTTATAGTTGGGGGTCACTACGACATGAGAAACTGTATTAAAGGGTCACAGCATTAGGAAGGTTGAGAACTTCTGCTCAAGAGCAAAGTTGCCTGGATATCATGATCTTAGCAATCACTGGCCCTGACACAGTGGACCAAAGGGTAGCTGTGTGGACCCAGAAGCCCCATTGTGCCAACAGGTACCCCTCATTCACACCCCACCACTACTAATATCCAGGCACCCCTGAGTCCTGGTTCACAGACAGAGGACACATCCCAGGCCAGTTAAAATTTCTCTAGTTTGTGCCTCTGTTACAGCCCAGGGCTGTCACATACCAGCAAGCATTAAGCTCTCTTTATAACTCCAGGCTATAGCAGATAGCATTAGTACAGCAGACAGATCCCAGGAAGTCGTGCTCAGGTTGGAGAGGTGAACAGACCCATAAATGACGTATTCCAGGTAATAATAATCCTGGGAAGTCGGTACACAGGGCTTCCTAAGCAGCCTTGACTAGTGAGAGCAAGTGGGGTAAGTAAAGGGCCAGAACATCTCCCAGGAATAACTATGGTTTAAACTATAGACCCAGGCTATGGTTTCTACCCAAGCAAAGAACAAATGTGTGTTTTCTTTGAACACACGGGCCCCAGTACCATCTCTGCATGTAGATAGAAAAGTCAGCTTTCAGGGACCTTCCAGGGATGGCAAAGGTCATGTTTACAGCAGCTATCAGTTGTCTAGGGATACCAGAACAGCAGAATCTTCTGGAAGTCTGCAGTTTTCCTGAACAGCCTCCAGCATTTCCTCTTGGACACTGCTCATTGACACTAGGGTGAGACCTATTGGTGTGTGTGCCAAACCTAGTCTATGAGAGACACCCACCTCGGTGGCCTCCAACATAGAGTCTGTTGTATATTTTGTTTGTGTTCGACAAATAAGCTTGCCTGGAGATCAGAGGGTAGAGCTAGTCACTAGTTAATGGTCAGGCAATGGTGGCACACACCTTTAATCCCAGCATTTAGGAAGGGGAAAGCAGGAAGATCAGGAGTTCAAGGCCACCTCAGGCTACATAAGATTGATTGAACCAGTCTAAAAGAGAAACAGAGCCAGGCAGTGGTGGTAGTCAACTTTAGTCCCAGTATAAAGCAGGTGGAGACAGGATTTCCTGGTTCATTCAATCTGAGATTTGTAGAGGTAAGAAATCTCTGGTGGCTGGCTTCTCTCTGCTTCTTTGATCTTTTTTCAGTCTACACCCTAATATCTGACTCTGGGTTTTTATTGATAAGACTAATTAGGATCATGCTTCAGAGGTCCCCTGTCCCAAAGCATCAACACTTAAAGCTAGTGTCAAGAGGTAGCCTTGGGGAACCCACAGGCAAAACCGAGACTGACAGGGGTCCCCCTGCAACGACTCCTGTGAGACTTGGCCTCCCAAGCCATGGTGATCCACTACTGTCCTACACAATTTTCATCTGGCATGTGGACCTTGTCACCCATCCACCCTGGATTTACTAATGCATCTCTGCTACCATGTAGACTTCCCCACATATCTAGAGGGTGAGAACTAGCAGTCTGCTCTGAACACAACCTGTTGCAAAACACTCATCTCTGCCTGGCATACTCCTGTGGGAATCAGCTAGGAGGATGTAAATGCCAGACCCACTAAAGAAAGAGCTCCTTAAGAAGAGAGCCTACAGATGTCAGCTGAATCCCCAGGAGCAGGCCCTGGATCCTCTTCATTCAGCTGCCTAACTGAAACATTTCAGAAGAGAAAACCTTCACTGAACAACTGCCTCCATCAGATCGGCCTATGGTCATGTCTGCTGCATATCTCTTGATTGTTAGTTGATAGAGGAGGGCCCCTCCCACTATGGTTGGTGCTAGCCCTAAATAGATGGGCCCAGGCTGTATAAGAAAGCTAACTAAGCCTGAGCCTGTACCAGCCAGCAGCATTCCTCCATGGTCTCTGCTTCAAATTCCTGTTTGAGTTCTTGCTTTGACTTCCCTTAATCACAAATTGTGACTTGGAAGGTATAAGCCAAATAAATCCTTGCCTTCCCAGAGTTTCTTTTGGTCAGGGAGTTTTACCATATCAACAGCAATAAGATTAGAACAGGTAGTATGTTTATTGGTAGAACAACCCCAAAGGGATAGAGAAGGAGTGCACTCTTGTCATAGTCAGCCAACATACCGGGTCAGCTGGCAGGTGGTCCACTTTGATAGGCCTGGAAAGGACTGGAAAATATATCCTTTCTTAATTTGATTATGGTCTGGGTTTCCCAGAAGGCATAACCCTGTATGAGAGATATGTGGGAACCAAGAGTCATACTCATGCCTAGGGATTTTTCTAGTGTGGACACTTTGGCCCATGTACTATCTAGCACCCACATCGTAGCCCTTTTTGGTGACACATCTCTGTGTGGGTCCTACTTTCTTCAGCATTCCTTCAGCCTACGGAATGACCGACCCTCTTACTGCTATGGAAGGTCACTGAAATCCCAGCCAGGGGAGTTGAGATCCTGTCACCTATGAACAGGAATTTAACACACCAAAGAGGTCACTGGCTAGGATCAGGCTGTGACCCATTAGCTTTGATTCTAGAAATGAAAGTTGATTTCAGTAAAGTCTACTACAGTCTGTCCTCATTTACATATGTAAATGAAAAAGTCTATCAAGTGGTCTTCTACTGAGTCCTCTATGTAGGAATTAGCAGATTTAGTAAGCCAGAAAAGGCATGTTGTAAGGTTTTTAAGGCATTCCCTTAAAGTCTAATAAAAGAATTAATTTAAGACCATAAACTATTTGAGGTCTTAGCAATTTCCAGATTAGTTTATAAAGTCAATGTCATCTCAATTATTTTTTACTTGAATATGAATTTACTCTAAAACTCTATGAAGAAAAAGGTCTACAAATAGCTAAGTCAACCACAAGACAGCATGAAGGGGCCAGAAATGAAATTAGTGAGGTCTGTGCACAAGGACCCACAAAACAAAGCAGCAAGTCCCAGATGCACACATGTGAAAATGGTGATTGTAAATTTTGATCCAAGGACAGGGAAGCAGGCTTATCCCAAAGCGAAAAGCAAAGAAGGTAGAACATATGTATATGTCTGTGTATGTGTATATATAATATGTAAATCAGGCACAGCAGCACATCTGTAATCCTAGTACTTGCAAGGTGGAGGTAGAAGTTCAAGATCATCCTCTATTACACAGCAAGTTAAGAGCCATACCACTCTATGACTCTTAATCATCTAGAGAAATTTCTTAGACATAGCTCTTTTTATAAAAGCCCGGGTTTAATTAAAACTCAATAAAAGAGCAAGGGGATACATTGATGGAGATTACATTTTTTTTTTACGAAAATAAAATAAAATAAACCAATAGAAGAAAATATAAGTTATGTATTATGTGGCTGTGAACTAGGAAAGAACTTTGTAAGACTAATGGCATGAGCTATAGAGCAGAGGTGTGAATTTGATCAGAATAACCAAGCTGCTTTCATTGATCTCGGAATCAGGTTACAAAAACCAGAATGACACGTGCTATCCAAACTCCATGAGGGGTCAGCATCTTGACTGAGAGAATGTCCTTTGAAATGAGACCAAGGGGGAGCCCCAGAAGGAAAGGCAAGGTCAAGGCTACATAAAGTTCTTTATAAGAAAATGCTCAAACTCAGAAATGCCAATGACACAATGGAATCCCTTCATACCAATTAGACTGCTGAGTGCTAGAGAGCTGGATTATATGAATTCTTAATAGGGATTCAGGGAGACTGGAATATGGATATCTTACCCTGTGAATACGCCCTGGGCAGCTATTTCAGAGAACAATCTGGCATCACTTTGTTAAATCAAGCAATCTTACTCTCCTAAAGGATAGTAACCAAAATATTGGTTCCTGGGGCAGATAAAGCAAAGTTGTTCTCAACACAGTTTGTACTGAGAATTTGTACATTTGAGTGGCTATTCTCGGGAGAGGAACTTGGAAAGGGTGGTGGGATGGCATGTGTGGTGGTTTGAATAAGAATGGCCTCCATAGGCTCATATATCTGAATGAGTAGTCACCAGGGAGTGGCAGTATTTGAAAGGATTAGAAGGACGAAGAGGTGTGGCTTTGTTGGAGGAAGTGTGTCACTGGGGGTGGGCTTTGAAGTTTCAAAAGCCATGCCAAGCTCAAACTCAAATTCATAATCTCCCTCTTTGTCTCTCTGTCTCTCTGTCTCTCTGTCTCTCTCTCTCTCTCTCTCTCTCTCTCTCTCTCTCTCTCTCTCTGCCTATGGATCAGGATGTAACTCTCAGAAATAACTACAGCTAAACAGCAGGGACCCAGGCTACTGTCTGTACCCAATGTGTGTCAGCTTAAAAAAACTTAGTAAGATAGATCAGGTATCCTTACAAGATCATTCTTGTATCCTTACAAGTCCATTTTTGGTCTATAGAAATTTTTACACGGGCTCTCAGACCCCAAGAAGGAGGGCACAGATCCATGTTCAAAGGTCTAAAGGAGACCAGAATCTTATCAGAACTGAAGACTCTCTTGGAAAAGCACTAGACCTATGCTCAGCTGAGCAAGATCAAGCTAACAGCAGTCTTCATGTGAACAGCATGACTACAATGTCTTCTCCTTGGTAGTTGGCCTTGGAAGTATCAGGCAAAAGAGGTTGCTAAAAAAGGAGAATCAGGAGAGCTAGAGAGTGGTTATCAGCCCTGACTGCTATTGCAGAGGACCAGTGTTAGGTTCCTTGTACCTGTATGACAGCTTTGCATCTGTTTATACCTCCAGTTCCAGGAGAGCTGGCATGCACAAAAGTACACACATAGAAACATTCAATGTACAGACATACATATGTATAAATACTCACATATGTAAAATAAAAATCAAAAATCAATAGCTCTTTAAAAAGAAAGGGGAGTCAACTCTGCAGGACAGACACTGGGCTACAGAAGGATCCAGGAATAAGGCCATAAGCTGCCGGCATGGCCACATTCTGAAAGTAACCATGCTTGAAGGGAGGAACAGAACAGGGAAGACCTACAGAATGGGAGGAAGGTGCTATAGGTCCCATGAATAAATCTAAGGAAGAGCAGTTTTCAACCACTCGACCCCCAGGAATAATTACTTCCAAGAGAGGCCCATGGCCAGCTTCATGATCATCCCTTCATTCAGAGATAGCAAAGCAAGTGAGGTAGTCTAGAGACAAAACAGTGTTTATATATAAGCTTTGTTCATTACGGAGGCCAAAAATCAATGAGGCAGGTCAATTTGTCCCTCAGCAACTCTGGAGAAACTCACAGTGTTTACACTTGGAAGCAAATTACCTGTTCCATATTATGATGGTGGTTTGAGGCATTGCATATATGAAGATTTGGGGTGAGTGGTCCAATGTAAACATGAGTATATCTATTTCTTTCATTATAATAGAGCATATGCATTGGCAATGCCTATAACAAAAGCTTGTGAACAGTATTTCAAGAGTTCATTGCATTGCAGAAACATTTCTGGTATAGGTCTCTTGAGAGAGAGTGGCCAGCACTTTTAGGAAAGATTGGTGTTTATAGCTTTGCATGGATAAAGAAGATCCGGGCTGGTGTGTTCCATATGAAGACAAATACCATCCTTCTCTTTCAAAATAATAGTGCACGTGCACCATTGAGAAGCCCATAACCATGAATTCCTGAAATATTCATGTTTATCCATCCTGTTCTAGAAACATCTTTCCTATAGGAAGAGTCATCTACTGCTTCTTGGAGAAAATTCAATACCTCTAAGGAAATATTGGGGATGTCCCTTAAGCCATCACACATGGAAACCTCCCCATGAGCAGAAAGACAGATGGATATCTCCCAGTGCTCAGGAAGATGGAACAATGGCTGATGATACAGCAACTATAGGCTTCTGAAAAGATCCTGAGTAAGAGCCACCAGCCTCAGAGATTGATCCAGGAGACCATGAGAGCCCCCAGTTAGACATCACTAAAACCTTCCTACCCAGGCTGAATCAAAGATGTTCCTGATAACCTTACCAAGAGAGCTGAGCATTGATGCTATAAGCTATTAAATAAGGGCAGTATAGAAATGGAGCCATCTCAGACAAGCCCAAGAGCTCAAGACAAAACCCAAGAAAACCAAGTGAAGACTAGCCAAAAATAGGCACTCTGGACAGAGAGGTCAACATGTGGCAGGAGGGGCCCGTAAACGAAGATATGGGCAGAAGGCGAAGCTCCACAAAAGGGAAATGGAGCTGAAAACTTCAAGGTTCTAATTATTTAAGAAAAACAACAGCAGATCAGAAGGAAGAAATGAGTCTGTCATTCCATGACTTCTCTAGAAACGGGCACAGCCCTGGCCCCCATGTGCCACCAGTCCCTAGGATATTCTGTTGTTCTGAAGGATAAGGAAGGTCTGATACTACTAAAGGGCTCATAGGGAGCAGTTCATAGGACTAAAGACCTTGCTAGAAAGTCAAGACAAAGCTATATTGTAGTATGAGGTTTCTGGCCCGGACTTTTGGGCCTAGCCTCAAGGTTTAGACCCACAGACCCACAGACCCAGAGTCCCACAGTCCCACAGTCTCACAGAGACACACAGATGCTTTCAATAGTTTTAGGCTATTTGGCCTAGGGCCCAGGCATATCACTTGCTAGCTCTCTACCCTTATTCTATCCCATGTCTCTTATCTTGTTCAGCCATGTGGCTGGGTGCCTTTTCTTAGAGCAGCATAGTTGTCCTCTGCTTCTTCCGGCTTCTTCCTGGCGTTCTGCTCTGTGCTTCCTGTTCTCAGAGTTTTTCTTAGTCTGGTAGCCCCTCCCACACTTCCTGCCTGCCTTTAGCCAATCAGCACTTTTTATTAAACCAGTGGGTGGGACAATTATTTATAATGAAGCAACACAATCCCCTACACTATATGCCATCTAGCTGCCATGAGTCATAGGCTGGAAACCTAGGCAAAGGAGATAATGGGCCTATACCAGATGGGAGCACGGTAGACAAGCCCTGGTATGCCCAGGCAATGAGCCTCAGTTTCTTCTGATACAATCACAGGGAGAGAGATGATGTCAAAGACCAGGGAATTGGCTAGTCCTTTAAGAGGAAATAGTCTTGAACCACCTTCTAGAGACTCATCTTGCTTGTGGCTTCTATCTTAGCTGGCAAGGTCTTGGCATGCCTCAGTCCCTCCCATAAACTCCTGTGTGAGCCCTGAAGCTAGCTAGCCTCAGGCTTTGCCACACAGGGCCAGAAAGTGCTGGCCTCAAACTCTGCTGAGTCTCATGATCTGCATCACTAGAATGTCCTCCCAAGGCTGCAGACTGGCCTGGATTGGCCTGAAGAATATACTGTGACTGTCAACTACTGGAGACTCTGGCATCTATGATCACTGTGTTCTGGGATGGTCTTGCCCCTCCGGGGACAAGTGACAACCCCTTTTCCAGCCAGAATTCCCCAATAGACCCCAAGAAGTGGACTAGGAAGAGATTGTGGCATGGGGACAAGATTTAATCTGTCATTGAGAAGAAACTGTGGAAGCCTCACAGTTAGTAATATACAGGAACAAGAAGGCCCACTCCAATTAAGAGATACAACATGCATAACTTTGATCCAACGATGTTTGAGAATGGATAATGGTCTGGAGAGCAAGGAGCACATGCCTTATCTCCTCTGGTTTAGTCTGGAAAAACAATTCAAGTATAATCCTATAAAACAAAATGAAGTCCAGAAATAGAACTAAGATGCTCCTATTTTTGGGATAGAAAGGTGAGCAAGTAAGTGAGGAAATAATTCCCAGGACCAAAGGCCAACTTCAGGGAGATGTTTTATTGCTGAGATTCTATGAGCAAACACAAGAGGACTTTACTACCTCTAGGAAATGACAGGTAGGGCACCTGGAGGGCAATCTGATGTCTTCCTCGTTATATACACTGGGCAATAAGGAAATGCTCTGGCCATCCAATATTTGGAATACTTTAGCTCTGGGAATGAAGACAAAGGAGAAGCAAAGATAGAAAACAGAGAAAGAGTTCAGTCTGGACAGATCCCTAGCGGGAAGGAAGTCAGGTGATCAACTGTCCACTTCAGGAGACACTGTGATCCATGACCTTTGTGTCTCAAGGATTATCTGGTCTACCTATGCTCCCATGAGTAACCCATGTCTCAGACGGGTATCTTCAGCCTCAAGTTCCTCTTTGTTGCAGAAATAAGGCACCCATAGCTTCTGGTTGCCCCTTTTCTTAAGAATCCCAGCGGCTGCCTTTGTGAACACGTCAGAAGCCTTTCCTGAGTCAGGTGCCCCAGAGACACCTGGATCTCAGGCCTGTACAAGTCTGAAAGACAATGGCAAGTGTCATGAGTTAAGTAAGTGACTGACACTTTTCTAATTACCATCTGCCTTCAAGGCCCAACAGACTCTTGGAGTCCCTTCCCTCCACGGAAGCATATTAAGCTGATGATGCCAACAGGTCTCAACCTTGGACCCAGGCAAGGTCCCAAAGCCCTCAGACTGAGACTTTGAAGCCAAGACCTGAGCTGAGCAGACATTACTAATGTCAAGGCCTTGCAAGTGCTTGGAGACAGTCTTTGGGGCTGGAGAGGTATGGCCCAGGTCACATCCAAGAGCAGACACTAGGCCTACCAGCTTCTCTGGGGCCTCTTCCACATGGAAGCCAGGAGAAAACCAGACACACCACAGACAGACTGCCAGAACCTGACAAGGACAGAGGTGGTCAGAAATGAGCTTTCAGAAGGGGAGGCATTACCATGTCATTCCAAGGCAAGTTCACAGGAAGCCTTGGTGACAAAGATTAAGGAAAAGTGGTGACCTAGAAGGAAAAGGAAATCCTGAAGCACATGAAACTTTCTAATACTACCTATACACGTGAACAGCTTGACTCAATACCATTTTCTAGGGTTACATCACTAAACACAAGGATCTCAGACCATACAAGTTGTAGAATAATCACCACTAGACTAGCGTTCACCTGAGGCTGGGCAGTCTAGTGGCTACAGCAAAAGTCCCTTCCTCTCCCTGGGGCATAGTTACAGGGCAGCTTTAGATTTAGCAAACCTATGAGATCCTAAGCAATTGCAACCAAAACTATGCTCTTATTTGAAGTTATACCTTCACAGAGGAAATCAAGTTATCATGGAGTCATTGAAGTGAGCTGAGGAATAATGTGACTGCTGTCCTCGTGATGGGAAATCGGGCAACAAACATGTTTGAGCCAGTGGCAGTTGGGGTGAGGTTTCTACAAGAAAATGAGGCCATGGCTAGAAATAGATCTAAAGCTAGGCTAGAAACTGGTCTGGGATGTCTTCCTGTACGCTGTGAATGTGCTTTATTGCCATTTATTAATAAAGATGCTGTTTCGGCCTATGGCAAGGCATCTTGGAGGTAGGTGGAAAATCTAAATGGAGATAAAGGAGAAGGGTGGAGTCAAGGAGATACGATTCAGCCACCCAGGAAACAAGATAAAAAAGTACAGGTAAGCCACAAGCCACGTGGTGATACAATAGATTAATAAAAATAGCTTGAGTTAAGTAAGAACTAGTTGGTAATGAACCTGAGACATAGGCCAAGCAGATTATAATTAATATAAGCCTTTGTGTGATTATTTAGGATTAAGTAACTGTGGACAGGTCCGGACCTTGGGCTTGGCCAGGTCAGAAACCTTTGGCTACAGGAAACCTGTAGAGCCTCCTTATAGCCCTCCACAAGGCATCTGGTTCCTTCATCTCTATCTCTGTCCTCTAAAACTGTGAAGTCAACCTTCTCAGTCCGTTTTATGCAACTTTGGCTTATGGTGCTTACTGTCACCTCCAAAAGTTTAACTTGCACAGGAAGAGGCTAGTACACCGAGTTAGCCTTGAATAGCAAAGGCAAGCTCTTGCCATGCCTGCTTATTCTCTTATTTATACCTCTATTCTCTTATTCATACCTGCCTCTCTCAGTCAAAGTCTTGGGAAGAGCCCTGGGGCTAGAGTTCTAGGAAAACCAAACTCAACTCTGAATCATTTGATAATTCAAATGGGGACTAGATCAGGGTCCATGCTCAAAGGTCGATAAGATGGCCTATCAGGAGCCAAGATAGACTTCCCGGAGTCAACAGATCCTGGACTCAGCCATGGTTCATGGTCTCAACTGTCATGGCTCTTTCTTTAAGCGCCTCAGGATACACAATCAGGCAGAAGCAGAAAGACCAAGTCTTAGGAAACAAGACAGAAGAATCCTTATGTACAGCCTTCTGTCAACAAAAGAAAAAGGCGAGGCATGAGCCATGATGCTGTCTCTGGGGCTTCTGTCTTCTCTAAGATGATCTCAACACAGCAAAAATGAGGACTAGCCTTATGGTCTTGGAAATACATGAAAACAGGCTTCACAGAAAGCCTTAGATGCAAAAGGAGAGATGAGAGAAAGGTCCTAGCAGGATTCTTAGATACAGGCATCCATATGAGAACACAAGGCCTCCAGCATGGACCTCAGGCCCAAGTGTCTAACCTCATAACTTCTCTGTGTGTCCTAGCTGTGGTCATCTGGGCTCCATCCACAGTAAGAATGAGATCCCCAGTCTTTTCAGAACCATTTCAGGGACACCTATGTGAAGACCAGAGCTCTCTTCTCAGGGCTACCCTGGAATGGCTGCCAAGACTCTGAGAGCAGTGGGGGCTGTGTGAGGAAAGATCAAGTGTAGAATTTTCTTCTTGGGTCATATGATCACTCAAAGTCCTGGATTTAGGAGGGGTTGGGATTAGATATTTAAAATGACAATAATATTGATATAGGCAGAAGAAAACTAACTGAGGTACCTAATAGTTGTGGACTCTGGAGACACTCTACTGCCAAGCTCCCATTATCCCCATCTAGCTCAGCCTATTATATAGGGTGCCACCAGGCTAGGGGACCATAGGCTACTATGCATGTTTTTATTGCGCTTCTCTCCTCCAGAAGAGTTCATTCTTGGCCAAGAGCCTGGCTGCGAACCTAGATAGTTTAAGAACACTTGTCATACTTGGCCATACCAGCAACTTGAGAGCCTGGTGGGACAAAAGTCTTGCTAGCACAATCTAAGGCACAAGAATGGAGCCTTGTGGACCTATCTATGGAGTAGGGTACCATTGCCAGTCACAGGGGGGAACCTCAAGAAGAAACTGCAAACTCTCCTATCTCAATCACATGCTAGCTCCCCTGAGCATGGGGCTGCTTCAATATTTCTGCTATCAGCCAACCAGGGACTTATTTGTATATGCCTCCTGTATCCCTGTCAGCTGACCTGCAATATCACTTTTTCTTATTTCAAAACCCAGCACCATAGCAACAGGCATCCATCCCTCACTCTGAATCACAGGCATACCTATGACTGGTTCTCACAAAACCCAGATCTATCTGTGTGAGCAAACACAACCGACTGCTGAAACCTCCCACTCAGAGGTTAAAGAGGTGGAAGAGAGTGCACAGAAAGGCTTTATATCTCTGTTTCAGCAAAAACGCTACAAACTGCCTCAGCTTCACCTTCTTTCAGCAACTGCAAACATAGGACTTCCTGATGGAGGAGAGTGACTGTCTTGGATGGGAGAGCCCAAATACAGGCCACAGCCCAGGAAACACCGTTAAAGATGTGCACCAGACCAAGGATCCACAGTGGTGCCAATAACACTACCATCATCTTTTACAGCTCCTGGATAGAATGATACGTGAGCAAAGAAAAGAGGCTTATGAAGAAGCAGTCTACCAGATCCTAAGGAGCTTGCTGATAGAGAACCAGCTTGGCAGCAAGTTCAGTTCAATCCAGCCATGAGCTACAGAGCCCAATACCTCTTCCACCTACATTCTACGACCCCAAGCATCCAGATCAGAGGCCCAGCAAGTAGTCCAGGCTGGAACTGCACACTCCCCTGATGTTCCCAACACAGAGTCTCCTAGCTACACCCTACCCCAGAGCCAAACCCCAGCATCAGTTAGCATCATATACCCTTCCAGGTAACTTCCAAGGTCACCCTCTTACTTATGCATAATGATCAGAGACAACACAGAATAATTCTTTCAAGTCTACCACCATAGAGGTCCAGTGCAATTTAGGGGAGTATAAACTGGAATTGAAAGAGAGTTAACCCATGGACATGTAGGCCATTGGAAGGTCGGCTCCAATTATAGAGCAGGCTTGCACTTGTCTATGTGAAATTTAAGTCTGAAAACATAGCAACACACATGCAGGCTGCTTATATTTTTCTTTGACAGGCATTCCGAGACCAGAGCTATGCTTTCTGGAGAGGAAATAGTCTTGGACCTGCAGGCTCCCTCCTTCACCTTCAGCAAGGCTTGGAGACTAGGGTGTTCTCTGGGCCTTTGCTGGATGCTCAATATAAACATAAGACCAACCAACTATCTCATGACCTCCCGATGGGTAAAGTACACCTACCAAGACACCTAGGAAGAAGAAAAGATTCAAGAATACATTTCTGGAATATTTGATAACACTAAGAAAGTCAAAGGAGGTTTGAAGGCTGTTTCAACCCAGGACACTATGTAGCCTTCACAGATGGGAATTATTTGAAGTTGAAGCCGAAGAATAAGTGGTAATGCTGTGACATCTCCTTACTGGGGTGCTAATTTTCAAGGGGGGACACGAAGACACAGGACTACCCAGTGCACCAGAGTTTCTGAGCTACAGTGTTTTGATAGAAGCACATTCTATACACAGGTGCCATGCCATACCTGGCAACCTGACCCTATCTTGTAGGCATAATGTCACTATGCATTTGTGGCTTCACACTGGAAGGGCCCTGGAAGTCATAAAGGGAAGTAATAATGTGTTGTTCCTTGAACATGGTTGAGTTCCAAGAAATGGTTTTCAAAAATAACCTAAGACACTATGTAAAAAGTAGCTTGAGGCAAGCAAGGTCTTCAGAGCAAAGAATTGACCCTGCAGAAACACTCAGACCCACTGACCTCTGGGTTCTTTCCTGAGCACATGGGTATGTAGTTGCTGTTCCCCTTGGGCTCTGGACTCTGAGGCTCCAACAGTAGCCTCAGGTGGTCAAGAGGAGCCATAAAGTATAGGAATGTCTCTCAAATTGTACTCAACCATTCAGCCCCATTAGAACTGCTTCACTGGAGCAAGGGGGAGGGCCAGGGGATCCTCAGAGAGCTCCACCGTGACTTGGCTTCAAAAACAATCTTAAGAACTGTTCAACTGGCATATGCTTTAGAACTGTTTTTACTGTAGTATTGTTAAAAACACATTAGGACAGGCATGCATGTTCCTAAGTTTCCTGTTCTTAACAGCTAAAGTCACATCCTACAGCATCTCCTAAAGTTTGCTTACTTCCCTGCCTCAATCCTGAAGCCTTCTACAGAGTATACCAAATCTCCTAGCATGGTTTTGGACTCAACAGGCTTTGAAGTTGCTCAGCTGCTCTGAGGCTTTATGATAACTAGGTTACTTTTAACACCAAACATTGCAAAATGAGTCAGCTCAGAAGCAGTAAGTTAGCTAAGCTTTAAGGCAACTAAGTGTTACATGTTCAGCATTGCTGACTTTAAAGCCTATTGTAATTAGCACTGTATGGCTGAATAATTCATCTAGGTGGCTAAGAATTTATATTTTTCCCTCTCAGAATAAGGTACATATTCCTGGCCTAGAACCCTCAGCACCTGTCTGGGAGTCCCGCCTCCTACATTGTGGCTCTGTCCTCCATTGCACCCTCAGTTTTCACTATAGATGATAAAGAAAACAATACGTGTAAAGAACTTTCAAATAGGAGGCATTTCTGGTCATAGTCTGTTGACTAGAACTTAGCACAAGTCTAGGTCTGAATGTGAGATAAGTTA
The DNA here is from genome assembly GCA_033318265.1 of Phyllotis vaccarum. Classification (NCBI taxonomy): domain Eukaryota; kingdom Metazoa; phylum Chordata; class Mammalia; order Rodentia; family Cricetidae; genus Phyllotis; species Phyllotis vaccarum. The sequence goes on along the minus strand of JARWLC010000010.1, from coordinate 81,590,148 downwards.
CGATACAGTCTAGCCTATGGCTTCAGGAGTCAGGACCAACATGTCCCTGGTTTAGGAGAACCGTTTTTTGGTGGTTTTTTTTTTTTTTTTTTTTTTTGATTTACTTTAAATATATTCATTTTTTAAGTTAAGATGTTGCTAAATGGCTTAGGCTGACCTCAAACTCACCAATATCTTTCCTCAGCCTCCTGAGTGTTGGCCTTACAGTCCCATACTACCAGGCCTGGCTCATCCTTAATATTCTAATTTTAAACACTGATATTGTAGAAATTACCAAATGTTACCTTCTTTAAGCTTTTTAGTATTATTCAGGGAAGGTTTGTCTCCTGTCCATTATCTTATCGAAGGCTAATAATCACATTGTAGGCAGCTCTGACCTACACAATTTAGTGCTCATCTGCTCCCTTTGTGAGTTCATATAGCCACACTCTATCCATGTTCTTTGGGCCCAGTTTAAGTATCTACGATGCCACATCCAGTTACTGTTGAATGATGGTCTCCATGGCATCTGCTGTAAACAGATGTGTGGCTGTGAACACAGCATTCTACTCTGCCTCACCAGGTATGGTGGTTTGAAGAAAAAAAATAGCCCTCAAAGTGAATGGCACTACTAGGAGGTGTGGACTCGTCGGAGTAGGTGTGGCCTTGTTGGAGGAAGTGTGTCACTGTGGGGGTGGTCTCTGAGATCCCATAGGTTCAAGCTATGTCCAGTGACTCCATTCACTTTCTGCTGCCTGCAGATCAAGATGTAGGGCTCTCAGCTCTTTCTCCAGCATCATGTCTGCCTGCACTCCACTATGTCCTGCCATAATGATAATGGACTAAACTTCTGAACTGTAAGACAGCCTTACAGCCCTCAATTAAATGGTTTCTTTTATAAGAGTTGCTGAGGTCATGGTACCTCTTCGCAGCAACAGAAACCCTAAAACAACAGAAAAAAAAAAAAAAAAACTCTAGTAACTAACACCAAATGTGTTTGCCCAAGACATAAAAATAATGTTGAGTTCTTTCTGGCTTTAAAAAATAGATGATGCTGTCTCTAAGGCTCAGGTAACATTGTGGAGGAAGAAGCAGAAAGACGGTAAAAGTCAGAGAAACAGGATGTTCACTGTATGAGAGTATCTTCTAGAAATGCAAGGAAGCTATACCCAAGTAGGCTCACCAACATGGCCGCCTAAACAAGGGCTGAACAACAACAAACAACAACAAAATACTAATAGACACAAAAGTAGGGAATCTTGGGCTGGAGAGATGGCTCAGAGGTTAAGAGCACTGACTGCTCTTCCAGAGGTCCTGAGTTCAATTCCCAGCAACCACATGATGCCTCACATCCATCTATAATGAGATCTGGTGCCCTCTTCTGGCCTGCAGGAGGAACACTGAATACATAAAGGGGGAGGAAGGAAGGAAGGGAGGGGGGAAGGGAGGGAGGGAGGGGGGGAGGGAGGGGAGGGAGGGAGGGAGGGAGGGAGGAAGGAAATCATCTCATTGGTTCCCAACCCTAGACAAAGAACAACAAATAACTAAGGAAGGTTGGGGGGGGTAATCTTTCCCAGAGATGAGCTTAACAGCTGATTATCCAATACCAAGAGGTCAGTCCCGAGATCATATGCATGCAAGTAACATTTTATAGATTGAGCAGGTTATAGTTATATATCTAGGTGTGTGTGTATGTGTAAAACAATTTTAAAAGGAAGTGAATTTGATAGACAGAAAGGGGATACATGGAGAGATTAGAAAGAAGAAAGAAGAGGAAATGATAAAATTAAATTCTAATTTAGAAATTAATTAATTAATTAATGAAAAGATAGATAAATGGGATAAAGTTTTGGGACAGTTGTAGAATGCTACCATGTTGAACTCCCTTCTACAGCAGTAGAGCCACCCAGGAAACTGTGTTTATGAGCAACGGGATGGTACGCACTCCTGAAAAGCCTACGGTCCCCTACAAAGTGGTCTCACCAAGGCTGAGCTTGAATCTGGTCTTGAGTCAGGTGCAGTTCATGAGAAATGTGAGAGGATGTGGAGGAGGAACACCAAACAAGATGTGGTGTCAGAGCAAAAGTGGAGGGTGGGCATGGAGTCAGGACAGACGGAGATCGAAAGCCATCTGGGCCTTAAGGTTGGTCCTGTCAGGCTACTTCCCACTTCCTGTTTTACTGTGAGCAAACCACCACAGCACCGATTTAGTTGGGCATCCATCTTCCATCCTGATGTCTTTACCTCTATTACTATTTAACAGCTTCCAAAGGGTGCCAAGTCGCACACTGATGTCCCCTGTTCTAGACTCCCCTCCTTCCACATGAGGCCTGTCTTGAAGCTCTTCCTTGACAACCTGGCCACCTACCCCTGCTTCTCTGCACCTTCACCTGTGCTTTTTCCTAGTTGACAAGTTTGGACTCTTTGACACCTTATTCTGATACCTCTGCCATTTCTGTAGTTAGTTATAACTGTTCTTCCAAGCCAGCATTTACCTCAGGAATGGCTTTGGTTGTCCAGACTCTGTTGTCCATATTCCAATGGCCCAGAGGCATCCTGAGCCACATTTTCCCAGGACTGAAACAATGCTATGACTCTGAAACTGGAGTCACTGAAACACTCCACATATCTGCAGTCCTCTTGGTTGTGAAGCTGAATACTTGGGCTTCTTCCTGTTTCCTGTTTACCAGTCCTGTGACTTCCGACATTCCATCTGCTTTCCCTATCTCCACTGAATGTCACTCTTAATGCTAACTGGCTTCCTTGCTTATACTTAGCCCAAACTCAACCCTCAGGGCCTCATCTATTCTGCCAGAAAGATCATGAAAGCTTGATACACCTGCTTGCTTTGGTGGCCGCATATGCCCAGCATGACCTTTGCTGTCTGGAGTTAATGCATAAGAGAAACCAGTATAGGCATCAAACAAGAGTCTGGATTCCATGCTAGAAGTTCATAAAGGCCTAAAGAACAGACTTTGGGCCATCTTCTAGCCCTCCAATGTTAACGCACCGGGAACAAACCGCACTACCAGTAACCCACGCTAGAGTTTATTTAAGAAGCTTTCAGGAAGAAGATAGAGACGGAAAGGGAAAAATGACAGGCCATGTGGGCCTTTGCATTATGAGGGTACAGGTGTGTGCACATTTACCTGGGCACACCTGGTCATGCATGTGGATGAAAGAGGTGTGCCTAGGTAGTGGGGGGGGGTAGGGGTGGTAGGGGTGTGATTACGTGGCCATGCCTGGTCATGCATATGGATGAAAGGGGCGTGCCCTCTTGCACATGGCGCGCTCTGGTGGTGTCATGTTAGAACAACACATTTGCCAGGTAGCTACCATGGGTCGGAAATCCTGACATCCAAGGGATCTGACACCTTTGTCATAACCAGACCACAGGAACTGGAAAATCACTACCATAGTTTCCTTCATACAAGCCAACTAGCCCCGGACTCTGGAATGTCCCTGCAGGCACAGTCTCATTCTGGGCTGCCAGCAGGTGACAGCATCAAGAGTCCTGAGCTGGCAGAACCCAATTATGTTTTGCCTAGAAATATGGGAACCAATCCCTCCATATTATTAAAATGTTAGGAATGCTATATATTTAGCAAAAACATTCTTCAAAAATGATGGTGAAGTGCGGTCTCCACAGTGCAGGGGCCCTCGCTCCACAGCTATCTCAGCCAGAAAGGAAGCCATCCTAGAAGGAAGTCTAAACCCTAAGAAATGAAAAGCAGAAACGCTGTCTTAGAACGGCCATCCAAAAGCGGAACTAGAAGCTGTTTTGTTTGATTTCGTTTCCTGGTTTTCTCACTCGGGAGTGTAGCTGGCACCAGAGAGAACCATTTGTACTTCAGAACATGTCTTATTTCAAACCTGTGTTGCTGAGAAGACCAAAGAAGAAAGGCTTCAAAACCAGTCCCATCCAGATGAAAGGGGTGGAGCCACAGCACCCACTCTGCCAACAAGTCCCCTGTCCTCAGACAGGCTTAGGATTTCTGCTCCAGAACATTTTTGCCTGGCCCCTCTCCCAATGGGACATCTTCAGGTTAGGCAAGCCGGTGGTCACAGCCCCTATTTTATCCTCAGATTCCTAGGCTGTTAACAGCAGGGCAGAGAGGCCTGGAAATTTGATATCTTCTCCGTGATGATGATGGCAAGTTAAGAAGCTCCTCTCCTGTAACCCCTCACTCCAATCCCATCTGATCACTGGCTGACTAGAGCCCTGTCACTGGCACATTCTTAGCTGAGCCCACTGAAGCCCAAAATCCAGGACAAGCTGAAGCCACCAAGAAAGCTTCCAGATGATGAATCCCAAAGACTTCAGCTAACTCGGGGTCACCTCGGAGATGAACGAAGTTTCCCATCCTCTCTTCGGCCTTCCATTTTCCTTTGTGTGTGTGCATGCCCAGGCAGGCCCTGTGTCTTTTTTTCTAATAGCCCCAAAGTGGGAGACAGCTGCTAGCTGCCTCTCCCAGACAGGTGCCAAAGCTACTCCCAAGCTGGAGGCTGAGCCTAGCCTTTTAGAAGTCTCTGATGTCAACCTCAACTACACTGAGTTCAGGACTATGCCACCTGTCATATCTTGTCATCTCTAGATGACAGGGTCAGCTGGACTCAGATGGCCACTGTTCTTTAACGACTCAGATAACCTTCTGACAGAATACAGGCTGCTGGGGGCCTGGATACCTTGACAGAGCCAGAAATTTAAAAGGAAGAGAATGGGACCCACATTTGGCTACAAGATGGTCAAGAGCTGTCTAAACTAGTCAGACAGACTTTCCCACAAGACAGAAAGCATAAGGATCTTCCAGGAAGATGATGAAAGAATCAGTAAATCGCAGCATCAAGAGAACTCCTCCGTCCTTCTTCCTTGCTGTGTTTGACATGCATCTATTTCTAGTAACCAAAGCCAGCACAGAACCACACTATACAAACGCAGCCTCATTCTCTAGCAAGGTTAGACCTAGTCACCACTCTAAAGATGCTACACACACTTGCTATCTCCCCATGTCAGGACAACACCTAGAGATGGAGATGGTGAGGTGGAGGGGAGAGAATAGGAGCAGAGTTAGGGTGGACTGCCTTCAGGGTATTCACAAACAGTTGCCCCAACCAGGGATGTAGTCTAAGAGAGTAACAGAGGCAGGATGCATCGCAGTAACAGACTCACATGTTTGCCACCCCGCCCCTGCCTCACCCCAAGGCCACATGTATCTGTAGCCTCCAGCATCTAGTTGACCTTGGGTCTCATCAAAGGAGCTGTCTTACTACACTAGGGACTTTGATACCAAAGTACCAGCTTCTTTTTTCTCTCCAGAAACTTCTTACTACAGCAAGTGGTCCTTTTCCTTAGCTCCCAAGCCATGGCTAGTCAATAAGCCAATTATTACTCCATCCCTACTAACCTCTGTTGAGGTGACACCAAGCCTGGTAGCCACAGCTTCTTTCAGACCCTCATTCCCATCAGTCTTCATTCACGCGTCACAGTGTCACCTCTAGCCCTAGCTGGACAGAGCCATTTTCTCAATGACCTAATTTATTCTCTTTGCCCACAGGCTCTCTCAGATGTAGATACTTGAGCTTCTCACTGGAGACCTGCTTCAGTTTCACATTTGGATGGAAGGGCATGTCCTCCAAGAGTCAGTGGCCAGGAGGGCTGGCAGAAGGTGGCAGGCAGAACTCTACAGGAAAGTTTTTACAGACAGCTGTTCCTGCTCCTTCTAGATCAGTTGCTCTGGACCCCATGGTGACATTAGGATCACCTGGAGGCTTAACACATGATTGCTGGCCCCTGGCCCCAGAGACCTCAACTCATTAGGTCTGGACATGACCTGGAAAGTGTTCTCAGATGTGTTCCCAGATGGCACCCAGCATGCTAGTCTGGGAGCAGCATGTTGAGAGCTGCTGTTCTTGATTCTCCAGAGCTGCCAGACAAGAACAGTGTTAGCATGGGGTTATCTTCTGGGTTTGTTAATATTTTATTTTATTTTACATTGTGTGTGTGTGTGTGTGTGTGTGTGTGTGTGTGTGTATGTGTGTGCTTGTGCCATGGTACTTGTGGAGGTCAAAGAACAACTTAGGAAAGTGAGTTCTCTCCTTCCAGCTTGTGGTTCAGGAGATCAAAGGCAGGCAATGAGCCTTGACTGCAGACACTGTTAGCTTCAGAGCCATCTTGACAGTCCCATTTTACTTTTTTTCTGAGACAGGGTCTGGTGTGTGCCAGATTGACGTGAAATCACTATGTAGCTGAGAATGACCTTGAACTTCTGATGCTCATGCCTCCACATCTCAATATCTCAATATACATGCACTACCACATGGGGTTTATGCAGGACTGGTGATAAAGCCCAGAGCTTGCACATGCTAAGCAAGCATTCTACTAGCTGAACAATATCCCCAGCTCATTATTTTGTTTTTAATTGACACCATAACTGTACATATCTGCAAAATATACATGATGGTTGAGACATTATGCACATTGCAATGATCAAATCAGGATAGTTAGCATTTCTACCACTCAAGTGACTACTGAGTCTTTATAGTGATAACATTTTTTAATCCCTTCTTAAGGTTTTTTTGTTTGTTTGTTTGTTTGTTTGTTTTTGTTTTTGTTTTTGTTTTTTTTTTTTAATACAGGACTGTTAACTACAGCCACCGGCCACACAGCAAGACACCTGTATGCCTGGCCTTCAGCCTTTGGCACCACCCTTCCCTGTTTGCTGCAGTGCATGCAACTTTGTTCAGTTGTACCAATGAGCGAGAGCAAATGTTGTGGCTGGTCTCTAAGACAGCGGTGCTGCTGTTTCTTGGGGATGGAAAGACAGTGCTAGGTGCTTCCTGGATTACCTTCTCCGTAATGGAGAAGCAAAGTAAAAGAGTGAACATGGCAGCTGTCCTCACTACAAACTCAAGGAGCTGGGTTCTAGTCCAGGCCTGCCCTCAGCTCCCTCAGGAAGTCAGCATCTTTCTGGAGTCTAGTCCTGCCTACGTGCTGTGATGAGGCCACAGTCTCAGGTTTGGCCACTGTTCATTACATTTCAGGCTCTGTGCTGAGAGGTTGAGGGTGTGCAGCCTGGTAGGGGCGGCAGGGTGACCACTTGAGAGATCTTCAAAAGGACAGATGACAACAAAGAATCAAAGGTAGTGGCTGTCATGGTTCCTTTTAGCTCCGATTAATGAGAAAATGAATGACTAGCAGGGAAGATTGCCTCAGCCATGGTGGGCAAGCAGATTCCCTCTATACTGGGAAACCAATACCCCTGTTCTCAGAAGTAGGAGCAATGATCAGAATTGCAAAATGTGGCTTTGGAATTTTTATGCCTGGGTCTGAGAGGCTCATCCCAAAGCTGGCATTGAGCCTCTGGGAGCCCATTCTGATTTTGCTGTTTCTATAGATGGCAGTTGACAAGAGGCCTAAGGGATATGATGCCAAAGCCCAGGCTCCATCCTGGGCCGGCAGGCGCTAGGCATCAGGAATCCTTAGTGGCTGCAGAAATAGTTGCCTAACTCAGGAGGAAACATTCCTAAAGAGCACCTTAGCAAGGTTCTGGGAAGGTGGACCACCCACTGGAGAGACAAGGAGAGAAGGTAAGGTGAGCCATGTTTTTGAAAGAACTTTCTAACAAAACTGAGGTGGGTGGAAGTGGGAGAGTTTTCACGGTCAATAGGGAGGCGTGGAAGGTCTTTGAAAAGGAGCAAGGTGTGATAAAGCTGAGGACCAACTTCAACAGCCTCTTCTCTTAAAATTTGTTATTTCTACCACCTGACAAAAAGACCAGGGCTGGGGCCATCGATCCCATTCTTTAGAGAATTTGGGGTTAGGAGGATACAGATGGAGCTGGGGAGGAGAGGGGTGCCCTATGCTAAGAACAACAACTCTCAGAGCCGGCTCTTGCCCCTTTGGGACAATCGACCATTCAAGTAGGTTAGAATCCCTGAGCCACGGTAGTCAAACACACTCCTTCAGCCTGCCAGAAATACAGACAGCACATAGACAAGCATAGAAAAGGCAGAAGCAAGGTAATAATGTGCCCAGTGGGGCAGGAGGTGCTGAGGGGCTAGGGAATTGATGATTGGAAGAACATGTGAACAAGATCACTTCCTGTTAAGTCCCAAACCTGGCCAAAAGCACCAGGGCAGGTGGAGCAAACATATCCATTTTTCATGCTCTGGGCTCGAATGTGAGAAATGGGTCACAGGGGTGATGTGGAGCAGAGAATGGATGAAACATTGATAAAGAGCCAGGTTAATATTTCAGGAGGGGCTGGGCTACAGGTGTGCAGGAGAGACATGCCCCTCCCAGATATGGTGAATCTGGAAAGAAGAGACTGCACGTGTGTTTTGCAGGGAAGCTGCCAGAGGTCTGTGTGGCCTGGGTGCTGTGTGACCAAATTCATGTTGCTGGGCCCCCTTGTTAATGCACCTGCTCTCAGGTGTTAAGCTACAACTAGACTCTAATTTGGGGTCACTCATGCATGGCTACGACCAGGACGCTGCCATAAGACCAGCCTATGAATGATAAGAAAAAGGGGCTGTTGCCCAGGTGAGACTCTGATGACTTTTCACAGCTTCCAACAGGTTCCCACACCCCATGAAGCTGGCCTTCCCAACACTCAATTCAGGAGGTCTCCCCCAGGGGTTGTTGAGAGCCCCATTCTTTCCTGGGAAACAGGAGTGCTGACCAGCCCTAAGCTAGCATGCAGCAGTTCTCAGGTCCGGAGGCTTTCAGCTTTCAGTGGGCATCACAGACTGGGTTGTTCAGGGCAGGAAGAGACAGGATTAGGGGTATCCCATGGCCAAAAGTTGAGGCCTCATCAGGGTCTCCTCTAGACTCTTGGGAAGCTTTACCAATGCGACCTCCTTAGGCTGTCCTCCTTTTTGGCTCCAGAGGACAGAGACTCTATCAGTAGGTTCCCTGAATCCAGGCCAAACTCCAGGCCACTCTGTACTCACTGAGAGATCCCTTTTCTTGGGAAAACAGACAGCAACCTGTGTGGGGGATCTAAGGGATGGCTGGGGCAGGTAGCCCATAGATGGGTTTGCTTCGGGGCACCCCTCAGACACAGTTGCAGCTATACCTTCAACCCTGATTTTATTTTCATTTATATTGAAAAGCCTTTTTTTATACAGATATTCCTGTCATAGTTTTTCTCTCAGCTCTCCTCCCCATACAGCGTCTCCACATCTTTTTATTCCTCTTTATAAAACAACCAGACAAATAAAGCAAATCAGGGTTATTTTTTTTTAAAAAAGAAAAGGTACAAAGCAAGAAACGCACACACATACATACACACGCACACAGAAAACAAAGCCCAGATTAACACAAAATTAGAGGGGCTGTAGAGTTAGCTCAGTAGTTAAGAGCACTTGATATTTTTGCAGAGAGCCTGGGTTCAATCCTAGCACACAGATGGTGGCTCACAGCCATCCATCACTCGGGCATGCACATGGTGCCAGACATATATGCAGGCAAGACAGAGATATGTATAAAACAATATAAGACAATATACAAAAATACCATCAAGTTCATCTGTGTTGGCCATCTATTGCTGGGCATGGAGCTTGCCAACAAGGGTTTAACTCCAATTTTAAAATAAAGCCTTTGTGTTGAAAAAGCTATATCCAGAAGTGAGTGTGGCACACCGGACCCAAGTACCCATCCCATGCTATCTTCAGTGTAGAGCGGGTATAAGGCCCTTCTCTCTTACAGCTTCCCACAGCCAGCCCTTTGCACAACACAATCCCTGCCTGCCTATCCTCTACAAAAAGCTGCTTTCAGAGAAATCCTGCATGACACCCTTGTACTGCCTAAATAAACTTCAGACCTCTGTCCACCCCCACCCCAGACAATGTGCAAAATGCTCCCCCAGCTTCCTCTGCAGCATAGAGTTTTGTTCTTCTGGCCTCCAGGGAGTCGAGCAAAGCAAGGCCACTGGCTCACAGGTGGATGGTGGAATTGAACTTAGCATGTAGTGCTTGCAGCTGGGCTGGGCTTGTGGGTGCTCCCTGCCTGTGGGTGGGGTGTTACAAAGAAGAGGCAGGAGCAGGTTAACCCTGTTGGGGTCTGTTATGGAGTATTATTTTAAGATGTGTTACATTTGATTTGCTGTAGAATATTTGTCTAATGGTGCAATGGTGTGTTGTGTTTCTTTATGTTGCTTACTTTGTCTGTCTAAAACACCCGATTGCTCTAATGAAGAGCTGAATGGCCAATAGCTTGGCAGGAAAGGATAGGCGGGGCTGGCGGGCAGAGAGAATAAGTGGGAGGAGAAATCTGGGAAGAGGAGCAAGGTAACAAGGAGAGGAAGACACTAAGGGACAGCCACCCAACCACACACCCTCACAGCCACACAGCCACATAGCCACACAGCCACACAACCACACAGCCTCACAGCCTCACAGCCTCACAGCCACACAGCCACACAACCTCACAGCTTCACAGCCTCACAGCCTCACAGCCACACAGCCTCACAGCCACCCAACCACACACCCTCACAGCCACACAGCCACCCAACCACACACCCTCACAGCCACACAGCCACACAGCCTCACAGCCTCACAGCCTCACAGCCTCACAGCCTCACAGCCACACAGCCTCACAGCCTCACAGCCACACAACCTCACAGCCACACAGCCTCACAGCTTCACAGCCTCACAACCTCACAGCTTCACAGCCTCACAGCCACACAGCCGTATAGCCACACAGACTCACAGCCCCACAGCCACACAGTCATATAGCCTTACAGCCTCACAGCTGCATAGCCACACAACCACACAGCCTCACAGCCATACACCCACACAGCCTCACAGCCACACAGCCACACAGCCTCACAGCCTTACAACCACACAGCCATACAGCCACACAACTTCACAGCCTCACAGCCACACAGACTCACAGCCACATAGCCATATAGCCTCACAGCCTCACAGCCTCACAGCCTCACAGCCAGCCACAAAGTATCTTACAGAAGTATGGAAAGGAAAAAGCTCAGAGGCAAAATGTAGATGGGATAATTTAAGTTAGAAAAGCTGGTTAGAAATAAGCCAAGATAAGGCTGAGCATTCATAAGTAATACTAAGTCTCCCTGTGTGATTTATTTGGAAGCTGTGTGGCAAGCCCCACAAAACAGTCAAAAAAGTAAAGAGTAAAAATAATAATAAAAACAGAGGTCCTGGTCTCACAGAAGAGGCCCTTGGCACTCTGGTTTGGCGTGTTCCGCTCCTGAGCCCTAGGGGTCACGTTTAAGGGAGTTACTGGGGAGCAGGACCCAGCTCCTCATACATTAGCGGTAACACAATTGTGCTCAGAGCTGTAGAACATTTTGGTGTGTGCATTATTGATAGCGATCGTATCCCGCCAGCAATGAATTATTGACAGGCCAGACCATAGCTGGTGAGGGGCTGCAGAGCAGCCAGGGACTGAGGGTGAGGTAGGGTGGCAGAGACTCACAACTTTGTGGGAAGGTGTGTGGTTTAGCCAGAAGATTCAAGGGCCAGAGGAAGGTAAACATGAGTGTTTCTCTCAGCCTCTTACCCCTCCTCCATCCTTCCTTCCTGGTCTTCTCCTCCCTCATTCTCTCCCACCCACTCATCCCTATCCCCAACCTCCCTTCTTTCTCCTGCTCTTCATTCATGGCCACTGAGGACTACTTCTGTGGACTGGTAGACATCTAATTGAGCTGAATCTCAGATACTCAGGACTGGGGTCCTGTTTCTTAGCCTAGGAGAAAGCTAGAAGATACACTGAGAGGCCTAGGCTATCTAGGTTGTTGAGACATCTGTCAGTCTGTCATGGAGGTGACCAAAGTCCCTGCAATCATAGGCATGGCTGACACTCAATGGCCATCTTCTTTTCCCTTCTTTTGGTTTGTATTTTATTTTATTTTATTTTTATCTTTGTTGGACAGTGTCTCATGTAGCACAGGCTAGTCCCAAACTCCTGCCATAGCTTAGGATGACCGTGAGCTCCTGCCCCACCTCTCAGGTACTGGGATCACAAATGTTCCCGACCATACCCAGCCTCACTGGTCACTTAATATGTGCCAAGAGTTTAGGCATTTTTGCATAGTTCTTCCAGCAAAAGCAGAAAAAGCCCATTATTCTCAGAGACACGGATGGGCTAGGTGCTCGTTCAGAGTCACACATCCAGTTAGAGCAGGGCTCATGTAACCCAGCTGGCCTCAGACTCTCCTTGCAGCCAAAGATGACCTTGAACTTCTGTTCCTCCTGCTCTCTGAGTGCCACCACACCCGATGTTACTCTGAGGTAGAACCCAGGACATGATATACTCTGTACTATATAGACTGTACACACTGTGTCTGTTGTCCCTGGCTGCTCTTGACCATCACACTGGCTGTGTGCATAGTTGTCCCCCAGTGGGGAGATTAGGAGCAGGTTTTATTTGCTTTTTTTCTTTTTTTGTGTGTGTGTGCTTATCTCTATTTTCCAAATTTTCTACAATGAATATGCATTGCTTTTTGTAATCAGAAAAAAACACACATAGCAAATTATATTTTTAATAGCATCTCTTCTCCTCCAGGGTTCCTGGGTGCCTCTAACCTCTCCAACCCCTCCTCCCTTGGCAGCCCAGTTATGTCCCCAGCTGGGGGGGGGGGGGGGGCTGTGTCCTCCTTGCAGTGAAGAAGATGTCTCCATGATGCTACCTTCTCTCTTCACCTGGTCCAAACTGAGAGCTATGACCAAGGCATCAGGGGGCCTCCCGTCCCTGCTAGGCCTGGCTGCTTCTCCTTTGCTTCCTCAGGGACTGGGCATCTTACCCTACCTCTATCTGCACACAGCAGCTGGGCTGGCAGCTGGGCCAGGGCCAGACTAGCTCTGTAGAAGGAACTCTTGTTTCCAGCACCCAGTACCTCAGCCTCAAGCTGCCAGGTTGCCCAGGGCTCAGCAGCATATTCCCTGACAGGGTTACTCTAAGCTCAGTCACAAGGTGCAGGGCGGCAACTGCCACGTGCTTCTCTGTTCCTGGCTCTCCTGAACACAGTGGGCCAGGAGGGAGCCAGCACCCATGATAGGAGTCACACTGAGGGAGGCTGCGTGCTGCTGCACACTGTCAGTAGTGAGCAGGAGATACCCATCCTCCATACTCACATCCATGCCCGGTCTCTGTCATAGGTTGGTGTCGAGGATAGCAGGTGTTACCAAGGGATGGCATTTCCTGTCTCACAAAGGCCACTGGCTCAAAGTATTGTCTAGATTCACCACAAATGCACACAGACACACACAACACATACACACACACATACATACACACATACACACACACGTACACACACATACACACATATGCACATATGCACACACATATACACATATGCACACACATACACACACACATACACACACGTATACACACATACACACATATGCACATATGTACACACACACATACACACACGTACACACATGTACACATATGCACACACACACTTGTACACACACATACACACATATACACATATGCACACACATATATATATACACGCATACACACACAGAGGTAACCTTCAGAGGACCAGCTAACCAAATTATGGTACAACCCTTCTATAGAATACCACTGCTGCCCCTCCCCCTCTTCCTTCCCCCCTCCCCCCTTCCCTCTTCTTTTCCTCTCCTCCTCCTGTGTCCCTCCTCTCTCCTTCCCTTCCTCCTTCCTCTTCAAGAGGCAAGAGTCTTGATACGTTATCCAGTCTGACCCCAAACTCCTGGGCCTAAGGGACCCTTTTATTTTAGACTCCCAAATGAGCAGGGTGACAGACAGGCCCAGCTTTCCATGGCATATCACACAGGTATGTCCATACAGTAGAATGCCGGATGGCTCTGCACAGTGACCAGAAATAACACCATTGTCACGATGTTGAGTGGAGCCATCACAATACACACGGCCATTTTTGTTTCAGAATGAGACATTTCAGTCATGTTGGTATAAATCCACCTCTCTGATTCTTAGGGACTTATGAGAAATGTCCCCCAAAATGGACAGGAGGGAAGTGAGTTAGCGAGTTAGCAGCTACAGCTAGGGAAGAGCAGGCCAAGGACAAATGAGCAATACCTTCATTGATTTGTGTGAGGGCTTTTCTGCCCATAATCAACAAAACTATAAAACAGACTGAACATGGAGAGACACTCACAGCTATCCATTCATTGGAGGCGGAGCAAGACTGGCTGGTTATAGTTAGCAGGTGGTCCTGTGCAGCCTTGTCTTACTCTGAGTGTTGTGGTGAACAGGTGGCAAGCCTGGTCTCAGCTTGAGAGTTGTACTATTCATTAGTGCCCTGGGGCATCTCTAGGGTGGCCTCCCAGGAAGAATGTGTCTCAAGCATGCTCTCCTAAGAACTTTCTCCATCTTCGTTCAATGTCTAAGCTGTGAAATGTGCCAGTCAGGTACAAGATGTCTGTTCTCCCACTTCAGTGTGGTTGGATATGCATTTCTGAGTGTATGGGAGAGGGAAGACATTGAATAGACCTGGGAAGAGGTGGCCCTGTCCCGCTTGAAAATGCACGTGTAACTCTACTGTTTTTGTGATGCCTGAGTGGGTTCAAGGAACCATTGGCTGTCAGCAGCCACAGGGGGCCCAGGGAGAGTGAATGTTTCCTGAAAAGGTTGAGGACACTGATGCATCTGACAGCCAGGCTCATGGGACACGCCCCAAGTTCACTGGACAGAATAAGGAAATCTCTCCCAAAGACTGAAAGAGAGCCAGCTAGTCTTTCTCTGGATGTGCAATCAATAGAGGTCGATGATGTGGGGACAAGAAGGGTCCTGTAAGTCAAGGGACCTCAGTTACCCCTGACCAAAGATGGTATCTATGAGCAAGAGGCCCAGAGTGTGACCAAGTGACTACTCCTGGGCTGCTAGGCACAATCCAGGTATGTGCTAGGTTGGGCAACTCACTTCAGCAGTCCCTTCAAAGGTCACGATAGTCAAAGAACTAGGCAATCTTATTGGGCATATGGGGAAACTGAGGCTCTGAGAGCTCAGGGGACCCAGAAGTGGAGTGGAAGTTGTGCCCTGCCCTGGGTGGGCCAGTCACTGAGCTAATATTCCCCAACATCCTGCCTTCTCCATTCTCAGCCCCTAGGTTCAAATCTCCGAAGATGGGAAGCAAGTCTAGGGGATCTCACCCACAAGCCAGCTGAAATAATCTATGTGTCTGTGGTTGTCTGTCTATTAGCCTGGTCTGATACTAGGAAGAAGGAGGAAATGGGGGAGCACAGGCCTAGGGCCGGGCAAAGGGAGAGATGGGTCTTAGCCTGGTTCTCCTGCTGATGGGCAAGTCTCCATGAATTTCAGAGACAGGAAATAACAAGGCCACAGTGAGACCAGATTGTTGGGTGGAGACACATCTGGCCCAACCCCCTCCTACAGAGAATGACAAGCCAAGAGTCTCATGGGAATGGTGGTCCTTTCATGGAGGAACCCCTAAAGAGGAGGCAAGGTCTGGAGACGTCCTTTAGGACCAAAGACTCCTGGGAAGTAGTCTGTGAGACAGGACTAAAGGTAGCAACCAAGAAGCTTAACAGAGGTGGGGGGAAGGACGGTATGCTGCCAACACAGCAGCCATGGCCACCAGCGGCCATTGAGCACCTGACATGGGACCAGAGTCATTAGGGAGCCCAGTTTCCCATTCTGTTTAATTCATTTAAAATTTAAAAATGAAGAGTCGATTTGCTTATTGGAAAACTTTTTAATATGTTTAGAAGAACCTGAATACTTTTAGTGAGGTAAATCTTATGAAATCTAAACATTGATCAAATAATTCTAATGAAATGATAGTATCCAAATTGAGAAGAGCTTTCAAAGGTGGCACAAAAGGAATACAATAACTAAGAACCATTTTTACCTTGATTGCATGTTGAAATAAATTATATTTGAGGGCATGTTGAAACTTTACACAAACCTGAAAACTTGAGTTCAGAGAACCCACTTAAAAGCTGGGTGTGGTAAGCTGTGTTTATAATCCCAGAGTTAGGGAGGCAGAGACAGGCAGATCCCTGGGACTCGCCTACCTCGTGAGCCCAGTGAGAGACCCTGTCTCAAGAAAACAATGTGGGAGCTGGAAGCTGACTTAGCAGTGAAGAGCACTGGTTGCTTTTCCAGAGGACCTTATGGTCCTTACGGTTCAATTCCCAGCAATCATATGGTAGCTCACAACCATCTGTAATGAGATCTGGTATCTTCTTCTGCCCTGCAGGGATACATGCAGGCAGAACACTGTGTACATAATAAATCAATAAATTAGTTTACCACTTGATAGTTCTGAAGATCTGAAATGCTGGTGTTCATTGCCTCCTTATAATATGCATTAGCCATAGTAGCTGAGGTGGATGTGACCCTAGGGTATTGTCATGATTCCATGGACATGTAGGATCCCATTTGTCTGTTCTCCAACAGGAAGGGGAAGAACGCTGTGATTCTAAGATTAAAAGTATATTTATTCAAGATACCCAGAATCCAGGACTGCATTGTGAGGACTGGGAGTATGTTTTTAGGTTTTTCTGTCCCCATTCCCTTGTATGTCAACAGACTTCACACCTAGAGAATTCCTCAGTGTGACCAGGCATGAAAAGCTAACCTTACTCTCTTTTCTGCTTAACCCGGTATTTGCACAGGCCCAGGACAGGGGTCACTGCCACCAGCACGGCAGCCTGCTTCTGCCTTCAGTTATGCTGAAGGAGGCACCCAGGAAAGCATAAAGCTGGACAGTTTATCAGATGTGACACATACCATACCTGTTGGCTCTGATGTTGCAGAAGGAAGGTACAGCCCAGAGAAACGCAATCCCAGTTCAAACTGGAAATGTCCACATGAAGGTTACAACCTCTGAAGCGTCTGGGTCTGCCCTGAACTACCTGGAACTCCCTGGAACCATGCAGCTCTGCCCAGTGAAAAGAGGTTGAGGCCAAGGGAGGAACCTGATTGGCTGGCCTGGCCTGTTACATCCTCTTTCCCCCTGGGTCTTCTGTGTACTTTTCACGGGGTGGGTTCTATCATAGCTTTTTTTTTTTCCCCCATTTTGTTTTATTTAAAAAGTTTTTTCCCCATATCTACCACTGCTCACCCTCACTTCCCTCCTCCCAGTCCTCCCTCAGCCTCCTCCCACCCCATCCCCCGATCCATTCCCCAAGGAGGGCAAGGAGTCCCAAGGTGGGTCAGTTCAGTCTGGCGTATCCAGTCAAGGTAGGTCCGAGTCCCTCATTCCAGTGTCAAGGCTGTTTAGTTCCTCTGTAGAAAATGGGCTCTTGGATATCTGTTCATGCATCAGGAACATACTCTGATCCTCCTGCAAGAGGCTCCACAAACTGCCATTTGACTGTCGGCTACCTTTGAAGGGTTTAGTTCCCTTCCATGAAGGTTTCTCAGAGATTGTTTCAGAGTCAGTGACTCTCAATAGCCCCGATCAGCCATCTCTGTGGGTTTCCTCCTCATGATCCTGATCCCTTTGCTCATATACTGTCTCCTCTTTCTCTCTTTAGTTGGACTGGGAGCTAGATCTGGTGCTTAGCTGTGAATCTCTGCTTCTGTCTATCCATTGCTGGATGAAGGTTCTGTAATGACAATTAGGGTGGTCATTCATTTGATTATAGAGAAGCCCAGTTTAGGCACCCCCTCCACTATTGCATGAAGTCCTAGCCAGAGGCATCTTGTGGGTTCTTGGAGGTTTCTTTAGCACCAGGTTTCTTTATAACCTCACAGTAGCTTCCTCTATCAATATATCCCTGTCTTTTTTCCCTCCCTCTCTGTTGCTCCCCTCACTCAACCATCTCCTCTCATGATTTGTTCCCAGCTCCTTTTGCTTGCTCCCCATTATGATACCAATTTACTCAGGAGATTTTCTCTATTTCCCCTTCCCAGGGGGATCCCTAGATGTCTCTCTTAAGTTCCTCCTGTTACTAAGCTGTTCAGGGGTTGTGGTTTGCAGCCTGGATATTCTTTGCTTTATGTGTAAAATCCACATATGAGTGAGTACATATTACCTGTGTTACCACACTCAGAATGGTCTCTCCAAATCCATTCATCTGCCTGCAAATTTTAGGATGTCATTATTGTTGTTGTTACTGCTGAGTAGTACCCCACTGTGTAAATGTACCACAATTTGTTAATCCATTCTTCAGTTGAGGGGCATCTATGTTGTTTGTAGTGGGATTCAGACATTATTCAGGAAGACCTAGAGGTGAAGCTTTTAGGTCTCAGGACCCTGGATGGGGTGTGGCCAACCCCTGATTAAAAACCCCATGACATGCTGACGTTCCTTCCTGTTTATTCCTACATTCTCCAAAAAAAAAAAAAAAAAAGTAACATCATCACTTCATAACACAGTTCCACTCTCCAAAAATTGCCTTAAAGTTCAATTTATATCAATAAATATTTATATGACCCCTTAATAAGTATTTGTCCCTTATATAATCATTTATAAATAAATAATTCTACAATATCTGGTGCCCAGTTGTTTCTAGGTTCTTGCTATTATGAATAATGCTGCTATGAACATAGTTGAGATAATGTCCTTGGGGTACAGAATGTGCATCCTTTAAATATATGTTCAACAGTGGTATTGCTGGATCCTTGGGAAGATTGGCGGTTCCTCAGAAAACTGGAAATTATACTGATTTCCAAAGTGGCAAATAGAGATAGTTTGACTTTTTCCTTTCTAATTTGTATCCTTTTAATCTCCTTTTGTTCTCTTATTGCTTTAGCTAAAACTTTGAGAACTATATTGAATAGATAAGGAGAGAGAGGACAGCCTTGTCTTGTTTCTGATTTTAGTGGGATTGCTTTGAGTATTTCTCCATTGAGTTTGATGTTGGCTGTCGGCTTGCTGTATGTTGTCTTTATTATGTTTAGGTATTTTCCCTGTTGAATCTTCCACTCCAGAGATTCTCTCTTCCATCTCTTGCATTCTGTTTGCTATGTTTGCACCTGTAGTTCTGGTTTGTTTCTTCACATATTTTATTTCCAGCAATGCTTCAGTCTGTGTCTTCTTCATTGCTTCTATTTTAATTTTTAAATCTTGAAATTTTTTTCACCTGTTTGATTGCTTTTTCTTGGATTTCTTTGTTTTCTTTCGGGGATTTGTTTATCTCTTCAATTTTTGGTTTCTCTTTTCTTCTATTTCTTTGAGGGATTTTTTCACATCCTCTTTTAAGGCTTCTATTATCTTCATGAAGTTGTTTTTTAGGTCATTTCCTTCTGATTCTTCTGCATTGCCGTGCTCAGCTCATGTTGTAGATCCACCAGATTCTGGTGGTGTCTTGTTGTTCTTTATGTTGTTATATGTATTCTTGCACTGGCGTCTGCCCATTGCTTCCTGGAATCAACGCAGGTTTTGTCTGTATTTCAGGAAGCTGATTTTGGTGCAATCTGTTCTGGCTGTGTCTGTGTCTCAGGAAGCCTCTTTTGGTCCTGTCTGGGCTCTTAGTCCACTTTGTAGGTAGTGTATTCTGTGTCACAGTGACCCCTCGTAATCCAATAGGTGCTGACACACTGTGGGTCTCAGGTAGCTGCTCTTAATCTAACAGGAACTAAAGAACTCTTGATCCGATGGGCACAGAGGATCTATGGGTCTCCAGTTGCCACTGAGGTTGCTGGGTGATGGGATGGTTTGGGGGATGGGGTGCTGTTTTGTAGCTGGGGGTGTCCCGCAAACTGGGTTTTACTGGGGCTTCTGGCCTGCAGGAGTTTTCTCGCTGGCCTGGATTTAGGGGAGAGATGAGTGGAGTGGGGTTCCAAGGGCTGTGTCCCAGGGCCTGGTTCCCAGAAACCAGGCTCTCTGCCTGGGCTGGATGGAGCGACACTCCCCTTTTGGTCTGATGGATGCAGAGGATCTCTCTACCACATCTCTTGAAGTCACCTTTGAGCTGGTCCTTGTCACAAAGAGAAACCTGGGGACAGAAATCTACATGGTCCCCTTATCCCATACCCAGTGTCCATCAGACCTCTACATCGAGGGAGATAGAGAATAAGTTCTGTGATGTCACCACATTTAGACAGACGAAGCTAGACTGGGTGATGTCACAGGTCAGCAAAGGAATCAAGCATTCTGCTCTCTGTTTCCCTTCAAACACTTCTCTCTGAACACAGCCTCACTTTTCAGAAACAGCCCCAAATGGGCTGGGAGTGTGGCTCAGCAGTAGAGTGCTTTTCTGGTTTGGAGAAAGTCCTAGGTTCCCTCCCTCGCACTGAAAATACAAAAACGAAACAAGAAACATAAAACAAAACCCCAAAGCCATAATAGACCCATTTCATCAGTGTATTCAGTCAACAGACGTCTATCTTGAGGCACACTAACATTTCTCCTTTAATTTCCGTAGTGGGTACTGAGCATGTTCAGCCCTCATAAACCAAGCTCTTCCTAAAGGAGATCCCAGACCACCAGGCCCCTCCCTGCCTGAGTTATCCCAGGGACACTGCCCATGCTGCTTTCACAGTCTCACAGAGGAGCATCCTCCCTCCTTCATTTTTGCAAAGCCTGCAGTTGCTCATCTTCTTGGTCCAGGCTCACTGGGTTTCTAAACTTTTACCTGTCAGTGGTGATAATTTTAAAAGGTCATGCCGTGTATAGACTAGCTTGTCTGAAGGAAGTGAATGGGAAAGAAGCCTGGGAGCCCCTCCTTATCTTTCCCTCAGTAGCCACTTCTGGGCTGCTGCTGGGTGAAGCCCAGGGCTCCCTAGAATACAGTTTTCAGAGCACTGTAGCACAGACAAGCTTAGGAGTCAAAAAGACTGGAACCCAGACCATCATCTTGCTATGTAGTAAGCTTTGTGTTTCTGTTGATCAAATGAAGAGGTTAGGATGGATGGAACTAGAGACAATCACAAGCCTACCAGAAAAGACATTCACTACCCACAGAGACAAGACAGTGACTCCACCAATCCAAAAACAGGTTCTGCATGCCTCTGGCTCCTTTGGTCTCTATTTTTCTCAGATCTTGTTAGATGTAGGTGTATGTCTCTGCAAGGTCAGGACTGACCAGTCAAGAAGCTGACAAAAAGCTCATGTCTGCACATGAGTACCAGTGACTACTGAAGGTGTGGGTCTGTATGAAGCAAAGGCTGATCCTCTAGCAGGAGCAGCCTAGGGATGCCAAGTTTCTCTATAAGCCCACCTCTGTGCTCTGCCCTGCCACAAGCACACCAACCACTGCACCAGGCTGTGAGAGGCAACCCTGCCTCAGCCACCTCCCACCACCCATGCCAAGTTCTGTTCTCTGTGCAGTTAAACAAGCCAACAAGTAAAGATTAGCACATGCTTAGGAGATGGGTAGCACATTGTTTTTACATAGAATCTTATGTAGTCCAAGTTGACTTAAAACTCACTTTGTAGCTGAAGGTGATCTGGAACCCCTGATACTCCTGCCTCTACCATGTATGTGCTAGATGTGTCCCTCTGTTGTATAGCTGTTTTCTCCTGATTGAAATATTCCACCCTGAAAGGAAGCTCCTTAAGATACAGAAAGTTCTAAAGGAAGGTTCATTAAGACTCAAGATGTAGACAACACAACACACAAGTCTCAGGAAAATCCCTAAAACTCACATGACCCCTTCCCTTCTCAAGGTTACTTAGTATTAAGAAGTGTTGGAGACAGGAGACTTTACAACTTGAGGAGCTGCCTGCATGTCCTTCAGAGCTCCAGGGTTCCAGCTTTCATGAGTCATCACACATGCTGGGGTGGACTTTCAAGAGCCTTTGAGTCATCTAAGCTTCTAACAGTAACTTCAACCATGCTCCTATAAGTTACCCCAATAAACTCTTTATGAGTTTGAGACCAGCCTGGTCGACAGAGTGAGTTCCAGGACAGCCGTGATTAAACAAAGAAATCCTGTCTTGAAAAACCAATAAATAAATAAATAAATAAAATATTAATAGAAGGACTGAAGATATAGGCCAGTAGTAGAGTCCCTGCCTAGAAGCCACCAGGGACTGCAGGCATGGCTCAGTGACAGAGGGCTTGTCTAGCAATTTTGAGACTCTGGTTTTAGTTCCCAGTGCTTCAAAAATAAAAAATAAACTAATAAAATAAAATTACAGAGGCAGAGGAGCCAGAGTGTAAAGCCTGGCTCCACACTGTCTGCTAAGCTGCACAGCTTTTAAGAAAGACGGTAGCAATATGCTGGGTCTTTCCTCAGCACCAAGTTCAAGGTCCTGCCAGAAAGAAAAAGAGAAAAAGGAGTTTGATAAATATGACATCATTGCTGGGGGTGGGGGAGGAAGAGAGAAATCCTCAAAGGACACTTCAGACACCTCTGTTTAATGCATTGAGCAGGGAAGGTTAATTACAGAATAGGAGCACCTGAGGGTGCCCACCCTTGGCACTTTTTATTTATTTATTTTGTGTGATTAGGAAAGGGTGGACTCATTGCCACAATACACATTCTCAGGTCAGAGAACAACCTTTGGGAGTTGGTTCTCTCTTTCTACCACGTGGGTTCCAGGGCTCGAACTCAGGACCTAGGGCTTGGCAGTGAGCACCTTTACCCACCTTTACCCTCCAATCAGCCCGGTGCTCAGCTATTCAATACAGCATCTTTCTGATTCTAGCCAGGCCCTCCAGGCAAGTAAAAGACCAGAAAGGCAACCAAATTGACAAAAATTAACAAGGTTCTCTCTACTAAAAATGACACATTGCTCTATGTAAAAAAAGAAATCTGATGAATCTACAGAAAAACTAGAGGAGTTAATAAGTAAGTTTCACCATGCAGCGGAGAGATCAATGCTAAAAAGTCAATTGTGTTTCTACACTGACAACAAACAGCTGAGATTTTAAAAAATTTCAGTAGCATGTGTAATAGCATTGAAATAAGAAGTACTTAGAGATGAATCTGGTGAGAGGGGTGACGTTTCTGAACACATTGTAGATAACATTGGTGATACAAATTAAACACCTAATATCGTTAAGAGATCAGATCTCAGATTTGGTGTGGAGATAGAAGGCAATCATCGTCCCAGCAGGCTCCTTAGCTGACATCCACAGGCTGTCTTGAAATTTACATGGGAATAGCACAGGGTTGGGAATAATCAAAATCCTCTTACAGGAGAAGGGCAAACTGGAGAGCTAAGGCTGCCTGGTTTCTTGGCTGGCGTATTGAGAAGGCTTCACAGACAGAACAGACTGATGTAAAGACAGGAGAGGAGAGCTAAGAGATCAGCCCACTCGTGGGTGCACAACAAAGTTTTAATCTGGACCAAAGGAAAAGTCTGAAGTATAAAATGGTCTTTTCAGCCAATTGTGCCAGGATGATTGGATATTCCAAGACAAAAAAAAGAAAAGGAGGAAGATGTTGAGGAAGAGAGAGGAGAGAAGGGGGGGGAGGGGACAAGAAAGAGAAGGGGCACTAGGTGGAGAGGTTTCAGAGGCAGGCCGATCTCTGTGAGTTTGAGGCCAGCCTGCTCTACAGAGTGAGTTCCAGGACAGACACGCTGTGTTGAAAAACAAAACCAAACAAACAAACAAAAGAAGGAGGAGAAGGGCCAAAGAAGTCCATAAGTTGGAACCTTATGTAATGTTCAAAGGGTAACTCAGGGGCTGGAGAGATGGCTCAGAGGTTAAGAACACTGGCTGCTCTTCCAGAGGATCAGGGTTCAATTCCCAGCAGCCACAGGGTGGCTCATGGGTGTCTGTAACTCTAGTTCCAGCGGGACCCTCTCTTCTGGCCTCCTCAGGTACCAGGCACACACATGATGCACATACAGGCAAAACACTAATCCACGTAAAATAAAAATTTAAAACAAGCCAGGCAGTGGTGGCACGTGCCTTTAATCCCAGCACTTGGGAGGCAGAGGCAGAAAGATCTTCATGAGTTCAAGGCAAGCCTGGTCTACACCAGGGCTACACAGAGAAACCCTGTAATAAGAAGTTTCTGGCCCAGACTTTTGGGCCTAGCCCGGAGGTTTGGACCCACTTGCAGCCCCGCTGTGGCTTAGCCCCAAATAATCACACAAAGGCTTATATTAATTACATGCTGATTGACCTATGGCTGAGGCATATTGCTAACTGTTAACTCTTAAACTAACCCATGATTAACTAAGCAGCTTAGTATTTTTTCTCAGAGCAGCATCCTGGCTGCTTTTCTTTGTGTCTGCTGGTGTCTCTCTCCATTGGCGTGTCTGCCTTGCTCTTCCTGTTCCCAGAGTTTTCTTCTGGTAGCACCGCTCACACTTCCTGTCTGCCTTCTGCCCAGTCAGCATTTTGTTACACCAACAAAAGACACAAATATTTTCAATGTAGCAGAACATAATTGCACTACAAAATTCTGTCTTGGAAAAAAAAAAAAAGTAACTAAGAATGGATTATTGACCCAAATGTTAAACCCACAATTGCATACATCTTTATGGAATTTTTCCCCCTATTATAAACCTGTTGTATCACAAAATGCTTGAGGTCTGGCTAAGTTATAAGTAACAGAAATTCAAGTCTTATAGTTCTGGAGACTGGGGAGTTCAAGGTCTCATGCAGTGTCTGAGCAGGGCCTGCTTCATAGCTGGCACTTTTCACCCTACCCTCACTTGGTGGAAACAATAACATTGTCCTCACTTGGTAGAAGAAATTAAAGGGTCGAGAGGGCCATGTAATTCTCTGGAGGGCAGAGCCCTCGTGGCATTGTCATAAGGCCCAGTACCTTCTAATCACCACTGCCTTGGAGACTAGACTTCAGGTTACCAACATTAGAGCAATTCAAACATTATAAATACCTCCCACCTTGGATTAGAGCATGTGAAAGATGTCCATTCTTGGCTCTTCTTCCAATATTGTACCGGCGATTTTAGGCATTGCAATAAGGCAAGAAAAATACTTTCCAAGACTATTGGAAAGGAACAAAAAGATTCCTTATTTAATCCAAAAACAATCAATGGAGTATGCCTGGTATATGGAGAGCAAGTGAAGCCCTGTGTAAATGAATGTGTGTTGTTAATGTAGACCCCAGTGCCCCAATCCCATAGGAATGACAAAGCCTTCTGGTCCAAGTGCAAATGTTAACAGCATGTGCAGAAAATATCCACCATAGCTTTCTACCCCCAGATATTAATTTCTTTAAGACTGTTCCTACCAAGGCTGACTAAACCTGCCTCCTTGTTTGTTTATCTACAATAATCCTACCTCTTTGTTCAGTTTTATCCAATAACTACCTGTATATAGTAAATACTCAGGACTTCTGAGGTGCTGAGGCACCTCCATCAGAGAGCCTCCACCAGATTCCAGCTTTTCTATGTGTCTCTATGCTTCTTCTCTTCATGTTTTGATGCCTCACTCAGGTCAATCCCTGGAGCCACGCTGGATGTGGCAGTCTGAAATTCCAAGAGTTTGAGAACAAAATGACCAACACTAGTTAGCCAAAGTCAGTTGAAGGGTATACAAGGTCAAGAGATAAAATTAATTGTATTCCACACATAATTAGGACATGAGATTTAAAATACTTTACTAGCATAAAAATTTTAAACATAAATAAATAATAGATAATAAATAAATAAAATAAAAATCTCTCTCCCAAGTTATAAAGCAACCCTGAGAAAAATTAAGAAAATGAAGAAGATACTGTTTATGTTTGGGAGACTGGAGTAATATGTGATGTTAATAAACCGAATGTTAATAAATACATTCAATGCTATCCTATTGGAGGCACCAACATTCTCTTGTTAATAATATTAATATTAATGTTTCTGGGCTCCAAGGAACAGCTGGCATCCTATTTTTTTCTTTTCCTTTTTCCCTGCAATCTCAGCTCCCTGTGTGATTTCCTGGAATAGCATTCAGAGGTTGCCAGTTGAAGGCATTCATTGAAACTCTCAATGGACCCTCAGAATTAAAGTCCAGCTCAGGTGTAAGAGATCCACAAAAAAAGAGAAACATGTCCAAGGACCCCAGTCTAGTTGAACAGGGACCAATCTAGAATATGAACAAAGTTCCCATTTGGGAAAGAGACAAAGGTCCTCTGAAGTTGAACAGGAGATTAAGCAGAACCTGACGCCAGCCAAAGATCTGGAGGTTAGCCATTGGGGTAGCAAGCAGTCAGAATTCCAGTACCTCAGAACATAACTCAATTTGTAAAAACCTGATGCCTTTCAATGTACTGTGTCTAAGGCAATTAATCAAGATGTAGCCCAGGTACAGGCCCTGGCTACATGGAATGGAGAGACTCTGAGCTTACCTGGTGGGGGAGCATCTGCACACCAAGGCAGACCTTCTACGTCAGAGCTAGGCTGTCTGGCACTGACTTCCCTTCTGGGGGCTGGTTTGTCCAAGCCCATATGTCTGCCCCGCTGAACCTGACCTGGAATGAAGCCAAACCTCAGAGTTTTTCACCAAGAGAGACAGGCCCACCCTTCATCTCTGGTCATGGGATTAGTGACTTGACAGTGAATGAGTGTCTTGAGACCAGCCCCATGACCCTACTGGGCAGAAAGGCTGATGCCATCTCCAAGTCTTTTGGGGGCCTCTACATGTGATTTTAGATGCTCTGTGTTAATAAATAATAAAGCCTGATGGTCACGGGAAAAGACCTTGAGATACACAAACTACACTATGAATTCTGTTTCTCTGAGACGTAGATTAAAATAGCACATGTAAGCTGGTAAGATGGTTCAGCCAATAAAGATGCTCGCTGTGCAAGCCGGGTAACCCGAATCACATATTCAGAACGCACATAAAAGGTGAATAGAGGAAGCCCACTCTCAAAGTTGCCCTATGGTCTCCACCTGTGTCCCCTGTCATAATGGCAATAACAAGAAAAACATGGCATGTAAAATACATGTGCGTGGTGATTAAATGCCTTACAGAAGTCACATCCTTCATGGTTAGAAACATATTAGGATTAGGCAGGTAGAGGCACTTGCTGTCAAACTTGAAGCCTTGAGTTCCATTTCTGGGCCCTCCATGGTAGACGAAGAGCACCCCAGTTCCTACATGGGCTGTAATGCAGGTGCCTGAGTGGGGCTACACACGGTAAATAGACAAATTAGTGTTAGGTGTTCACAAATCATTCCCATGTTGCTGCATGATATCACAGCCTCAGACACTGTTGCTTCTTTGAGGTGGTGTAGAAGTTCCTTGCACATTCTGCATTGTATACAAACATCGTATCAATTGACTTACCTTTTTAGCACAGGAAAAAAATAAAGTTGGGGGATTATCATCTTCTCATTTGGCCACGTGGCTTATATGCTAGGCACCGTTTTTTGACATTTTATATTTAGACAAATGCACATTCCGTTCATATTAAGATTTATTTTACTGTAAAAGCTTAACAAGCTGTTTCCAAGATAAGTAGAACTTTAGAATGTCAAAATAATATTGAAAGAGACAACAAGAGGGCTTTTGTCATCAAACCAGAAGATCTGAGTTTGATCCCCAGGGCCTACAAGGAAGAAGGAGAGAATCAACTCCCACAAGCCATCCTCTGCTTCCCACAAAACATCATAGCACATGTACCTCCCACGATGAGTAAGCAAATAGGTAAATCTAATTAAAATGATCTACCCTAACACATAGAGTGTGGTATTAGGGTGGGGGTCTGAGAATCTAGAACAGAGCACAGCCCACTGGTTCTGATGAAAGCATCCACAGAAATTCAAGGGGAAGAGGAAAACCTTTCCAAAAGACAGAAACTCCTGGTTATTCATGTGGAGAAAAGGCCGCTATCCTGGGGGCTTTGTGTGTCAACTCGACAAGAGCCAGGTCATCAGAGAGGAAGGAGCCTCAGCTGTGGAAATGCCTCCTTGAGATCCAGCTGTAAGGCATTTTCTCAGTCAGTGGTCAATGGGGGAGGGTCCAGCCCATTGTAGGTGGTGCCATCCCTGGACTGGTGGGCCTTGGCTCTCTAAGAAATCAGGCTGCCATGGTGAGCAGGCCAGTGAGCAGCACCCCTCCATAGCCTTTGCCTCAGCTCCTGCCTCCATGTTCCAGCCCTGTTTGAGTTCCTGCCCCGACTTCCTCCAGTGAAAGACCATGATCTGGAAGTGTGAGCCAAACAAACCCTTTACTCCTCAACTTGCTTTTGGCCATGGTTTTGTTGCAGCAACAGAAACCCTAACTAGAAGAGCCACCTTCCCCGTCCACGATGGATAGTTAGGACTGCATCACACACTTCAACGGAATTTAATTCCTAATTATCTGAAAACTTCAGAAAGGAAACACAGGATACACAAACTGCCATGATAACAAAAGAAGCATAAAGAACTGATCTCTACCAAACTTTAAAAATGAGAAGTCAGGAGGATGGGGAGGGGTGTCAAGGCTAGCCTGGGCTCTCTGATATTCTCTCTTTAAAAAAAAGTTCAATGAAAACAATGGCTCTTTGAAAGACACTGTTAGGAAAGTGGAAAGATAGGGTCAGTGGTGGTGGCTCATGCCTTTAGTCACAGCTCTCGGGAGGCAGAGGCAGGTAGATCTCTGAGTTCGAGGCCAGCCTGGTCTACTGTTGAAGTTCCAGGACAGCCTGGTCTACTGTTAAAGTTCCAGGACAGCCTGGGCTACACAGAGGAACCCTGTCTTGCCAACAACAACAAAAATGGAAAGAAATAGAAAGACCACAGACTCGGGTGAAGACTCACTTCACCTCTAGCTAACACAGACTGTATACACAGGATATTTATGGAACTCCTGCCAAATCCGCAACAAAAATGAGGCAATAGATTTCAACAGACCCTTCATTAGAAAACTGTTGTCAGATGGCTGATAAGCACATAGAAATGTACCCGGTATTAACTCAGCAACCAATGAGAGCATAGCAACACAAACGTACATCAATTCCCTCTTCTGGCTAACATGGAAAGATGGCTGACCATATCACATGTTGGCAACTGGGCTTTCACACACTGACGATAGGGGTATAAGATGGCATTGACATAATGAAGTTTTGCCAATTTTATTTTTAAAAATGTATGGGGAGTCTGGAAGGATGGTTCAGTGGTTAAGAACACTGACTGTTCTTCCAGAGGATCCGAGTTTAGTTTCCAGCACCCACATGGCAACTCATATAACCTCTGTAGCTGCAGATCCAGAGGATCTGAACTTCCTCTTTTGACCTCCATAGGCACCATGTGCAAGCGTGGCTTAGAGAGATACATGAAGACAAACACTCTTCCATATAAAAATAACTTCAATCTCAGCAAATTCTCTTACCTGCTGAGCCACCTCCCCAGACTCTTGGTAGTTTTCTAGAAAGCTAAATATATACTCACCAGATGACCCAGGAGTTTTCCCCATAGGTATTCACTTTAGGGATGAGAACATATGTCCACAAAGAATATTCACAGAGCTTTGTTCATGCTAGACCAGAATGGGAAACAATCAAAATGTACACAACTAAAAGAACAGGAAAAAATAATGTGATCCACTTGAGTAATTAATATGGCTAAGAAATAACAAAATATAAACTTCCGATGTGGACCAGCTGGTTGAATGTGTCACAAGGCTTTGAGAAGGAAACTGCTCACAGAGGACACACTCCATTTAGATGAAGTCTGGAGACAGACAAGGCTCACCTGCAGTCCCCAAAACTCTTAAGTGTGGCTAGAAAGGGGCCAAGGTTCTCTGAGAGGGTGAAGGCATTTCTGTCCTGATGGGGTTCCCAGTGCTAGGCACTTGCCTAGATTCACAGAACTTCACATTTAGAATCTGTATTTCCCTTTGTGTAAATTATACCTTAACCACATTGGGGGGGGGGGGCAGCCGTGACAGGAGAGAGCAGAATGTGATTGTCCTGGTTCTTTGACTTTGACCTTCTCCACCCTCATCAATCCCTGGTTGAGTGGGCACCAACACTCAGCAGTGTCTTTCTAGGTCTTTTTTTTTTTGTTTTTGATATTTTTTTAAATGCATACAGGTGTTTTACCTACATATATGCATGTGCACTGTGTGCGTGCTGATGCCTGTGGGAACCAGAAGAGGGCACTGGATTTCCAGGAATTGGAATTACAGGTGGTTGTGAGCTGCCATATAGGTGCTGGGAATTGAACCTGGGACCTAAGAAAGAGCAGTCAGTGCTCCTAACCACTGAGCAACCTTTCCCCGTTCCAGCTTTCAAGGTCTTAATTTGCACATATGTCCTTGAGTGATGGGGCTATCTTTGGTCAGTGGCCCCTGGAAATTTTTTTTATAGCTCCCTTTATTTGCAGCTCAAGTTTTCCCTTGTTGAAAATATCATATCACACAACTCATCCGTTCAAAGAAATGAGTAAAATCTGGAAAGCTTAGCGATGCTCAGAGAAAGCACGCATCTCTGAACAGACACATATAACGACTGTGTGATCCCACTTTAACATGCCAACAAGCATAGCGCTTTCAAAACAGCCCATCCATAGCCCCTGCCAATAAAAGCTAGACAGGCCCAAGTTCACAGTCAGGGGTAAAAGAGATTTTGTGGCAAATGAGCAAAACTGAAGGGAATCTAAATATTCAGAAGCCGATGCATTGAGTACTTCACTTCCAACGAGAACAGATTCAAGTGTTAACAGTAGATGGAGAAGGAGCTTCACTATGTCTCCCTTACTCTCTCTCTCTCTCACACACACACATACAATTTATTTTCTCTAAAATGTACTTAAAGTCACTAAGCTGTTTACTTATCATAGAGAGGCTTTTCAATGTATGTTTCAGCAAAATGAAATGGAAAATGGTCATGGTGGCCAGCAGCGCATCCCAAGGGACTATTATCTACAGAAGGACCTCCTTCCTCCTGCCCTTCCAGAAAGCGCATGTGAATCAGCTCGGACTGGTTCCCACCGGAGGACATGTCTGGCATTTGTCCTGAAAATGACAGTCCGTTATCTTCAGCGCTGGCTCAGCCTTTAAGAGAACTGCAGTCCCAAACTCAGAACCACGAGAAACATGACAAAGAAGGTTGTCTGTCTTCCAAATTCCTTCCGAGTTAGCCCTTGCCTTTAGTTTAAGTGACAGTTCTAAGTTCAGCGACTGCCCTTCCACCCCAATGCAAGCCATACAGAGTTACAATTCTCCAAGAAAGCTGTGTTTTATATAGAAGTTGATTTAAATATGAACCTCACGGAGTGGATTATTTACATGGTCTTTCCCTCTCTGAAAAGAATAGGTACTGCATTTAACTTGATAAACTATCTACTATTATATGAACAATATTGGAGGCGTCATATAAACAATCCTGGAACTGGATGTTATTGGCACAGCAAAAGGAAGCCATATGTGCCAAGCGCGGTATTCCTATAGTTTCTAGATAAATATAGAATAAGATAATTTTAGATTTTTTTTTTTATTAAGTAAGGTATCTCACTGTTCACCTGAATTCATTGAAATTGGAATGTCTCAGCAGTCAACTATGAGAAAGCAGGAAAAGGTTGTTGTAGTGGGATTATGTTGTTACACTGTATATAATTTTCTCGCCTATTGATTTAATAAAAATGCTGATTGCCCAAAGGCAGACAGGAAGTGTGGGAGGGGCTACCAGACTAAGAAAGCTCTGGGAACAGGAAGCACAGAGCAGAAATGTCACAGAGACTCCAGAGTTGCCAGACAAGCCGTAAGAAGCAGAGGACAACTATGCTGCTCTGAGAAAAGGTACCGAGCCCCATAGCTGAACAGGAAGAATCATGGATTAGTTTAAGGGTAAAGAGTTAGCAAGTTATATGCCTGGGCCTTAGGCCGATCAGCCTAAAAGTAATGTAAACATCTGTGTGTCTCTGTTGGTCTATAGATCTGGAAGTCCAGGTCATGAGACTATACCAGAAAGTCGGGCCAGAAACCTAATTCAACAGGTTGTCCTTTGCTAGTGGAATGGGCTGTCACGAGAACACAGTCTGTCCCCAACAGAGACCTCAGATAAGTTCTTTTCCTCAGGATTTTACTTTCCTTTAAAAAAATTCTTTTTTACTAATGTGAGTGTATGTGCCTGCTTGTTTGTATGTGCTCCACATGGATGCAATATCCACAGTGGCCAGCAGAGGGCGTGTGGTCACCTGGAACTGAAGCTACAAAAAGTTGTGGCTTTTGGGAACAGAAAGTGGGTCCTCAAAGTGCTCTTAACTGCTAAGCATGAGAATGTTTCAGTCTTTCCAGATGGGGTGACCCACGCCTTTAACATCAGCACTCAGGAAGCAGAGGCAGGCAGATCTCTGAATTTGAGGCCAGCCTCGACTATAGAGTGAGTTCTAGGACATCCAGGGCTACACAGGCTAGACAGGCTATCCCTGTCTCAAAACAAAATTCTCCACCCCCAATCCCCCAACCCCTTACCCTGGAGCTTCCATAAATTCTCCTGTCTCTGCTTCCCTCTTGCCACGGGCGTGTAGAGATTACAGACATAGACTACCACATCTGGCTGCACATGTGTTCTGGGTTTACATGTGCAGGCTCATGCTCTTGTCCCAAACACTTTACCCACTGAGCTGTCTTCTAGCTCTTCAGATTCCTTTTTAATGTGCTCACAGTCAGTGTCTATCTCCAGAGCAACCAGTAAGAAAGCATAGCCCGGAACAGAAGAACATGGAATTTTCCACAGCCCTTCAGATTGCATCAGGAATCAAGGGGTCCTGCACTCCATGTTGCTTTCATGGGCACTGGAAGCAGATGCCTGGCTTTGAGCCTGTCTCTGTCCCTAAAAAGTGGGATCATCCAAGTCTCAGCTCTTCTGTTTTCAAAGTGCAAATGGCCACAGCTCTCCCCTCTTGCTTATCACGGCTATTGACAGCTAATTCCTTGATGTTCCCAGCTGGAAGGGCTGAAACTATCACTGTGTGAATCAACCAGTGTAGTAGGAGGTTTTTGGCCCAGACTTTCTGGCCTAGCCTCAAGGTTTAGGCCCGCAGACCCGCAGATCCACAGACTCACAGACCCACAGACCCACAGACCCGCAGAGACACACAGAGGCTTACTATAGTTTTAGGCTGTTTGGTCTAAGGCCCAGGCATACAACTTGCTAGCTCTTTACCCTTAAACTAACCCATGTTTCTTCCTGTTCAGCCATGCGGCTCGGTACCTTTCTTTAGAGCAGCATAGTTGTCCTCTGCTTCTTCCGGCTTCTCTCTGGCATTCTGCTCTGTGCTTCCTGTTCTCAGAGTTTTCTTTGTTTGGTAGCCCCACTCACACTTCCTGCCTGTCTTTGGCCAATCAGCACTTTTTATTAAACCAGTGGATGGGATAATTATTTACAATGAAACAACACAATCTCCTACAAACCAGGGTCCTTATTTTTAAATAATGACCACTTTTGAGCATACCAGTCAATCTCTGCCCACAGCTGTGTGCTGGGAAATCCATGGAACCTGAACTTACAGCATCCAAACTGGAGTTCACCACTTTCTCATAGGCCCTCATCATGTTAACATTTCTCTTCCCAATTCCAAGTCCCCCAAGTCTCTGGCAAAACGTTCAGAGACTTCCTTTTCCCTCTATGTGTCCCCCAGGTACACTCTCTCTGGCCCTGAGACAGATCCTCTTGCTCTAGGGCCACTCAGTGGTCATCTCCCTCACCACCCGTCCCCCCTCAGACGGATAACCCAAAGATGCTCCCTGACACAGCACCCCTGAGGCCTTCTGCGGTCAGTCAGCAACTGTGACTCTCTGGTATCTCCATAATCAGGTCTCAGCTCCAGCACATAGGACTAGCCCTGACTGGGACTGCCCCTTCTCGTCTCCTTTTTCCTGGTGTCTGGTTGTGCAGCTTCCTGACACGCCTGACTTCTCACTTTATTGCCTCAGGGCCTTTGTCTGCGATTCATCTTTATCCCCTTTTCCATGCTTATGGCTTCATTTTATAACCTCTGGGGGGAACCTCCCAGCACCCTAGCTTTAGGACAGTGAACCCACCCAGGCCATGTCAAGGCATGCTTGTCCATAACCAGTGGCCATTATATAAGCCGAAGTTCTGTGGATAGGAAAAAATCAGAACCCCCTGTTGGAGATGATTGTGAATGTCAAGATGGGCAAATCTCAGACTTCTTCCAAGATACTCAACCATCCTCAACTGTCAGGATCATCGGAAGTAAGGGCAGGGTGCCGAGAAACTACCATGCCTAACAGGGTCCTGAAGAGTCACAATGGGATTGGACCTGGACTAGGACCCCAACATAGAATGGTGATATAAGGCACAAGCCAAGGTACTTGGGTTAACTCTAGTTCATCATAATGCACCATCATGGGTGCATCATTTGAAGCAAATATCCCATATATGTGTGTTAGACATGACAAAGTGAACTGAGGGGTGTGGGGAAACATTCTGTATCGTACTTTGCATTTTTCTGTAAATCAAAACCTTCACTAAAATAAAGTTTGCTTTCGTAAATTGGCAATAAAAAAAATTCGAAGCCCAGTGTGGTGGCACTTGCCTGTAACCTCAACAATTAGGCAATAAAGGTAGAAGGATCATGAGTTCATAACCAACCTGGGCTACAAGAGGCCCAGTCTCAAAATAAAAGAAAATTAGAGACAGCACGGTGGCTAAGGACAACTTTTGGGAGTCAGTTTTCTCTTCTTGACGTGGGAGATCCTGGGAGTGAACCTGATGAGGTATGGCTGCAAGTGACTTTATCCAAGGAGCCATACATGTATACATATGTGTGTATGTATATATGGTCCATGGTATGTGTTCCTGTGTATGTACATATGTGTGCATACACGTGGAGGCCAGAGGTCAACATTAAGTGTCTTCCTTAATCACTCCTCACGTTAAGTTTTAAAAAAGGGACTCTCCCTGAACCTAGAGATTATCTAGTATGTACACTGTCTGGACAGCAAGTCTCAGGGACCCTCCAGTACCCACTTTCTCAGTACAGGGATTACAGGACTCACTGAGCCCTGCTATTTACTTGGTGTTCTGGATCTGAACTCTCCCGCCTTCCTGTTTTGCAGCAAGCACTTTCCTGGCTTAATCAATCTTTGGCTCTCTCATCTCATTTTTTCCCCCTTCAAGAGAGGGTTTCTCATGTAGTCCTGGCTGTCCTGGAACTTGTTCTATAAACCAGGTTGCCCTTGAACTCAGAAATTCTCTGGCCCCTACCTCCTGAGTACTGGGATTAAAGTCTCTTGCCACCACCTCCTGGCCTCATCTCAGATTTTTAAAAGGGAGTTCTGTCTTGAGATCTGCCTTGTCTGGGTGGGACTCTCCATTGCTCTCACTTAGATTTTGGTCCATTTACTACCTGGGTCTCATTGCCTTCATGTGTGAATGGGACCCCAACAGCACTTACCATGTGTGTGGTTAGCATGGGAAGGACTTGGCCATGATCAACATTGGCTATGCTAATATTATTACAAACTAAAGGACTTCTCTTACAGATGCTGCCCTTCTGCAGCTTGCAAATGGCTAGGAGTCCTTCTGCCCCGGACTAATCAAGAGAGGTTTTGTGAACTTAACTCTCAAATCTTCCTACCCAAGAACCCACATACTGATTCTTGTGAAAGCCCCCCCACCTCCCTGCGCGCTACTCCTAGCCCCACAGGGAACATAAATCTCTCCTAGGAAGGCCCAAACGGTGGCCTGGGACGGCGGGGTGGGGTGGGGTGGATGTCAGTTCCACAGCCTACTACTGTCTTGATTTTTGAGAGCCTGCCGCGGCGCTGAGGAGGCTGAGGCTACAGTGCGCCGCCTGGTGGCACCTGCAAGCATAGCCAGGGCTAGAGATGCCAAACTCAAGCTGCCAGCCACTCTTGGAGGGAGCCCCAAAGACTGCTTTCACATCATAATTGTTATGAAATAGGTAGCTGTTATTCAGATAGATTAGAGGATGTATGCGTATTTCTTTTAGTCCTGCGAAGTAGTGATTATTTCTCTTTTACAACGGAGGGGCACTGATGCCCAGAAACCTCCCAGCAGGTAAGAACAGCGTGGGGTATGTGTGTGTGGTGGTGGTGGTGGTGGTGGGGTCTGGGACTATGTCCGTCAACCGACTCCACCTTCCAGTCCTGCGTACTACCTTGTTTGGAAGATATGAGCGTGGTCTCGGAAGTATCTGCAGCCTTCATTAAGGGTCAATACCAGCCCTGGATTTCTAAGCCGTTGTGCCTCCACAAAGGCCACCCTGCTTCCAGCCTCACGCCCTGACCCCTTGCCCAGGCCTCCAGCCTTAGGGGTCCTTCTCACAGCCATTGTAGCCCTTAGATCAATAACCTCTTTCTCTCTTGACCTCATAATGCATTCTACTGTTTGCATGAACATCAATGATCATATCAAGATAAATACAAACAAAGGCCAGCTTTGGTAATCTTGTTCTTGCTCAACTAGAAACACACACACACCCCCCGCCGCCCCTCCCAACCCCGGACCCCTGAGTTTCATGGCACATAGTTCGGGGGACACTCACTTCTGGAAAGTTCTGTATAACTTCTCTACTGCCTTACCTTGCACACGGGATGAAAATGGCCATTCCCAGTCGACGGCCAAAGTTGAGGTTGCCTGGCCTAAATGGGGTGGAGGGTGTTGGATGGAGGCACGGAGCGGAGCAATCCTAGCTTCAGGTGCCTGGGAAAGGCATCTTTCTGAGATCCAAGAAGGAGGCCAGGGGAGTTATGGGAGATTCCCTGAAAGGGCTGGCCCTAATACCAGAGAGACAAACCTCTGTGAGCAGATGTTAGGATTGGAGAAATTGGATGACGAGGAAAGACAGAAGTACACAGGGGTCTTGAAAGAGAATACAAATCTAATTTTTATCTACTTTCAACTCTGTTAGTTTTTCTTTTCTTTCTTTTGTGGCGGGTAAGTGAATAAAAAATATAATTGACAGTGACTGTGCAGAACCCTAAGGAAGCCCTATGACCTCAGAATGGTCATTCTTAGTACAGAGATGTTCACTGAGATGAGAGAGGATGGAACCAGCCGGACAAGGGTTACAGTGGCTGCCTTACAATAACTGTGTGATGCTTTCGTTTGTGAGTTAGTTAGAATAAAGTGACTTTCCTTTTTTAAAGTAGAGAAAGGGTAGAACAGGGCTGGGTAGAAGGAAGGAAAAAGATTGTTACCTCCTCATCCCCTCTCTGCCCAGCACAAATGAGCAACTCTTAAAGAAAAGTCTATATCCCCCCCCCCCCCACGCGCCCCGGGAGAATGAACCTACAATTCTACTAAGCTCTCAGACATAGCCCTTGACCTTGTGCCTGTGTCTAAGGTCTGAGCATAAGATGTGAGTCTTGGTACCCATGCACCCACAGTGTTTCCTGGTAGTCTTTAAATATCCAAATAGGTGTTTGTCTTTCCAGTCAGATGTTTCTGTGTGCGTGGATGTGTGTTTGGGGTTTTAGTCCCATGGGTTTTGGTCTGTGGGTGTTTTCTCTAGGTGGAGGGCTATTTACACACGGGGTGTTTCAGAAAAAGTCCTCTTGCACCTGTGTGTTTCTGTTGTATATTTACTTGTATATTCCTTTGTAGGTATGTGTAACTGTCCAGGGGCGTGTAGAGCTATGTATTTGTGGGTGGAGATGGCTGGGTGTGATCAGCCATTACTCTTGCTCGTGTTGTTCCAGGCCCGGCTAAAAATAACCCATTTACCTTTGCCCACAGAAACCAAAGTCCTGCCTCGGTAGTTCTCTCCACCCATATTCACCTTCCTGGCCCTAGGTGGCCAGCTATGATGTGGGGTGTTGCCTATATCCACTGCCTCCTATAGATTTCCAGTCCTCAGTATGTGGAGCTGGGAGAGAGGGCATGTCTCCCTCACCTGTGTTCATTGCCTGCCCCCACACCCACCCCTACAACACCACAGCTAACCTCGGCCCTCACACTACTAACCTAGCCAGCAACTATGCCTTCCAAATCCTTTCTCCAATCTAGGAACAATTGAGGAATACTTGGCTTATTTTGATGTCCACTACCACCCTTCACATCTCCCTCCTACCAACTTCAGAACCTGCCCAGGCTGCTCTCTTCATGAAGAAGCATGCTACCCCCGTATTTGAGGACTGTTCCAGATCTGTGAAGAGGAAAAGCTTATGTGGTCTGCTGATCTGGGCTCAGTGGTAGCAGGGAGAATCTTGGTATCTGCTAGCTCCCCCGACCCCCATCTGTCTCTGTCTCGATCTCTCTTTCTTTGCAACAAAGTGTAGTCCTGGCCTCAAAACTCACAGAGATCCTCCTGCTTCTGCCTCCCGAATGCTGAATACTGGATGCTGGGGTGTGCCCCACCGTGCTCAGCCATAGAGCTTTTTTCAATCTTATCTCCCCTGCCCCCTTCACTCCCTCACTCAAAAGTGTCATCTCAGACAAATGGCTTTACAGCTCTGTCTCGGTTCTTTCCTCTATAAAATGAGTGTATATGGTCTTTTACTCTAGAGACTTGTGGAATTAGCTAAAATGATGCCCATTCATGGATTGCCACACTGAAGCCCTATTCATGTCAACTGATGCACAGACATCCTTCAAGCTTCATCTGGCCACATAAGCTTGTGGGCCCACCTTTGGGTGACCAGGACTTCCTGGCAAGGAACCTCCACTTTCTTTCCATTTCGTACATTCGGTTTTTCGTTCCTTCAGGAGACAGTTAACATCATTGTTCCCCATTTTACAGACGACACAGTTAAGTGATGGACACAGCTAAACAGCTCCTTCAAAGTTACAAGCATAAGCAGAACCTCATTTACATTGAGCCAAAGGCCACAACAGCTCCCCACCCCATATACTCCACTTTATCTCTTGGCTGGTTCACCACATCCTCAGATGAGCCATCCTTCCGGATCCCATATAAAGAGTTCTGTCCTAGGTCATGTAGACAAATAGAACCAAACATGATCCAAACTCATGCCCAAATAACCCACAACTGTAACTCCCCACTTACATCCTCAGCTCCACCAGGATTTGGGTGCTTGAGATTTTTTTTTTAAATTCCTCTACCCCCTTTTGAGACAAAATCAAAAGCGAAAGCTGACTTATACCTAATCTAAGAGAGGCACGAACGTTTTTTTCTTTTTTTACTTTGGGAAAGAAGATTTTGTGGATTCAGCTTTTCAGCGGACTTGTTTTTCGATGCTCTGGACCCTGCGTTCTTCGAGGGTCCCCTTTGATAGGCCCCAGCTTGGCCTCTCCTGCACAGCGGTGGAGTACCCCCCTCGCAGGGCCCTTTAGCCCCGCCCCTCCCTCCACGCCCCGCCCCATAACGCGTGAGGCTCCGCCCCAGCCCGCTGACTCTAGGGCGAGCGCACGGCGGCGCTGGGCTTTGTGGCCGGCGGCTGGGAGGGCGAGGGAGCCGAGTGGAACGCGCACCCCACTCGGACAGACTTCGCGGCGCTGCCACTGCGAGCGCCACTGAGCGCACTCCGCTGGGATCGCGCAACTTCGGAATAGGGAGCGGACGGCGCTCGCAGCGGGGGATCGCGGGAAAGGCGCTCAAGCGCCGGGATCCTCAGCTGCGTCTGACTCCTGGAGCGCTCCGAGCAGCCGGGCGGCTTCCCGGTGCAGCGTGGCTGCTGCTGCGCCCACGGAGGGCACGGGCTGGCGCTGCCGGGCGCCTACGAGGACGGCGAGGCGGCGGCGAAGGCGAAGGCGGCGAGGCTGGGGCCCGGGAAAGAGCCCCGAGAGAGAGGCGCCCGGGCCGGGCCACAGGAACATGAGGGCCCGGAGCGGGACGCGGGGCGCGCTGCTGCTGGCGCTGCTATTCTGTTGGGACCCGACACTGAGCCTAGCAGGTAAGTGCGAGAGGGAGTGAGACGCGGGGATGCGGACCTGACGAGTCCTAGCGTCCAACTGCAAGTTCGGGTGGTTCTTGGGGAGTCGCTGCGCTCCGGGAACGCGATGGACGCGCCCAAGTTAAAAGGCAGCTTCGGTGCTGGGGAGAGGGGGCGACGCGTTGCCCCCTGGGGTGCCACGTAAGCCCGAAGGTCCCTGCTCCTACCTCCCGGGGATAGTTGCTTGCCCACGGACTGGGATCTGATTCACTTCCAGGTGATCCCCGATTGCCACTGAAAAACAGTCGTTACCTGGGTCGAATGTGTGTTCCGTGTCGTTCGCTTGCAACTTAAGTCTGAGTCCGGGCTGTCACGGGCAGCAGGCGCTGCATTCTGCGGGCCACGGGGAGAGGGCCGGAGACTGCCGAGCCCGTGGAAGCGCTTGTTCCCCTCAACCTTTGGGTAGTGGAGGCCCGAAGGCTTTAGCTATTGAAGGGGGAGAGGCCGAATCCTGCACAGCTTGCTTTCCCGAGGTGCGGCGCGGGCGGGTTTGGAAGGGTTTCGGTAGTTGGTGGATTGTTTCTGGGTGAGTGTTGGCATGAGAGTGAAGGGACGTAAACGTTCGCTGCCGACTTTCCCAATTTTAAGTGGATTACTGGCATTTTCACTGTCCGGGGAATGGGCCAGGTGAGCTCGCCTCTGCACCGTACCTGGACGCACAACACAGCAAAATGTCCTAATGGGGTTTGGTGGACTCCTAAGTTTATAAAGTCACTAATCCTCCTCTCCTGCCGCGAACGTGAAAGTGTCTTGCTGGCCCTGTAGTAGCTCTGCTGGATGTGGGCCGCGTCTTGGAAGGAGAAGTACACACGGGCTAACCTCTCCCGTACCCAAGCAGGTGAACTGCTGCCAGGGTGCCTTGACTCCTGAAGCTGGGCGGCGGCGGCGGCGGCGGCGGCGGCGGCGAGGAAGCGGTGGGGGGGCGTTGAGAGGGCTTTCTGTACAAAGGCCTCTCTAAGGAAAGGCTTAGAATGGAGCAAGAAAACTAACACTTCCAGCTTTCTCCATCCTACCTTCCTCAGTGATGCTGACATCTGCCCCCCCCCTTCTTAAAGAGCTAAAGGTCCCTCCTCTGGAATTAATGATTCCCACGGCCAGAGCTTGCTTTTAGCACATCCCCCATTTTTTATTTTTTCCCCAAGCCTTGTGCTGTAAAGTTACAACACTCAATCATTTGATCCAAGTTAATTATGATTTGGGCAGACTCGGGTATTTAAAGCAGTGTTTTGAAGTTGGAAGGTAATGATGGGGAAGCGGGGGGGGGGGGGGGGGGGGGAGGCAAGCTAAATGACCAGCCTTGTTTTAAAGGGTGCAGTTAGATGTGGGAGGTGCTGGATTGGGTGTTAGTTTCTGTTTAAGGTGGTCTGGGGTGATTGAAGGGTAGGGTGAAGTCTTTGGAAATGGCACATGGGTCAGGCTGTATCTCAGGAAACGTTTTGTGTGTTGTGTGTGTGTGTGTCTGTGTCAGGGTAGTGGAATCAGGAATAGGTACCAAGGTTACAGGGGTTGGGGTTCCATTTGGAGAAAAATGGGATTGGTGGACCTGGAGTTCTCTGGGTGGGTGAGCTGGGCCAGGAATGCTGGAGATAGCCTGCCTTTTCTGCTTAACAAAGCATTCAGCCTCCTTCTTCCCCGGAAGAAACCCCAGGCCCAGGGCTTTGATGGATTTGGGCATGAACAGTGCCCAGTCAGAAATGGCCTCTAATACCCAGCTTTGATTTCTCATGAGTGAGCAGAATCGGTGTTGGAATTGTGCTCATTACATAGCACGATGGGGGCCTCCTGCCCACCAGTTTGGAGAAGAGCCAGCTGCTGGGGTCTGCCTGCAGCCATCCTTTGCCCAGAATATGCTGCCCTTAGGAACCTACTCTCTGGAAGGAAAACGGGCCTCTTCCCACACAGCCTGGTTTCCCCAATGCTACAGGCATAAAGCATCGTTCTACCAGAATGTCCTTTGGGTTTTTCCAGTGCCTCCCTCCTGATCCCATT
The DNA here is from genome assembly GCA_033318265.1 of Phyllotis vaccarum. Taxonomy (NCBI): domain Eukaryota; kingdom Metazoa; phylum Chordata; class Mammalia; order Rodentia; family Cricetidae; genus Phyllotis; species Phyllotis vaccarum. The sequence continues at coordinate 81,548,550 of JARWLC010000010.1, read as the reverse complement.
TCACTGATGAGGAAAAAGAAGACCAGAATGTGGGTTTTCCTCACATCTTCTCTTCAGGTCACACTAATTTTGGACAAGGGTTGTTCCTAGACCAACTTCAACTACAGTCTTTATGTTCTTTAGATCAACTTCAACTACAGGGCACTCCTTCACACCCTTTTACTTGACTGGGGTGAGATGTCTATCATTGAGGTAGGAGAGAGTACCGGGTCAGCTCGAAAGCAGCAGGCACTTCCATAAGACAGTCAACTCCTGCCAATTCGTGAAGAATTTTTTTAAGTTTGATGATAGGAGAATCAAAACCAGATTCCTAGAACCTCAGACCCTTGGGAAAATGCCAACCAGCAAGTGACTGACTGGCTGGGAGAAGCCACTTTAAAAGCACTGGCTGGCCCTTGGAGTCTCCATCTACTCCACCCCGCCCCATTCAACCCTTCCCAGGCCTCTGGCTGGGATGGTTGAGGAGCCAAGAGTTCTTGATCAGTCTTTTAAAGGAGCAATTAAAATGGGAGTCTTCCTAGTGTTTGAGCTGCTGCTGCTTGTGAGGCTTGGTGCCTTACCCTAAGCTCCTTCCGAAACACAGCAAGCACCCATCTTGCTTAAACAAATGGAAAAATTAAGTGTCTTAATGGCCTTTCTCATTAAACTGGTTGTACACTGCAGGGGAGGAATGTCATCTGGAATTTCTCTACTCTGGTCCAACCCCCTCCCCCTACACAATGAGGAATTCCATAGGACCTGACAGCCCCCCACTCCCTCCTTTTTTAACTGCTGGAGTTTTGAGAAAGGCCTTTGGAGTTGCCCAAGGTCACAATAGAGCTCAGTAGAATCAGGGCTTGAACTCAGAGCTCTAGAGCCTGCCTCAGTGATTCCAGTTCTTCCCTCCCTCTGGCTAAACAGCTTCTTGAGTGAAACCGAGGCCTTATCTAAGTTGGGTTACTCTGACAGTTGGATTAGATTGGATTTGTAGCAGGAATGGGGAAAGAGAATTGATCAAGGAGCCTGAATCTCACTCAACAGAACACTGCTGGACAAGGGTGGGGAATGAGTCCCCAAGACCAGGTAGATGCTCGCAATTGACACCAACCATAGGTACTGGTCTTAGCAAGACATAGTAATCAGCTAAGATCCTTTTAGATGGCCACATCCATTTGTAGAGTTGAGGACACTTCAGGAACCCATGCTTCTGCTGCCATTTGATTATGGAATCCTTAAGTGAATGGACACTATTCCTGTCTGTAGGAGCTAGGGTGAGGTTTGGGCCCCCAGCACCCTTACCCTGAGTCACCCCGATGTCTAGGGTGGCTATGGGCTGCCCTGGACCTTGGGGGACAAGCAGGGTGAGCTGTAGCCCTTCCATCCCAGGTGCTTTTGGACAGCAAGGTTTGTTGATTCTGAGTGACCAGTCCTCCAGTCTTCCCCTGGAACTGACTGGTGGTGGGCCACACTAGCATCCTGGGGGAATCGGCAAGGTTTGGGGTAGAAAGGAGAATAAAAATTAGAGCTCTGAGGTCTGCAGGAAAGAGCAGGGGCTGGGTACCAGACTGCGACTTGAGGTTGGTGGCCATGAGCCCACCCGAGAGAAAGTGCTGCCTAGGCAGATGGCCCCCACGGGGAAGGGAGGGGAAAAGGCTGCTGCCAGGCCTGAGCTGGCACTTCTCTTGGCATCTTTCTCCAACGCCTCTCCACCAGCTTCCTAAACAGCTTCCACAAATGGAGTCATTAAAGCTGTGAAGGCAGAATGAACCCAAACAAGTGCGGGCTGTGCTTTTCCCCTCTCTTTTAAAGGGAATTTTAAATGCCATAATGAGAATCATTCAGGGAGAAGCATGTGTCCGAAGGTACGGAGAACCCTCCCGATTGGCTGGGTCCTGAAGTCTGGGCTAGAGCGCCACCTCCTGCCCTTTTGGATCCGATACTTGCACGGCGCCTGGGGGATTTTCCCCTCGACCTGGGCGATTTTTGTGAGCTAGGGCAACAAGTGAGTCCCCCTGCCCCTCCTCCTCCTCCTCCTCCTCCTCCAAAAAAGGCTTTTGGGAGAAGATTGGTACTCTGAAGCGGCTGCTGGCTGTTCCCAGGGAGTTAGTTGACAAGCCAAATCTGAATCGTAGGATCTGGAGGCCGAGGAATCGGAACTCCGCTGCAGCCTGCGGGCAGACAAGCCCAGGCTGAGCTCCTTAAGCCACAGGTCCCCACCCCCCACGCGCGCCCTTCCTCTGGCTCCTGGTCTTCCCGAGGCTAATGGCAGGGAAAACATTTGCTGAAGTGCAGGCATAAATCAGCTGCCTACCCCTCCCTTTTGTTTCCTTTTCCCTCCCTCCCAAAGCTCCTGGCTGCTGGGAGAACTGTCCCCCTTTCTACAAAGCCGCCTGATTAGCGTCCCCGAAGCTTGCAGGATTGGATTCTGTACAGTCACCTGGTGTTGCTAAGTACCAACCACAGTGCATCCAAACCCTCTCGTCCCCTGTGTCCACCTCGTACCTTTCTTCTCAGCCAATTTAAATCGGTCTGGGTTTGCCCAGTCCTGGGAGCTCGGAAGTGCCCCTTAACCATTTAGCACTGTGTCCCCCTCCTTCTTGACGCCCCCCATTCTCAGCTCCTCCAAGCTGCCCCTAGCGCATCGCAACTTCCCTGGCTCCAGCAAGACGGGCCTGTGGGTGTGAGATTGTGCGCTGAGGAGTGTTTGTGAGAATGTGCAGTGGGAAGGTGGCAGGTGGAACCGTGTTTTGGAGAGGGGAGGGGAAGATGTCATTTCACTCTTAGGTGTGGTAGTGGGGTGTGTGTTTGTGTGTATGTATTAAGTGTGCAGTGAAATGTGCTGGAAGACCAGAGTGTGCTGTGGTTTCCACCGTTTGTATAGGAGGGTGTGGTATGTGTGTGCTTTTGTGTGTGGATGTTTGAGCATGTGTGTAGGGGGGGGGTAAAATGTCATATGGGCGTGGATGCATTTTATTTGGGTATAAATAGGTGTGTGTAATGTAGGGACCATGAGTCATGAAAGGTCTGGGAAGCTCCATCCATTCTGCCTTGCTAGGGATTCCTCTTCAGGACTGGACCTGCCATTTGCCCTGCAGCGCTCATACACCTAGCGCCATTTTGCAGCGTGCACCCTGGTCTGGGGGAAGTGTTCCAATCTGGTCTTGGAAAGCTCCCCTCCCCCCAAGAAGTCTTGTGCCCTACAAGGACTAAGATAGGGGTTATCTGTAGATAGCCTAGGGGCGAGGACTGCTGATCAGGTGCTTGAAGTCTTGAGTCTGCACCTCCTCCTCCTCCAGCCCCAGTTCACTCAGAGCATTTTTGTGGGGGTGGGATAGATAACCATATGATTTGATGCCTGCCCTCCCACCTGGCTGTGCCTCCTGCAGCCCATCTCCCTGGGGATGTCTCTGAAGTTTTCTGGGAAAGGAGATTGCAGAAGGGCTCTCTGCGTCTTGGGCATGTAGGCACACAGGGGTGGTAGGTGCTCCTCCACCTCACTCTTAATACTACCTTGCTCGTGGAAGGGCTCATGGAGGGCTCCCCCCCTTCCTGATTGTGTGCATGCTGAAGACTGACACCATTCTAACGCTCAGGTGGGAACAGGAGACTCACACCCAACCCATGTGCATGGCACTTTATAATTTACAAAATTCTTTTCTGTGTATGCCTTTGAGAACCCCACTGGGGAGGTGAATGCTTTCTTGGGAAGCTGAAGAGGCAGGACTGGGCCCAGATCATTCACAGAGGTCCTAAACCCTGGCTCCTATAACTGTCTATAGGGGGACCCTGATGTCCTTCCCAGAGGCTGCTAGGAAGACACAGCAGGAAAATTCTCAAAGCCTGGTGATGAGCCCAGCCCAGTACCCATCCCCCAGCCCCCAGGTTTCACAGGATCCTTGAGGATGATCCTGGAGCAGGGGATTGAGTTGGGAAGATATCTTACATTCCTGCTCTCTGCAGCTCTAGGAATTAGATGGAGCCTAGCAAGCAGGGATGGGATTCTTTTGGAGGATTAGGGAAATGTTCCCTGCTTGCTGCCCTTACTCCCAAACCCCAGTCTTTACATACCTCTTCTGATATCTCCTCTGTAGAGAGGCCAGTCCCCAGGGCCTTAGCTGCCAGGTAGAGGGCCTAGTGTAGCCAATTAGGATTGTGAGGAGGCTAACTTAGCACCCACCCTACTGCAGGCTGTCATTTACTGGTCTACCTAACTGTTATGCCTCAGTTTCCTCCTCTGTGAGACAGAGGTGGTAATGTCCTTATAGGATTGTTTTGCAGATTATGTGAGCTGATGTACATTTATAAAGACTTGTGAGCATGTAGTAGCTACTTACACTCATGCTCAGAAAGAGAAGGGAGGCCTGGAAAGGTAGGGAGCTCCAGGACTTGGTGGCCTAGCACCTCCTGGCCTTGAATTTACTAAGACTGGGTCTTGTAATTCCTTTGCTATGACCCTGGGTGTTCTTTCTCTCTCTGGGTCAGGATTAGTTGATCCCCCTCCCTATCCGTGTGTGGAGTCTGGAAGAAGTAGGTAGAAGGAGCTCTTTAAGGGCCATGGGGTTTTCTAGCTAACATTTAGTAGCAGACAGAGGTAGCCAAGACCCAGAACCACTTCACTTCATTTATGTTTATAGAGTCCTATCCAGAAAGTCAATTTATTGACTGGAAAGCCCATGTGTGCATTATGCAGCCCTGGGTCTCAGTTGGTCTGTCTCTGTGTCCGTCTCTGTCTCTCTGGTTCTCTCTCTGCCTATCCATAAATTACCTTCTAGGACTTAATTTCACTTTGGGCACTCCATAGGCATCTCAAACTGGATACTAGGGGCTCAGGAGACTGAAGGGGGAAAGAGACCCCAGCAAGGCTTAAGGGGTCTACAGAGGTTCTAATGGGACAGACAGCCTGACTCTGGTCCCATTCTGTTCACTTTCAGGAGTAATGGAAGCTGATTTATGGGTAGAAGTGAGGACATAGGAACCCTAGTTCAGCCCTCCACTTGATATACATGCAACTGTCATCATTACCATCTGAATTAGAAACAGCAGGAAGTGCATTTTGGTCCTGGGGTGGGAAAGGCTTCCTGAAGGAGGGAAGGTTAGCTCTTGAGTGCCCTTGAAGGGCCAGCAGTTTGGACTATAGGGAAAAGGGAATGCCCTGGGAGGAAGAACACCTCTACAGTCCCCCCCGGGAGGCTCTGGTTTTTCCTGTAGATTCCTGTCTGATCCAGAGAACTTCGGGAGCCTGGGGTCTCTGCTCAACACTGAGAAAAGAACCCAGGGCTTTGGAGCTAAAAGGATGAGATTGTATCCTGTTCCTGGGCTGGGTAGCTCAGCTTCTTGGTGCTCTGGGTTCCCTGAGACTAACCTGACAGTATGGCCTTCCCTGGTGAGCCATGTGACATAATCTGACACCAACTGGGGTCCTCTGAAGTCCTTGGCCTTTCCTAGCTCTACTCCTTGGACTGAGCTCTGGTGGGGGGATGGGCCTTCCTCTCCTGCAGGACTGTGGGAGAAGAGGGGACAGAGCCCCTGGTGGCAGCATCTCCCTTGGTGGGAGAGCTGGGGGTGGAACTGTAGGGAAGATGTCTTTCCAGCTTCTGGTGGCTTCCCTGCTGCCTGGTAGCTCAGAAGCATCTTCAGTTCTGATCACCCACTAGTCAGGCAATTCCCAGAGGCCCCGGCTGGCGCCCGGAGGCATTATTGGCTTCAAGAGATGGAGCAAAGCGGCTGGTAATGCTATCAGAGACGCCTGGCTGCCCAGCCTGGACCTTCGGCACCTAGCTGGAGACGCAGAGCTTGTAAGAAGTTGAGTCAGAAATATCAGGAAAGTTGCTCCAAAGCACCTTCAAGTCATTTTGTGATACAGAGGGGTAGAGGCAGAGCCAGCAGTGATCTGGAGTGGAATTTGTCATGGGGAGTAGTAGTCACCCCTACCCCCCATCCCTTTCATCATCTCAGAGACTGGAAGGTGTGATGGGCTGAAATGACCAAGAAATGGGACAGGGCTATCGCCAGTGATTACTAAGTGGCTGGGGAGTCTGGGTCTGGTTTTACTCCCTGATAGGTCCTAGGACCAGGAAGGTGTCTGGTGCTCAGTAGCTGCAAAGTATATGCAGACGCCACTGGTCAGGAGGAAGTTGGTGCCTGTCTGCCTGGATGAGTAACTGGAGAGTGGGAGATTCCTGGTCCTCTCTGCTCACCATCTCCCTCTCTGCTCACCATCTCCCTCTGTCTCTCCCTTTCTTTGTTCTTGCTAAATACTCTCACTAAATACTTACCAAGATCTGGCACAGTAAGTGTATGTACTCGGTGGCCTTGGGTAAGATAGAATTTGTTCAGTAAATCTAATGAAATATCCTGGTCCCTGTTGTGTGGGGAGAGAGAGCAGACTAGATACATGCTGGGCTGTAAAATGTTTGCATTTGGTCAGGCATGGTGACACATACCTGTAACTCCAGCTCTCAGTAGGCAGAGGCAGGCATATCATAAGTTCAAGACCAATTTGGTCTACATAGCTGGTTCCAGGCCATGGTGGGTAACATAGTGAGACTCTATGTCAAAAATAAACTTGTAGCTGATTTGCATGCCCAAGCCCATTGATCACTGCTTGTAGCTGCACAGAGCCCCTTGCATGGACATTGGCTCTGCTGCCAGTGGCAGGTGCAGACTAAGTAGCATGTGGAGAGGCGCAAGGCCAAGGGCCGAGTCCAGACTCAGCCCTCCACAGCAACTGCCCCTGGCTTCTTGGCATGAGTGGAACCTGGTGAGGATAGCAGATTTGGCTGCAGGGTCAGGCTGCTCGAGGTTGTCCGTGGAACATCCAGCAGTAATATTCAAGAGCATTTCTGGGAGATAAATATCCCCAGGCCCTTGGCTGAGACAGCAAGATGCCTGGCTCAGCTACCACCCTCACAGCTGGGTACCCACTGGTCCTTGCCAGGAGTCACAGGCTTATCTGGCAGCTTAGAGCATCTAGGGCTGCTGTGCATGTTGACCCCTGCTGCAAATTTCATCTGGCCTCACATTTCCTGGCTTGCCAATCGTACTTGGTCTGGTCTGTTCTCACCCTCCTCCTCCTCTCCTTTTTCTTCTCTCTCATTCACACACATGAACGCACGCGCGCGCGCGCGCGCGCGCACACACACACACACACACACACACACACACACACACACGCATGCACGCACGCACGCACGCACGCGAGTAGCAGGAAAGCTGATCTGTTGGGTAGCATTAAATAGTTTCTTGCCCTTCTCTGTGCTTCCTCTAGTCAAATAAACAGGGTCAACCCTGGAATCAGAAAACACGGGTTCAAGTCCTGGCTGCATCTTTAAGTGCGGTTCTCTGAGCCTTTTGCTCATCGAAAATGGTGGACCCTGTGGTCATTGGGAGGAATGAGCAGGATAGACAGGACCACCTAAGGGAGGGAGCCCTACCCATAACTCCCTCCCTGTTCACCTTCCTTCCTGTGCTGATTGACAGGCTATATTAGACCTGAGATAGAAGAGATAATTCTAAGGCGTTCTGAGATTCTTTGCAGCCCTTTTGGATAAGGCTTAGGTTGGCCCATGAAGTGTCTTGTAGATCCCAGGGGTTATCAGTGAGAAGAGGCTATATTATCTGGAGAATTTCCAAGAGCTTGGAAGCTTTGGCTCAAAGACCTAGTCTCACAGATAACAGACCCTCCAACGGCCTCAGCCCACCCACCAGGAAAAGAAACAATTGAACTGAATTGGTCAAAGCCAAGCAAGCAGCCAGCTCTGCATCTCCCAGAGGCCCATGCATTGGAAACTGTTGTCTGAACCCCCAGTGGCCTCAACCCAGGAATGGTACCTACTCCAAAAGTAGGACAGTGAGGGGGAACACCATATCCCCTTACAGGGCTGGGACCTGCCTGCTCACTAGTGGGCTTTGGCTTCTTGCTGGGCTTGGCTGGGCCATGACTACTGATCTGAATGACGAATGTTTGGACCACTTTCCACACCTCTCTGTGCCCCTATGCCCTGGCATGTGCCCTGTGTTTATGAGCAGAGGAGACCGGGTGCCATGTCAGGGCAGGTTAGTGTCAGCTCTGGTTTGGATGGCACATGAGCAAGTGCACCATCTGCTATGCCCGGTAGAAGTTACATAAGCCTCTGCTGGCCACCCGTTCTTAGAAAACGGTCAAGCAGGCAGGCATGTGCATTTTGTTCCCTTCTGGTCTGCCATGGACAGGCCAGGCTGTTCAGAGCCTGAGATAGAGAGGTCAAGACAGAGGGCGCAGAGATTGGAAGAGTGAGCGTCTTGCCACGTGGACAACAGGAGCTATTCAAAGTGCCTACTGACTGCATATCTGGCTACTGGGCACCACCTTACCACCCCAATGCTGACTCTGTAGGGGTGACACAGGTCCCCTTCTCTAGTTCCTGGGGTCATTATGCTTCCTACCTTGGGTCAGATGCAAAGTGTTTGTAAATTATTCTAAATCTCAGACAAAGAAAGCACTTTTGAGGGTTCTGGAATCCCCAGGATCCTTCAGTTGCCAATAGTCTGCTGTTGGCCAGGTATGCAGTGGATTTACCATTTGCCCAATTTCTTCATCTGAGATGTGAGAATAATGTAGACTGCTTTCAAACAGACCGCCAAGGGCTGAATTAGATTATGCACAATGGAGGCTGGAGAAAGCATCCCATAGTTGTGCTTATGATTACTGTCCAGTTCCAGTCTTTTTTTTTTTTTTTTTAATGTGTATATGGTGTATGTGTGTGGTATATGTACTTGAGTGTACGATTGCAGTGTGTGTGTATGTGGAGGCCAGAGGAAGATGTTGAATGCTTACATGTAGAGTGATGGGTACTGAGTGAACTGAAGGACTGGAGCTGTCCTCCTAAAGTACAGACTCTCCAGTCTGCAGTCACCCTGTGACTGGGGCTGAGTAAAGTGTTTCAGACAGGTGGACCAATGGGGCTTTTTCAAAGCCAGGTCCAACCTCAGGCAGCCCTTGACCATTTAATTATGGCCAGGGAGAGCATGTTTACTAGGGTGCGGGTAGGGCAGTCATGTCAGCAGCCACGGGAGTATGCCAGCATCATCCAGGAGATATGGGACTGAACAACTTCAATGTGCCCGTGGAGTGGGCAAGCCAGGGGCACGAGAGCCAAAGACTAGAAGAGCGTGCTCAAGCTTGAGAATTCTGTTTGGCAGTCAGTGGGTGCTTATAACAACTTGATGGTGCTGTTTGCTCTGCCCTGGATCCTGTGGTCTTACAGAGAAAGGGATATGGCTGAGAGGGTCACTTCCCACCTTGGCCACTACCAGAGTGCTTGCCCACTGCCAGGATGCCCTGGTGTAGCTGGAAAAGTCAAACAAAATCCCTGGGTGCCGGAGCTCTCTCATGTCACTTCCTTGGACTTCCTTTCCAAGGCTCCTTCTAGGGAATTCTCATGTTTAGGGATCAGGAGGGACAGTCCTAATGACAGACCCACCACAGAGCACATGAGGGTGCCCCCTGGACTTGAGCAAGGGCCAGTGTGAGAATCATGCAATGCTGTCCAAGTATGTCCTGAGACAGAGGTGTGGAGAGATGGTTTGTATTTTCACTCTCTAGCCTTTCTCTATGCTTTGTGTATGTATGTATTCCTGTGTGTGAAGCTGCACATGTGTGGGGAGGCAGAGGACAGCCTGGGGTGTCATTCCTCAGGGACCATCCATCTCTTTGAGACAGGTCTCTTATTGGTCTGGATCTCAATTAGATTAAGTCAGCTGGCTCCAGGCATCCACCTATTCTGCCTCCCCACTGCTGGGATTACAAGGGTGTGCCATCATGCCTAGCTTTTTTTAATACAGAATTTGAGGGTTCAAACTCAAGCAAGCATTTGACTGATTGAGCAGGACCTCCACCCCACCACCACCCCTGACGCTAGGCTCAGAGTGGGAAACTGCTGGTTCTCAAGTGTCCACAGAGCCAAGGCCATGTACGGACTAGCTTCCAGGCTTTACCCCAAAGGTTGAAGTGGACAAGCAAGCCAGTGGTCAAACCAGAAATCTATTTCTCTTGTCTGTCACTGGGTGACCAGTAGTGACCCAGCTCCTGAGCAGGAACCTCCTGAAGATACATACCCACGTGCCTTCTTCCTGGGTTATAGGGTTACCCACTCCAACCCAATTATGTGCCACACTCCTGATGTAACCAAGGGGTGGACAGCTGGGACATATATTTCCAACCAGGGAGACTCCAGTTCCCTCCATGTCTTTATCTAGCTGGCTGAGCTTTGGGGGTTTTTATAGTATGAGAGGAAAGGACACCCTACCCTATGGGATGGGTGGCCATGGAGGGATCCTAGATGTGTCCTAGGCTTTCACCAGGGTCCAGAACAGGTTGTTTACACAGAGAGCAACTAAGTGACAGACTTGGTGTAGGCTTGGTGCAAGGGGTTGTTTGGTGGGGAAGACTGGGAAGGCAGCAAGCTAGGGCGCAGCAGAGCCATTGTCCCCTTAACCTTTTCGAAGTGGAGATGCCATACCCAAACAGTACACTTCTCTTTCAGCCTCAGTTTCCCTACCTGTTAGATGGAGGGTTAGCTTAATAGACTCAAATCCCTTCTAATGTCTCCAGAGCCCAGTAGCCTGTGGAATTTCCTGAGGAATAGAGAGAACAACTGTCAGGCCCATTGGCCTCAAGTATTTACTGTGTCATTTGAAAGTGGGAGGACACTGCCATGGGTACCCTGTGAATGTGAGTGGTCTTGACAGGAGGGTATCACAGCTTGTGGAGAAGAGCCCTTGTTTTCCCATAAGGAAACCTGCCCCAGTGGGAACTCCAAGCTTGACCTAAGTGATTCATTTTTGTAATATATCAGCTTCCCTCCCCCTCTTAGGAAGCTCTTTATTCACTTGCTACCACCAGGAATGATCATGTATGTATACACAGAAGTTCTCAACTGCATCAGGTGCCTGGCTTCTCACTTCACAAGGGCAGGGATGCGTCCCTTAGGAATGTATCCCAATGCCCAGACCAATGTCCTACACAGAGTGGGCCTCAGGGAACAGTTGCTTGCTAAGTGAATATTGTGTATGGGAACATTAGCTAGAGTTTGTCCCAAGTTCACACACCTGGCTTTCTCCACATGGGTTTGCAGACAACAGGACTTTGCAAGCTCCCCCCCCAAGTCCTCAATTCTCTTGCCCTACCCCCCATTCTAGTTCTGTGATTCTCTAATCTTAGATGAACAGTGGGATCCTGGGACACCCAGATCCACCCAGAGGTCCTGACTTCAGTGGCTTAGATCTGGGAGCTGACATCTGTCAGAACTCCTATTGTGGAAAGAAGGCAGAGGGCTGGGATCCGTAAGCTCTGGTTCTTACATCCTATCCAAATTTTACCTTTCTGGGGGATGCCTTATGACCTCAGGCTATTCTTTTGTTCCACATAGCAAACTGTTCCCTGGAGGGGTAACCTTGCCAAATCCTCCTTGGAAACTGGTACCCAGTCTGTCCCTCCCACATGAACGTAGTACACTGCTGTCCAGGACCTTCCTTGTTGCTCCTCTGGAAGCCCCTCTCAAATGCTGATGGCTCTAGGCTCCAGCACTTCCATTTTCTGGCAAGACAGCTGAGCTGTGTTGGAACCTGTCTCTTCTCCCCTGATAGCATGAAGTTTAAATAAGATCTTCATTTACCAGAAGTTCACACCACAGCTCATGTGTTATATGAGAAGCGGCAATCTCACTTTTGTGGGGGAATGCTGTTCAGAGATGCGATGGAGGAGGGGACGGGAGGAGAAGCCATCACAGAGGGGGTATGTGAGGAAGGAAGGACTCATGGAATCTGAGCTGGCAGCCCAGCCCCAGCCCTGGCAGTGCCAGGCTCCACTTGGCTCAGCGTGGGGCTGCTGGGGGAGGTGCCATGGCTGACCTCAGGCTGCTGGAAGGCTTGGAGCCGGATGGGCGCATGATGTCACCGCCACTTCCGCCAGTTGGCACTCCCAGTGATGCACTGGGTCATTTACATGTCTTCAGACAGTTAGGAAGGGACTCTTGGTGATGATTTATTGGTTGCCTCTGCCTTCTTTAGAATCCTTTGTTAGAAACCTAATAAGGAAGGCACTTGGTGACCGTGGACAGACATAAACCTCTATCGCAAGGCTCTTTTTAGCACATCCGAGGCCACGCAGAAATGAATAAGCAAATTCTAGTTGCAGGATGCCTTCCAGTATCCTGTATTCCTCCAGCCAGGGTATGAAGAGGCGAAAACTGAGGGACTGTGAGTTTGAGCTCCTTGGAGGCAAAGCTACAGTCTTACATCAGGATTTGGGCTAGCTCTGCCTACACCTAGCCTGGGCTGATAGGCAGGTTGCTACCTCATCTCTGAATGTGATCTGGAATATTTTCTTTCCCAGAGCATTAGTTTATAGCCAGTATGCTCTGTGACCTTGAGCTAGGATGATGCCTCAGTTTCCCCCAAAGTAAACCAATAGCTGGCTTTGGTTATCTTTCAGGAAAGTGAGGCCTTCGGCCTTTTCTTGGAAGTTTTCAAGTATGTGCCACACTAAGGAGATGAAGAAAGACCTCATCATGGGGTCCATGGTACAGGCTGATGCTCCTCTAAGAAATATTGAGTTGACAGCTGTTAAGCCGCATCCCCAACCTCTGAATAAATAAAAAGCTGCCTAGAATAACAACCCGGAAAATGTTCAAGGTTCCTGCTAGCTCTCTCAATGTCCCTTCCAGTGGCCAAACCTGTTTGCCTGGACTCCTACCCTGTCCCACCGTTTCACCTCCCCTACGATCCCCCAGGCCTCTGTCCGTACTTCAACCCCAAAGGGGCAGCCATTGCCCTCTCCTGGCTCTGGGCTTCTTGTTCCTTCAGCGGTCAGAACAGCTAACCAGCTCTGAACTGACAAACAAGCCAGCCAGACCCTCCTGGGGCTGGGGCTGGGGACACAGAGGAGCTGCCCTCTGCTCAGCCATCCTTAGTCTCCAGCTACTACCTATGGCTGAGGCGACTAAGAAGTTAGAACCAAGGCTCACAGGTAGCCTCAGGATGCCCCAGAATACACAGGCACATTTCTGTGTTCTGTGAACAATGCGCGTGAGTTATCTGTGTCTACAGGCTTTCTTCATCCAGTTAGCTTCGGCTCTCAGGGGCTGTGCCATGGACTGTTAATGCTGGAGAGCCCATTTATAGTTAAGGACGCTGAGTGGGTGCTTCAAATTACTCAATCAGGGTTCATAGTGGTAGATCTTAGATTTGAATGGGGACCTGGGGCCTGTGCCCTTGACCCTGACACAGAGAAAAGGCCCAGAAAACTTCTGGCCAGGGAACCCATCGCAGGGAAATAGTGCCTGTTTCCATTCTGAAAGCCAGCTACACCTGGGGTTTCACTGATGGTGTTCCAGGGACCATAATGCTCCATGGCCTTCTTGGGGCTGCTGGGTCTTGCCTTTGTGTGGTGTTCTCCCCCACCCCCATGTGTGTGTGTGTCCTAGAATGCAGAGTATTTCTGGGGTACAAGAATACAGCTAGCCAGAGGACCCAGCTAGTCTTGTGACTCAGATAGCCTTGCCAGTTAGAGACTGCTGGGTCTGGTGTTCTTATAGGGAGGCATGGTCCCTCTTCCTTTTTGGTTGGGGGAGGTGGGAGTTTAAAGCTAGGGAGGTTGCAGGATGTGGCATCTAGGCCTTTCCGGGTAGGCCACATTCCTGCATGTCTGGGCCAGAAAGCCCTCCTCCCATGTCTGTCCCCTAGGACCCAGGCAAGTCCCCTCTGCCCTCCCAGGCTGCAGATGCAGATGCAGCCTCCTACAGGCCTCCTGCACCACTGCGCTGCCTCTGACATTCCGCCCCAGCAGATAAGGATCCTGTCTGGCGCCTGGGTGCTTTTTTTTCTTCCTTCTTTCCAAATCTGTCCCCTGATTATCTGCAGACAGCCCCTCTCCAGGGGGCCACTGGGGACTGCAGAGAGCTCAGCTAGTCAGGTGGGACCAGTTGACAGCGCCCCCTCCCCCCTCCCAGGTCCTCACCCATTTTTGTTTTTACTAAGCTCCACAGGAGATTTAGCTCCAAGCCCAGGAAGGACTGGTTTTCTAAGAGTAGGACTGACCAGCTTTCTTGGGGGGAGATGTGGGCATGCAGACTGGAGGCTGGGCCACCACAGGCCTAGATGGAGACTGAGGGTGGGGTCACTTCTGTGGTCAAATACTCCTCAGCATTGGGCCTGGATAGTGCCCAGAGGGGATGTGGTAGAGATTTCAGCCAGCCAGACACCCGCATCCTGTGGGAGCAGCTGGCCTGGGAAGGGTTCAGAACACTTGGGACCCAGGAAAGGGAGTGCCGGAGGGCTCCCAGAGCCCAGCTAGAGACTGGGAAGTGGTCTCTCAAGGTAGATGCCCTGCTTCTGGCTTAGAATCCCAGCCTCTACCCTCAGAGCCTCTGACCTCACAGGCAGTCTACAAGAAGGTGACCCATTCAGGACCAGAAGGGAGCACCAAGCCCATTGGCAAGCCAGCAATCTAGTTCTCTGTCTTCAGGTACCAGCACCACAGCCTCAGCCTCACTGGGAAGTGAGCCCTCTGCTCTGGCCCACATATTTGGGGGCACATTTCTTTAGATCTCTGGATCTCCTGTTTCTGTTATAAACTGACGTGGTCCTCTGGTAGAGACAGGAGGGAACGAGCAGACACCACTTTCTAGGACCCTTCCAAGTTCATTCTGGCCTGGTGTAGAATCCCGTAATTATGAGTCCAGCCCATGATACAGCTCAGGCCAAGAACCCCAGTACTGGGTAGAGCCTATGAGGCAAAGGCCATTCCACCTAGCATTTTACTTGTGCAGGCTTTGCTAAAGACTCCCCACCTTCCCTGCCCCCAGCCTCCCTGACAGGACAGCCCCTCTCCAGCCCCTAAAACACCCACTGGGGGAGGGGAAGCTTAGCGAGATCATCTTTTATGGCTTCCTGGACCTGAAGCCAGAAGGCTGAGTTTCTAGCAGTATGGGCTGGGTTCCTCCTGAGCGCCACCCCCATCCCCCCTTCAGCCTTTCAGCTCGTAAAATATACAGTCTAGGGCCAGGAGGAGCTGGCCTCCAGTATCAGCAGAGCACCACCCACTTGGTAAAATACCTCTTAGAGCTTCTGGAAGCCAGGCCTCCCCCCACCCCCTTGATTAGCCCCAGCCATGACTGGTTTACTTGTGTACTCTTGGTTTCCCAGCCCACACTGCTGCTTGACCATCCCATCAGATTGTTTAGATTTCTTTGCAAAGGAAGCCTGCTCTCTCCTTTAGGGAGATGAATGATGAGGTCCAGGCTCCAGGGTAGCCCCTGTTTTCGTTTTCTTTGTCTATGCCCAGACTACCCAAACTACATCCAAGGAGCTCCCAGAATTTCAAGTATAGTAAGAGAAAGTGTCCATTGCTGGCAGTGGTGGTGCACACCTTTAATCCCTGCACTCTGGAGGCAGAGACAGGCAGAGTTCAAAGCCAAGCCTTGTCTACAAAGTAAGTTCCAGGGTAGCCAGGGCTACACAGAGAAACTCTGTCTCAAAGAAAAGGAGAGAGAAAGAGAGAGCCTATGTAGATGGAGTTCACATCTTGGCACAGCAGCTCAGGAGTTGGGGGTCTTTATGGTCCAGACCTGAAGCCGTATAGAGTAGAGGGAGGGATATTTAAATGTGGATGGAGCTCTGGTGTTGTGATCATGTTTGATCTGATCTCAACTGTGCTTTACTCTCGGTGGCTGGTGCATGGCTAGAGACTTGTGTTCCATGTGGTGGGAGGCAGCAACACAGCAGGAGACGCTTGGATTGCTTCTATGTAAAAAGACTATTACTATAAAGAAACAGAGAGAGAGAGAGAGAGAGAGAGAGAGAGAGAGAGAGAGAGAGAGAAGAAAAGGGAGGGAGGGGAAGGGATTGAGAAGCTCCCAGATGGGAAGAAATGAGAGTCAGGCCCAGGGAACTCAGGGCTCAGGGCAGGGTGTGGCTTCAGAGGCTAGAACAGAATCCTAAGGACTGTTAGAGTTAGGGGAAGGTGGAAGTGGGTATGAGCAGGCAGGTAGAAGGACCTGCCAAGAGTGAAGGAAAGCTAAGGGCCCAGTGTGGGGTGAACAGTAGAGGCTAGAGAAACAGGAATTGGTCTCTTTGGGCGTGAGCAAAGGCCACCGCTCTTTTTTATGGTCAGTAAGACGTGCCCTTATAGGGACAGGATCTGGTAACTGATTGGCTTCAGGTTGCCCGCCTGAGCCTTGTTTTCAACCACACAATGAAATCCAGAACATTCTACCATATAACATTGCCACAAATAGCAGTTTGTTCAGAGACCCCCTGGCTTGGTGTGCCTACTGGAGCCAGATCTGAAACTTGCTTTTCCCTCTTACTGATCTTGACCTCAGGTAGCCACAGTTCTCTCTGGTCTGTAAAATAGGTAGATGAGCCCTATGGTGGCCGGCAGTAGATTCACCAAAGGTCCTTGCACCCTGCGCTCAGCTGTGTGCAGTGAGGTTGGGTTGGAAGTCTCCTGACTCCATCCTCAGCATAATGACTCTGTCTAGTAGTAGCTGGAAGTGTCTTTACAGCGGAGAAATGGCGTGTGCTGGTATGCCAGTAGTTATCTCGAGTCCCTTGTTTTTTTTATCTGTGGTCAGCCAGAGGGTCTGGGGTGGGGGTGGGGCAATGGGAGCGGGCTGTAACCTGAGCTGGGAGAAGTGAGGAAGGGGGAGGGGTGAGGCTCCGGGTGCAGATAACTGGGGACCTGGTCCTCCCTTATCTTCCCACAGGTGCAGGGGAGAGAGAAGGCAGTGCTTCATTAACTTTCCCATAAACAGCTACTGCCATTGACTGCCCCCTCCCGCCACCACACACACTCCCAGATAGGAATCTGGGGCATCTGTATAAATAGGAGTGTGGAAACAGGAAAGCCTATGGCCCCCAGTCCCGATGGAAAACTAACTTCCTGTTAGGGACCCCAGCCTTTCCATGATGTGAAGTACCAGGTACTAATCGTTTGTGAAACTCATGCATTGATTGTAGCATCCACCAGGACCTGCCATGGCTCTCCCAGGGCTTCCCTGGGAGTGGGGGCAGAGCTGGTCATGTGGCCAGACCTGCCATTGCTGACCAATGTCTCCCTGCCTCACCTCCATACAAAATAGCCTGTCATTTCAGCTTGTCATTGCCCACAGACCTCGTGGCAGGCTCTTTGTCCTCTCTTTCCAGATATTCAGACACTTCCACACCTCCTCCGAGACTTTGGAAGGCAGTGTCTGGACCTCCTCCTCCTGGGGGTATGGGGGGAGCTGCCAGTGTTGGCTAGTGACCTCTTTGTTCCTCTCTTATCCATGTCCCAGGTCAGGTTTGAGAAGGCCACTCTGCAAGCTCACTCTCTTTTTAGGTTACCTGTAACCTAGAGAAGGCTGCTTACTCCTCTTGTTAGAGCGGTGGCCAAAGCTTTTCCTCAAGTACATTCCTGGAGGCTGGCTGGTGGGTAGCAGGTGGCTCTAGGAGTTATGGCTGGGTTTCAGGGGAAAACATTTCCCATACACAAGAATCTGCACGAGACAGTGGCTGCACCATTGGGAGAGCCTAGTTACCCGGAAGAGGTTTCCCTAGACCTAGAAAGTAGCACGGGGATGAGGGTGACAGGGCAGGTGCATCAGGTCTGATCAGTTAGGGGTTCCTGCAGGTAGGTCCCTTAACCTCATAGGTATGTTTCTCCATCCCTCCTTGCTGCTACCACGCAAGTGGCTGGGATGTCAGTGAGAGAGTCTGAGAGCTCAGACTCCCCAGTACAAGAGCAGGATTTCCTTTCGAGCATGTTTAGTGGGTGTGTGTGGTAGTTGGTGTCAGATGGCTTCTGGGTAGGTGACTTGAAGCCCAGGTTCCTCAGGTCAGCTTCCTGAATTTCTGTCCTGTGGTCTCCATATGATCAAGTGTAGGTCTTCAGGCATGATCAAGTATAGGTCTGGGGGCTGGAGAGTTGGCTTAGTGGTTAAGGACATTTGTAGTTGTTGAAAGACCCAAGTTCAGTTCCCAGAACCCACATGGAGGTGCAGCACCTCCTCAGGCACCAAGCACACATGTGCATAGATGCCTGTGCAGACAAATCACTCACACACTTATCTTATAATAATAACAATAATAATAATAATAATAATAATAATAATAATGAGGACTTTGCAAGTGAGAAGGGGAATGATAGGCACTGCCCCTGTTGAGCCTCCCCTTCCCCACCCCTGGACCCCTGTGTTTCCCTTAGAAGCTCTGCCCTAGAGGTCATGAGCCATACTCCTCACAGGCAACCCAATGTGGCCTGCCCACACAAGGCACTTGCTCTTTTTTTGTGGAGGCCCACCACAGGTTTGGGATCATTCAGACTGTTGTTGGCGCCATGATTGAATTCCTATGTTCTGACTGCTACCCACTTCCCACTTCTGGGCCAGCCACTTGCTACCAAGGACATGTGAATTCCTCACCAGTGTAATCACCCATTTCTCTAGTGAAGGGTCCTTAAGGCTTCATGAAGGAAGACAGTTTTCAGAGGGAGGGTAGCCAGGAGTCCTTGGTACCATAGCCTGCCTGGGGGTAGGCCCAAACTGTGGGTGGAGCCACAGGTCAGGAAGGTGTGAGCGGTAGGGCCTGTTAAGTCTACTTTCCTCTTGTTCTTTCTGCATCCCTAAAGCTCCTGGGCCCATGACTTCTCAATGGTCGCATCTGTGCAGATGCACGAAGATTATGATCGCCGCATGCCCTCACATACCCTCCACTACCTCACTACTTCTCAGCCTGATGTCTTAGGAGACCAGGAGGAGGAAGGGGCTGGGGAAGAGCAGGGATGTGTGTGCTTGCTATTCCTAACCCTCTTTCTGTCTTTCTTTCCTGAGTATGCCTGTGTCCTAGGCTGACCCTCCTCTCTGGTACTCAGGTCTAGGAGCCAAGAAGGTGACTTTTGTGAGGATCCCTGTCTAGAAGTCAGGTTTGGATGACCCTCTCAGGAGCTCGCAGCCTGAGGCTCTAAGTTCTGTGGTTTTATTTAATTTTAGACTCGGTATTCATCAAAAGGCTTCCTGTGTGCCAGGCCCTCCCTGTTCTGAGCACTCTGCCTGTATGGAAGCAAAACGAGGCCCTCAAGTTACCCCTGAGGAAACCCAGGGGAATCAAGCAACCAGCTAGGGTCTTGCTCGCCTGACTCCAGGTCTTCTAAGGTCTTGTGTAGCTGTGATTCTCTCTCATTAGAGGACAGGTCCAAAAAGCCTAGTGGGTCACATGCCTAGGCCAAGGCAGTACCCGGAGGTACTCAAGCCCCGCCTGTTGCAGAGGCTTTAAAGGCCTCCATACTGGGTGTGCTCACCTGCAGCTCAGCCTTGTGGGTCTGAGAGCTGACAGGTTTTTTTTGTTGTTGTTATTTTGCATCATGGAACCTGGTACCATATCAGGTAGGGACCCCCCCCCGGGGGGGGGGGCTGGCAGAAGACTGAGATAAGCCAGTTGGGCTTATCTCCCTTTGTTCCTGGATCACCCTACCAGAATGGTCTGGACTTGAACCAGCAGCGATCCCTGGCAGGGAGACAGCGGTTGTTCTCAGTCTAACCCATTCATCTGTAGGACATACCTAAATCACAGGCTGGTAGAGCTGAGGGGAGCCTCCTGTTAGCTGCCCAGGGGGAGACCCACAGCAACACTGAGTTCAGTGACACCCAAGGGCACAGGATCATAGTGATGCCTCCAGGCTCCTAGGTGGGATAAAGCCAGGTTTGTAGTGATTTCAAACTCCTGAGATAGGCCATTGTGTTGTGACCCCACTTTTAAGGGATCACCCAAATGGTGGTGATGGACTTGTGTGCAGCCTGGTACTCAGGCTGCAGTGGCCCCCGTCGACAGTCTGCTTGGCTGAGGCTGGGGACCTTCTTAGTTAACTGCCCTAATACTTCCCAATAGAATAGGAAGGGTCTTTGCCTTCCAGGGCAGGCTTACTGCACACCCAATGTCGCAAGGGTGCAATAGTCTCATTTGTGCAGATGAGGAAGCTGAAGCACTTTGGAGTCCTACAGGCTGGTTCTGCCCAGAGAAGCCCATACAGGAAGACTAGAGGTTGAATAATAAGTAGGGGGGGAGGATGTTGCAACCACCCTTCAGGACTTAGTTCTTTAGAAGGACAGAGAGTGTTCTAGGCATTGTCATTTGTCCTCTGAGACAGGACAGTGTGTGGACAGAGCTCACAGCAGAAGCTCTTTGTGACTGGAAGATGATGGCTCTGGGTTCAGGCTTTTGTGTTGTGCTGCACCTCTCCCCGCCAAGACAGTCATATCTCCTCAGAGGGTTGGGGCTGTATCCCAGCAAACATGAAACATCCACTGCCCTGAATGCTGCACTTGTTCCCTGGACCCCTGGGTCTTGGTGTGGGATGAGTGGCATATAGAATCTCTCAGGTACAAGGGATATCTCACTACACCCCTAGACGTAATTCACTACACAGACGCAGTGCAGGTCTCCATAGGCCAGCATGAAGTTCCTGTTTGCAGCCTAGGCCTATGCCTACTGCATGAGGATGGCTTCCAATGTTGGGACCAAGTATATGGCAGCATCCTAAGCTTTGATGCTGGGGTGTAGGCCTATCTCCCCAGATTGTTCTCATGTGTTCTCCCTCTGGGAGAGCCAGTTAGGGACATCACTCATGGCTGGTATTACCAAAGGAGGAAACAGATCCTGGGGAGCCTGAAGAATTGTTGTTCTAGGTTGTTCCCTGCTTAGAGCAGAACAGGGCAGTTCCAGACCTGTCACCTCCAGACTCTGCATTTTCCCCTTTTGCTTTCCTAGAGAAACAGGGGATCAGGTAAAGGGCAAACAGTCATAAATACAGCAGCCTCCCAGAGAAGAGAGGCGAGGGAAGGATGCAGAACACAAAGGCAGCTGCTTCCAGATGCACTTTTTCCAGTCTGCTATGAGCTGAGGTCCTACTGGGTCCCTGGGACTGTCCCTCCTGTGTCTGTATGCATGCTTCTGTGCATGTGTTTGTGTTGCAAACTGGGCCACAGGCGTGGTGTGCTGGCGTGTCAGGGCGTAGCTATGGGTGACCACTGCACGCAGACGTCCGGCTCCTGCTAGCCCTTTCCCAACCAGCTTCCCACCACGTCCCTATTCTCCAGCAGTCAGATGTCTCCCAGATGTTTCTCACTTCCTGCTTGGCTCCGTGCAATGGATGTTCGTGTTTATTTTGGGCAGCCCACTAAATAATAACCATTTAAAGAAAGCTTTTCATAACCTTGTTCCCACGAGGAGTCAGAGTTCAGGAAATAATCCTAACTCTATTCACTATTGTCCTCCGGCTCCTTTCTCATCCACCTCCCTTCCCCCACCCTTGGGGACCACTTTTGAAAAGAATTCTCTTTTATACTACACAGTTTATGTGCTGTCTGTGACTCCAGCTCTCTGGGAAGTTGGGGCTGGTTTTAGAAAAGTATAGTGACGCTGGGGTTCAGCTGGGACCTCCTTAGAACATCTCTGTCATTGTCACCTGGAAGCTTGTTCACAGAAGTCCCAGTGCTACCCAGACTCAAGCCAGAAGCTCCCAGGAGTTCCTACCTCCCTTCAAGTTTAGAGCTCAGCACTGCCTTGCTGGAGTCCAGTGGGATAGAACCCTGCATCATCAGCCTAGAGATTTAGGCAGGTCCTGAGAACACAGAAGCTTGGGGATTTGAGTTGCCTTTCTTGGTGTGCTGGAGGAAGAGGCAGCCTAGCTGATGATGGGAGACAAAGGGGCTATATTGGGTATTGCATCCAAAGTTAATGCTTTCCTAGCCTTGATCAAGACACTAGACCGGGTACCATACCAGCCTGGCCACATAGCCTCGTAAAGAAGACCTGGGTGCTTCTAGTTGTCCATCCATCCCCAGGTGACCTCTGAGATAGGTCCTACACACCCTCTCTCCTAGTTGTGAGGTCTTTGGCTCTTCAGGGATGTCATAGAGTTGTAGTCTGTTCCTATGTGGTCTGGATGGTGGCCCTGTTCCCTCTTAAGTAGAATAAATAGCATAGCTGCCGTTCTATAAATGATTGGATACCCATGCGTTCTCTCAATGAGTTGTGCAACTGATTTAGCTAGGGATAGCGAGTGTCTCAAGAGAACAGGCCCAAGCTTGACTTCCACTGGCCGATAGCTCGGCTGAGGAGAACTGGGTTCCCATCTGTGAAAAGTTAGACAAACACTAGACCCGAAGCCTGTCATTGTGATGTGCACCTGTAATCCTAACACTTGAGAAACTGAGGCAGGATGACCAGAAGTTGGAGATAAGACTGGGCTGAAAAAACAAAGCAAGAAAGATAGAAACAGAGCATAGGGTACTCCGACTAGGCAGGGGCTTAGAGATAGAAGGGTGCTCTGTGCCCTGCAAAAGAGAATGAGGAGGCATGGAGGGGTCCCAGCCAGTGGGAGGGCCCCAGGGAAGAGTATCAGTGAGGTTTCCCCAAGGAGCAGGGCGGCTTAATGGCAGGTGAGTTCAAAGTAGGATGAGACTCTATGCCTGAATCTCCCTGGCTGGGTTGACAAGAAAGCCTTCCTAAGAGAGGCAGAGTAGACTGCTCTATGGGAGCTGGGTACTGTGGGGATATGTTTCAAATATAATAAAAACAGTCAGAGATATCAGAGGGATCTACCCACAGTCAGTCTAGGAGGACCAGACAGTGATAACTCACACATTTAATCCCAGCACAGGGAATACCTGGGAATAGGAACCTAAACTCATCTTAGTTTAGAGGAGTTCCAGGCTCCCAGGCAGGCAGTGGTCGTGCCATGCCTTAACTGAGCAAAGAAAGTATTTAAGGCAGGCATAGAAAGTCAGAGGCAGAAGAAGTCATGGCTCACAATGTTAGCCCCAGCACTTGGGAAGCAGAGGAGAATCTCTGTGAGTTCAAAGCTATCCTGGTCTTCAAAGCAAGTTCCATAACAGCCAGGACTTGTTGCACAGAAAACTCTGTCTCGAAAAAAACAAAAAACAAAGACTGGAGGAGGTGGATCTGTCCTCTGATATCTCCGGCTGTTTTTATTATATTTGAAACATATGCCCACAGGGTACCCCTTGCACTGAGGAACAGCCAAGAGACATAAATACACATTATCAGGAATCACTGGGTGAATCGATGGGTAATCAACTGAGAAGGGAGGAACAGCTATATGGATGGAAGAGAGAATGATGGTCGTCCTGTAAGAGCCAGCACCCTTTCCACCCCACCCACTAACTCTGGATCAGGAAGCCACGGCAGGATTCATGGTGGCTGAGTTAGGCCCACGGGAGCAATGAGCATTCCGGTAGCTTTCCTCCAGCCCATATCATCGCCATTCTCCTGTCCATCCGCCGTCTGACCAGGGACTTATCTGGTCATGCCTCTGCTGCCCCAAGAGCACTGGCGCCAGCAATGTCTGGGCTGAGCCTTAGCTTAGATTCCAGCATAGATTCAATGTGAGCATCAGTGGCCTTGACTGTCCACCAGTGGCATGTTCAGGTCCAGAGGTTGTCCAGAAAGCAGGCCACTGGAAAGTAACTGAGCCTCTGCCTTTTGGCAGAAGTTCCCGGAGACAATCAGGGTAGTTAAGGGATGTCCTTGTCCCAAAGCAGAGAAGTCACAAAAAAGACCGGAGTGCCAAAGAGGGAACACCCCAGCTATCAGGAACAGTGAAGCAAAGTGGCACCATGCCATGGGAGATGAATGAGCAAAGGGCACTCATGGAGAGTTCTCAGCCATTGGGTGAGCTGGAAAGAAAAAAAAATGTCAGCAGTCTTGGCTCCTGCCCTTCTTATTGAGGGCTCCAGGGCTGGCCAAGCTGTGAGTATTGCAAACACTGTCCAGTGGCCTCGGCCTATGCTCTCCCCGGAACTCTATACTCTACTTGGCATTTACTCTCTAGCCAAGCACACGCTGACTCAGGAACCCGAATGTAGGCTTTCCCCATCTGTAGGCTGCTGAGCCACAGTCAGGGCATGAATCAATGGCTGAATTTCCAGCCTGGAACCTGTAGTTGTGAGCTCTGTGTCTAGCAAGAATGGAGAAGCAGGAAGCGTACTTCATACACAGCAGGTCCAAGGAAAGTTATGCTTCCTACCTAGGTGTACCTGGGATGCAGGGCTCTGATGAAGAAAGGCTTCTCAGTGACTTGGAGGTCTTATTGTATCCTGCTGACTGACCCCTCAGAGGTCCACCTCAAGCCCCCAGGGAAAAGACTGGGAACTCCTTTTAATGTGTGGTCAGCCGCTCCAGCTGTGTTCTCCTCCCTTGAAGTAATCCAAGGCTCCTGGCTATCAGCTCCTGGGGTGGGGTCATCCTGAGGCCTCCCCAGTTCCTCACTCCCAGCAGCTGAATCAGTGCACACCCCCACCCACCCACCACACACACCCCTAGAGGAGGCAGCCTTGCCTCTGGGCCAGCAGCGCTTACCCAAGCAGGAATGTTCTCCTGGGAGGCTCATGGCTGAGAGGAAGGCTATGTAGACAGAGTAGGGAGAAAGTCCCAGAGCAGGAGGCTGGAAGCTGGTGAGAGGATGGGGGAGGGGCGTCTTTCCCGTTCCCCCTGAGCTGGCACTTTTTTTCTAGGGGTGTTAAACTCAGCTCTTCCCCCCCCCCTTTTATCTTATTCCTGACTACCTGCTAAATAATTTAAATTTGGGGCCTAAAGGGCTTCAATTATCCTTTAATTTACATTAGTAATTTATACATTAGGCAGAATGGACACGCGGTTCATGTAACAGCCCCCAGTAGACCTGTGGAGATCCGCTGAGCCCTGTGGTCCTAAGAATCTCAGCATTTTTCTCTGCAGCTCAAAGTCTTTGTTTTAAAAGTGGCTGGCTCCCTTGCATGAATATTGACATGAACGGGAGCCAGTGGGCACTCTCACAGGTACACCAGGAGGCTGTCTATCCTCATGGTGGATGCTGGCTCACACTCATTGCATGTACGCATACTGAGACAGACATTTTAGGTTCCTTCCTAGCACATACACCCTCAAAGAAAGACAGCAATGCTCAAGCTCACCAGATGTACCATATGCACCTGTGTACCCTTTGTATTCCCGAAGGTGATGAGCACACACATTTGTCCTTGGCTCCTATGAACTTTATCACTCCAGATGGGTGCCACTGGGCCTCTGAGGGTAATTCATTCATACGAGCTATTCTGTGTCCAGGCCTTCAGTCCCTCCTTGTATAGTTCTGCATGGGAACCGGACCTCAGGATTAAATATACCATGAGTATAGGACAATGGCCACATGTCCAGCTTGCTCATTTGGCATAGACTCTCACCACATGTGAATTCCACCTAGGCTTCTTGGCCATGCTGCCAGCTTGGGCCTTGGCACTGGAGCCTGGTGCAGCCTGAGCCCTTGCTCTGACATAACAGTGCTGTCAAAGGGACCACATTTGAGATTGTCCGTTCCTGACTGCCTCCAGAATCCTGTCCCAGCTTCCTCTGCACCAGTTTTCAAGGATCCAGGATTTTCCAGGCAGGAGGACAATAGCACAGAGCAATGACCTCACATAAGCCTTGTTTGGCTGGGATGCACCCTGGCTTTTCAGGCAGTCACCATGACTCCATACTATCTGGTGCTGCTTCCCAGCTGTCATCCTGTACTTGGTAGGACCCATGGCATCTCATGCTTCCTTGTGAATTTGGAGTCACATGTTTGGAGATCAGAGGTCAAATTTGTCCATGTGCGCCACAGACAATTTTGTGCCCTTTGGGAACCCTCCTCTCTCAGTCCAGCAACACCAGAAGTCCCACCTACAACCCTGGAAGTACTGCACACCCAGATGTAGAGATCACCTGGGTCATCAGGGCACAGCTGAGAGCATCATGTTCAGCCCAAACCAGAAGTTCAGCCTCTTCAAGGAAGGTGAAGGCAGGTAGCTAGTGGGCAGAGCAGTCACCTGCTGGGTGGGCAGTCCTCATAATAGAGATAGAGGGCTCAGGCTACAGGGTGGGCATACTTGGGAATCTGGCCATCACAGGAATTGAGCTTTGGTCCTGGTGCTTAGATGGAATGCAGAAGCATCCCAAGCTTCCACATGGCCAAGTATAAAATGTGGGGGCTACATGTGCCCATTTCCCTATTGTCTGGGGAATCTTCTGTGGTGTCAGGCAGCCCCCAATTCTTAACAGTATCCCCCTTCCCTGGCTACATGCTCTAGCCCTCCTGGGAGGCCCCAATCATTGCCACCTCAAAACTTCCATGCTGGGCAGAGCATTGGGGTGTTTTTTGGTGCCTGCCTCTGACTCCAGCCTCCCTGGATCTCCAAGGGTAGCAGTGGCCTAAATATCAGAAAGCTTGAGACTGTTGCCTAGTGTGTTGAACTGAGAGTTTACA
Source organism: Phyllotis vaccarum (assembly GCA_033318265.1). Taxonomy (NCBI): domain Eukaryota; kingdom Metazoa; phylum Chordata; class Mammalia; order Rodentia; family Cricetidae; genus Phyllotis; species Phyllotis vaccarum. The sequence continues at coordinate 81,522,257 of JARWLC010000010.1, read as the reverse complement.
TCTGAACCTATTTGCCAAGGTCAACATCACTTAGTGATATCTGATTTGGGGTGGGGACACAGTAACACTCATGCTGAGTCTTGCCTGTCATAGATCCTGGTCTAAATTACAGTCTTGTTATCAGTTCCTAAGGGTTATCTCCTGACTGTATAAAGAGAACTTCCACCTTAAAGAAAACAGTTAAGCATCTCCTGGCACATCCAGCTGTGAGTGTCAATGCCACACCAGGAGGCAGGTCTTCAGGAGCGTCAGTTAGGGGTTGTTTAGAATGAGGTTTGCCTCTAAGAATGTTTGTGAGGGATCATCTGGATTATGCAAACTGATAGTGGGTGGGACCATTCCCTGTTAGGGAGACCTTGGGTTGTATAAAATGGAGTGTAAGCTAAGCACTAACATGCATTTATCCATTACCTTTTTCCATCTATGCATGTGACACAAAGGAGTACAGAGGGTGGAGTGGGGAGAGGGGGGTTACCAGAGAGCAGGAAAGAAGGTAACACTTGGGCTCCAGGGACCTCAGAGTATAAAGCAACTTCCCTCACTGCTCAGCTTTTTGTCCTTATTTTTGAGACACAGTCTCCTGTATCCCAACTGATCTGGAACTTTTCATCTTCCTGCCTCCATCTCCCTAGTGCTGGATGACGGGCCTGTACCACCACACCTAGGTTATAGGATGCTGGGGATCAAATCCAGGACTCGGAGTATATGAGGCAAGTACTCTGCCAGCTGAGTTATAGTCCCATGTGCCTTCGTAGCTTAACTTGTGTTACCTGGCTCATTGTGGCTTGAGAATGAGAGGCTCCATCCCCCTGCCTCCAAAGCTCTTCCGCCTCTTTCACCAAAACCTGGTTGCAGCCACACTGACTGCCCCATGCTTATGACCCCACAGGGAAGCTGGCTCCAGTGTCCACCTGCAGAGTCTGGTGCCTTGCCCTTCCCTGACACCATGCCCGAGAGAGATCTTGACGCAAGGAGATGCAAGAGCAGCTCCCCAGGAATGAGGCTTTCTTTCCACTTCTTACCCTTCCATTTCCCAGCAAATATTTGCAGCAGGCCCAAGGATTCTGCAGGGAAGGCTGGTCTAGACTGGTGCCACTGTTTTCCATTATTTGGGTTTGAGCTAAGGTGGCAGTGGGTGAGCATAAGTGTGTGTATATGTGTGCATGTGCTGTGTCCAATTGCTTCCAGGACAACCTGGGGCCTCACCTCCTACTCCCCGGGGCCCCACCAAGCTCTCTGGCACCTGGCTGAAAGCATTTCCAGGGTGCCAGAGTTAATGTTTTCCCCAGGGGCTGCCTAGGGGAGGAGAGATGGAACATCTGGGTAGAACATGAGTGTATATACCCTTCCCTAGGTGTCCCCACAGCCTGGGAAGCACAGTTGCCAGGAAGAGATGCTGCCTCGTTGGTATTGCCCAGTAAGACTTCAGAAAGAACCTGCCCAAAGTAGCGATTACAGTAGGGACCCACCGCCAACTGTGTGTGTGTCTGTTTTTCTGCTCTCACTTCAGCATCCATCCTCCAGCCAGGTCTACAGTCCTGGCAATGCAGTTCCTGGTTCAGTGATGCTGAAAGAGGACAGTGATTTACTCAAGGTCATACAGACAGTTAATCATGTCTTTGGGACTGGGTTCCCAAAGTGTGAGTCTTGGTTCAATGCTCTCCCCACCATAGCAGGTGGCTATGTAAATTGATGTAAATGTTATGCAAATTTGAATGGCTTCTTCCGCCAGGGGAGTGGGGTGTCCTAGTGGAGTTGATGGAGAAGGGAGCGGGGTGGATTTCCTCTTTCACAGGTTATCAGATTTTGAAAGGGTCTGTGAAGACCTGGATCCGGACAGTCTGCTGGTCAGGGAGGATTGCTAGGTAGCATGTCTGCTGCCGCTGGAATTAATGGGGTCAACAATGCCAGGAAATAGCCAGAGGAAGCCTCTGGGATGGGCCCCTGGAGTCTACTCAATGGCGTGGGTCTGGCCTAAGGAGATTTTTCTCACGAGTCCTTAGACCCCCTGGGTCCCCATCAAATAAGGTGACCTGAATGAAGGAGATTTATTTCCTGACTTTGGAGTGAGCTTTGCTCCTTGCCCACCTCTTTCCTCCTAGACAGAACAATGAGGGTCCCAAGAGGTACTTTCCTATGGGAACAGGTGCATAGGTGGGTAGCGGCAGCCCCCAAGCTCCTACCCCCAGACCGCCTATGCTGCCACCAACTGGGTGAGCTACACTTGGATTGTTGCCTAGGGGTCACTTCCCAGAATTCCCAGGTCCTTTGAAATACCACCGAGCTCTGATGTCCTCACTAGTATCTGAGAGTCCAGGAAGAGGTTTATTTGCTTGTTTGTTTGTATTGTCCAGATATATGGTGGGAAACACTCTGAAAAACAGCCACTCACTCTCCTGCCCAGACTGACTCCTCCTTGCCTGTTCGTACATTTCCTCTCAGGCACAAGCCCGGGTTTGTTTTATGGCTTACTCATGTACTTAATACTGCTCTGATCTCTGTGTGTAACATCTCCCTCCACCCCAACTGTCCTTGAATAATTGCACAGACTTCTTAGCTTGCTCTGTCCTACCTGAGCGCATACAGTTCACATCATAGCTGTTCTTTACTTAGCTGGGGGGGGGGGGCGGCACTTCACTCTGGTAAGTAAGGCTACATCGAACATCTTTGTGCTTACAGCTAGTTGCGTCCCATGGAAAAATTTCCCGGAAGTAGGAATTGTAGGTGAAAAGTCATGCTCTACTTTATACTCCCTGTCAGATAGCTTTGTGGATTTGGGGCAAGAATCACCTCCCAAGTTCATTGTCAGAAGTCCCAGCAGATGGACACAGACAGATGGCCGAATTCCATACTTCACTATGCCTCTCTGATTGGAAGAGGATGGTAAAGGAGGAACTTGGGGGCTGCTGCTTCCAGAGCCCCTAGAAGTCCCAGCGTGTGAGGACCAGCTTTCTTGAGCAGGCCACTCACTCCTCGTTGCTAATTCTCGCCATCCATCTGCAGTCAGATCTGGACCAAGTGGAAGCCCTTTAAAGTAATTTGCTCATTTAATATCATCCCTGTGATCTCATTTAATTTTCTCAACCAAACTTTGTTCACGGAGGAAGCCAGAGGCTCTGCGCCCAGCTTGCAGGCTGATTCTCACCCTTCCTGGTGGCAGGTTTTAACTTTCACAAGATCTGCTGAGGCTTTTCTTCACCCCTGTGAGCTTGTACCCCAAAACAAAAGTGGTATTCCTTACCAGCTGCAAAAGGGGAAGTGTGGAATAGAAGAGGTAGCTGTAAATAGGGGCAGGGCTGCTCACTTTGAGGTGAGCGCCCACGTTTCTGTTTCCTGGGTCACATTCTTTCCATGCCCCTAGGAGGCAGAGTTAGATTTTTTTTCTGTCAGTCACAGGTCTGTTGTTACCGCCCTGTCTTCAAGGCTCAGTGGCTTGATCTGTTCCCATCTTTGGTCCTTTCCTCTGGCTAGCCAGGTGTCACTATGAAGAGAGTTTAACTGTTGTAGTCATAAGGGCCTACTCAGAAGTGATTAGGTGAGTCCTATGACTGCCGCCCCCATACAGCTGGTCCCTCACAGAGCCACATGCAACCCTGCTGCAGCTCTTCCAAGAAGGGAGTTGCTGCGGAGCCAGCAGCTTTGGTAGTGAGAGGAGAGTCTACTGATTTATGGCCACCTTATCCCCCTGTGCCCCCGCCTGCAACTGCTGTACTTCCTGCTTAATGGAAGCTCACACAGAGAGAAATAACTCTACCAGGAATGGATCTAGTGACAGGGGCAGCCACCATAGGTTAAGAGTGGGATGGGGGACATAGGAGACTCAGACAGAGGCCAGAACCCAGTCTAGAAAGCTCTGAGGGAGAGCAGATGGAGACCAGTGGGGATGCCTGTGTGGAGGGTAGCCTTACCTGGCATTGCTTAGACCAGCTTTCTCTGGCGCCCAGTGGGGAGCCGAGAGGTGAACTCAGACTTGAGGTCTCAGATGCTCAGTGGCACCTCAGTCTGGTGTCTAGGAAAAGAGTTTTGGTGATCATAGACTATCTAAGCATCTTGTCTGACCCTTCACTGACAGGTGGAAAAGCAAAGTTGAAAAGAGGTCAGGACTTGTGCAAAGGCACACACACAGTCACTGAGCTGAGTTCAGAGCCCAGGCCCTCCTGCCTCTCTGTGGAGCCACAGAGAGTGTTCCAGCCAGCATGCGATGAGGGAACAGACAAGATAAGCTTGAAGAAGTCAAGATGGCATTGGGTGGTTGGCCTGGGACTGTTGGGGTCAAGAGTGACAAGGGCTGAGGGAGTTTGGGAAGGAGCCAGCACCTGGTGTAGTGTCCTTTGGAGGCTAACAGAGGAGGACACTTGAATCCCACAACTGAGTGGGTTCCTTATTAGCCGGAGCATCTTTTGGCTTCTCTGTCAGGCACTAAGAAGTGAGCAGGAAGGGACTGTATCCCTGATGTTACCATGCGTCTTTCTTCTGTGATGGGAAAATGAAGCGTGAGCCCCACCAAGCCTTATCTGTAGCTCAGTGTGTGAGCAGCCTCCACTCACCTCTGTGGAGCCTCTGCCCATCCCACCCACCCCCACTCCCCACACTTTGCTAAATGGAATGATTCTATTACCTCATGGGAAAGGTTGGAGGCTGGGGATGGGATTTCTAAGCCTAAGTGAATAAATTCTGACCTTAGTTCAGATTCCAACATCCCTGGCCTTCTCCTGAAGGCCTCCAAATCAGGCAGTCACCGAGGTGGCCCATGTCCCCATACTGGACCCCACTGAGAAGTGGGCAGAACCCAGGGCCACCTGCCTAGGTTCTGGCTTCCCTCCTCCCTGGCATCCCACTGCTGTGCCCTGAGCTCCCTCCTCCTCATACCAGATGCTCCCTGGAGATATGTGTGGGTTGGGAAGGTGTTGCTTCTGGCTGGAGGCCCAACAGCCACCTGGTGCCTGACAACAACTTGGTGCCTGTTGCAAGGCCAAGAGGTGACTATGGCCAGGTGTGCAGGGAACTCTGCCAGGTCACCTGGTTCCAGTGGCTCCCACAAACACTGAGTGCCTGTCCTACATAAATGCCTTACCGATGGTCTCCTGGATGTCCACCTACTCCATAGACAGGAAAATAAAGGCCAGAGACTTAGACAGTATGTCCAAAAAAAGTGATACCTAACCTGGAAGCATTTTTATTTTTTATTTTTATTTTTTTTAGCATCCACTTTATACCAGCCATTTAGCTCATAATGCCACCAGTGGCTGGGCTTATTCTATTTGATATCTAGGGACCTTGTTTTACAGGTGAACAATAAGGCCCAGAGAATCAATCTGACCCACAGCTATCAAAGCCAAGTTCCTGTCCTGTGTGTTGGTTCCTTTTTTACTAAGGGAGGCCCCCTTGAGTGTCTGGGGGGAGATAGATGTCCCTAGCTATTGGCAGAGCAGAGCCAGGTTGGGGGCATCCACATTAACCATGCTCTGCTTGTCTCTGCCCACTGCCAGGATGAGAGGAGGGCTTGCAGATCCATCTAAGGCTGGCCATCTCTCCCATTCTTGTTCTCAAGGCTACATACAGTTGCCCCTCTAAATGTAGCTCCCTCCCCGTACTAGGCAGCCTAGCATTTTCCACAGTAGTCAATATACTTTTCCTAGAACCTAGCACCTAGAGGCCTCAGGGAAAACAATGAATTTAGCATCTTTTTCTTTCTTTTTCTTTTTTTGAGGAAGGAGGTCCAAAGAGAGGGTGTACCTTGCCAGAAGTCAAAGCCTCCAGGCACTTCTTTTCAGATTCCCACAAGGAAAAGGCAGAAGGAGGCAAGGTTGGAATTGTGCAGCTAACTCTTAGCCATGTTGCCTCTCCATCTCCCAGTTACCAGCGTCCTCACACCTATGTCCTATGTGACACCTATGTGGCCATTTCCCTTGGGCTTGGTTCTCAGCCTTAGAGCATCCAGTGAGGGGTAAAGATCCTCCTACCAGAAACCCAGCATTTGAAGCCCTCTCCTCCACTCTGCCAAGGATGACTGTCACCTATATAAGGGGGAAGTTGGACCTTAAGGTGCAGGCCTAGGGGAGTCCAGATGTCTCTAGAGTCCCACAAGACAAGGTGAGCTGGGGTAGAAGTGGCCATTATGGGCAGGATCGAGGTGAGTGAATGAAATGAAATAGATAATTAGAAAAATGATAATAAATGATCTTAGGCTTGGAGAACCCTTTACAGTGTATATAGTATTTTCGCATTCATAAGAATCTAGATTTTTACCTATCCAAGACCGTCGGCAAGGTTGAGAAGGCCAAAAGGCTTAGCCCCACACTGTGACTCTGTTTACCTTAACAGTGACCTGGGAGTCATTTAATTGAGTAGTTAATGAAGGTCACAGAGACCCAAGACTAATGACACAGGTGGCTGGGGCAGGGTAGAGGGTGGAGCACAGGTCCACTCATTTGGGACAGACAACAGGACAGGCTGTTCCTCAGTTAGAAGCCACTGATTGTTGGGGACAACACCTGGGATAACACAACTTCGGTTTGAGCTGAAACTTCTGAGGAAACAGACCAGTGGTCAAAAGGGACTTTTAACATTGTCTCTGCTGGTGGGGACATGTAGAATCAGGGCCCAGTGGCCCACCACAGGGGTTTCATTTCCTAGCCTCTGTCAGAAGGCTCTTCTCCTCAACACCATTCCTGCCTCTAAAATCCAAAGCTTTCATACAAAACAATATTAGAATCCAGGGCTCTGCCAGGAGCCACTGTGCAAGGAGGCATAGGAGTGCTGGGGTCCCTGCCCAAGCCCCACAGAAAAGCTGCTTGAGATTAGAGGCCGGGCCTAGACCATGTAGGCGTCTGATTGCATAGGGTAGCTGGCTTCCCTATTTCCTAATTGGAACATCCTTCTGAAAATGCTTTCTGGTTCTAGCTCAGCAAAGCAGGCGAGTGGAGCAGTTATTTCTCCTAGTCTCGGGGGCTTCTTCTCTTCCGTGTAATGCCTGTAGGCTCAGGACCTAAACTGTGCAAGTGAGGCTGGAACTGGCAGGGTTGTGTCCACCCAGTCCAGTCCCAGCCCACACTATCCTTGAGGGTAGCTCTTACATAAGAAGCCGGCAACAGCCACCCTTTCTCTGGGATTAGAGGCACTATTGAAGAGGCTCTGCAGATTTCAAGCAGAGTGGGGGAGGGTAGGCCTCTTAGAGGGTATATCACTGTGGATCACCTGAGGGGATTGGTCAGTGGTGTTGGAGTCAGGTAGAAGCTGACTGGGGAGAGAAGCCCAGGAAGAGACTCTGGAAGGGGGGGGGGGCATGGGAACCAAGCACAGAGATGCCCACTGCCATGGTGTAGGACTCTCCAGGGAACTCAGCTTTGTTGCAAAATCTGCCTTTGGGTCTGCTCCCTGGCCTGCACTAGGGTTTAACAGGAGCCTACTGAGACATATTTACAGGGTTCCTGTGGCAGACTGACTGAGCGTGGAGACCTTTCACTAAGGAAGTCAAGTCACCCACTTTTAGTTGGTGTTCCCTGGGTTGAGAGAAGGTAGGTGGGGACTGACTAAATCAGGATGCTGGAAGATATGCCACTATTGATTAGTGATGCCTGGGGGCGTGTCAGACAACCACAAACTTGCCCCTGGAATGACTTTTTCCCATCCGGACTTACCATCCTGATATTCTGTGGCTACAAGGCTCAGAATAGTATAGAAAAGGCCCCTTTGATGCTGGCTCTGTACCTTGACACCCCAACAGAAACCTGAGTCTGGGATTCTAAACCCTGGATCCCGTTCTGGTGATCAAACCCTGTGTCTGGTCTTGAAGATGTTAAATAAGGTGTCTCACCACCTAGCACACTGGCCCAAGTTTTTCATCTGTTAAAGAAAGAGTCCAGCGGGCCTCCCAGAGAGTAAGTAGTGGCTTGCAAGCTCTGGCCAGGCTCTCAACTAGGTCTCAGGCTTGGCTGAGCTCTACCCACTTGCTCTTTGTCCTGTATCTCTACCATCAGGGACACACAGGCTGTAGACCTGAGCTGAGGATCTGTCCTCACTGACTTGGAGTGGTTTAAAGCCCTGACCCTTAGTTAAGTAAATAGGTGTGCTGTGTTGTCTTGGGGCTGTTGCTTAAGGACTATGACCCTGGGCCTAGCTGAGAGCCACATGGGTGTCTCACTTGGTGTCCTTATATGTCTGACCTCTACCTTGGATGGGAATGTTGGCGTGGGTGGGGTAGGGGTGAGGCAGGAGCATAATTTCAAAGCAGGACAGGCCTGGACTCTCAGCTCTCAACTCCCCCAAGACCACAGCCCCCAGCCTGAGCTGGCTTCTCTATCAACCCCTTGTCCCTCCCTTTATTTAACCAGCCCCATAAAAAGGGAGCAGGCAGGCAGGAGTCCCGCTGTAGACTTTGTAATGTGGCTTGGAGGCGGGCCCCTATGCCTTCCAACCAGGCTGTAATTAAGGCTGGCACCAGACACCCCCTCATTACCAGGGCCTGCAAGGAGCACTCTTAATTATAGCATGCAGGCCTGGCTGGAGTGGCTGCAGGGGCAGGCCACAGAAGCAGCCTGCTTCTACAGGGAGGCACCCTGAGCTTGCTGGGGGGTGGGAGCTATTCTTGGTCTTGGTCACCCTCCTGAAGGCTCCTTATTCAGTCTTGTCTGTGTGGAAAGGTAGGGTCTCCAGAGGAGAGTCCAGGAACATCAGTACTTTATTCAAGAGGCGCTTCTTAAGTATCTACAATATCCAACAATGTCTGGAGATGTGGCTCAGTTGATAGAGTGCTTGCCCTGGCATGCATGAAGACCTGGGTTCAATCCCCAGCACAGCACAAACAGGTGTGGTGGTGCAGGTTGGTAATCCTAGCATTCAGGAGAAAGGGTCAGAATGTTTAGAAACTCCAGATCGTTCTTGGCTATATAGCGAATTGAAGAACAGCCTGGGCTACTTGAGACCATGCTTCAAAAAATGAAAAACATCGACTGTATGCCAGGCTAACCCAGAGATATTACAATAGACAAATGCCTTCCATGCTATCAGACTTTCAAAATGAAAGCATTGTGAAGCCATGCTGCCAGCAACATATCTGAAGATGCCTCTGTTCCAAGCCTCAGGAACGTCTTAGTTGTCCCCTAGTCAGTCTCTTGGGATCCTGCAGCTTCGGTTGGCACTGTGGGGTCTCCAGGCTCTTGGCCCAGAGTTTTTAGATTGCTCTGTGCCCACACAAGTGGTTAAATGTGGTATACGTTGAATGTACTGGTGCAGAACATCTGTCCTCTGGGACCCTGGAGTCTGGATACTAATAAGGACGCGCATGCTGATGCTGATTACCGCCCCCAACCCCAACTTGAGGAGGTGATGTGGGCAGTGAAGAAGACAGGTCAGAGGAAGAGCAGGGACCCTGGCTGGGGGCTGGGGGCCGGGGGCCGGTATGGCAGTCAGTGCAGGGCTCTAGAGAGGAGACTTCAGGTGAGGCTTGAGGAAGGGATACAGGAGTAGCCAGTTAAGGATAGCAAAGCAGGAAGGCAGCCTTTCATCACCCCTCCCCCCCCAATGTCAGTGTCAGACTCAGGCAGTCTGGTAGAAGTCACAGAATTTCTGCATGTCACTCATACAGCATTGGCCTAGGAATATATAGATAGACGATGCCACAGTGCAGTGCACTGTGACCTCAGGCCACTCACACCCTCTCTGAACTGTGGCTGTCACATCAGTTCCTCACTCTGTCCTGACCCTGAAGCCGAGAAGGAAGTTGCAGGTTGTGCCTACCAAGGCCACCTCTTAGGAATAACAAGGGGATACTGAAGTGGTAGAGAGCTAGGGCTGGAAACTCAAGGCTGACCATTCTCTGAGTTATTAAGAGTCACCCGGAAACAGGCACAAAGGGAATTGTCCTGAACTCCAGGCAGTTCTCAGCTCCCAGCTGACAACAATTGGAGAGGAAAAGCAAGGCCTTTTTGTCCAGGGCCAGGGACGAGACAGTGACCAGTGACGTGGCTGGGAAAATGCTGGAGTCTCAGCTAAAATTAGCCACCTACAAAACCTCTGCATCAAGAGCAACCCAATGCTTCTATTGTTTTGAACTTTGGATCCCAGGGGATTTGGGGAAGCTGATGGTTGTCCCCCCTCCCAGATGATATAAGCCACTCTTGAGCCTCACAAATGCCAAGTAAAGGAACCAGAAGATGATCAGTCTGAAAGCGAGTGTGCTGGGCTACCCAAGGCCACAAGTCCCTCTATTTGAGACATTCACGCTTCCCCCAGCAACACTGCTGGTGTCCTGGGCTAATGAGGGGCAGGTGTTTGAGCTGGGAGGAAGTTAAGGACATTTTAAAATACAAGTCTCTGTTCCTTTCTGGGGAAGTAGCCTAAGGGGGCACTGCTCTTTCACTGCCTGGGTTGGGCACCTGGCTTTGGCTCTTTACTCTGCCATCTAGTAACCATATGACTTCAGGTAAACAGCAGTGACGGTTCACACTGCAAAGTTCTGGAAGCAATTGAGATGCTATATATGAGACTTAGACATTCCCGAGAACCATACTGGAGACATGGAGCTCCTAGTCTCAAGCCTTCTGATGTTGCCTGGTACCATCCTGAGTGCTTCCTCCTGTCCCTGTTACATCCTCACTGGATGTCTCACAGTGTGATATCTATTTAACAAGTGAGAATTTATTTTACCAGGGAGGACAGGGCATTTGTGCAAGGGGACAGAGCTGGAACAGAGCTGGAACCATGCCTTTTTTTTGGTTCCTTGTGAAAAGTCTCCTGTGGAGCCTCACAGGTGCTGGTGGTGATTTATCCGAGTTCATCTGACACAACACTAAAGGGATCAACAAACTCTGGTGTGGGTGCTCTCTCATCCTCTATGGACAAGGGCAAAATGCTTGAACCTCCCTGTGCCCATTTTCCACCTGCAAGGGCTGTTGGGAGGACCTGATGACCAGTGAATGTTGGGTGTGGAGCCCGGGGACAGCTGTTTTTCCAACTCAGTAGCCTGGGAAGCCATTAATTGCAATTTCAGTGGTAGCCATGGTAACCCTCCCATTGCCACCCTAACTAAGAGGACTGGGGACTCGGAGATGGAGTCCCCACTCCCAAGTACCAGTTTTGCTAGTATTGTCCAGCGAGTGACTTTCCGTGTCCTGGGGGACTTATAGGGACCAAGCAGGGAGACCATGGTCGGAGGCTTCATTTCCCTTTTGCAAGGGCAGAGAAAGTTCTAGAAGGCCAGTATCCAGATGGTAATCAGAGGCATAGCCTCACTGAGGGTCTGGCTCTTACTATGCAGCCAGCAGCCTTACCACCCCAGTGCCTCTGCCCCAGCATGTTTTCGGTAGCTCCTCCAAGACCCCAGGAGCTGGCATTCCTTCCAAGCTTCCTCCCCATGGGGAAGCTCCTGGGCTTTCTCTCTGCCCAGCCTGTGGCTCTGGCTCTCTAGAACTCAAGCACTCCACCCACCCACAACTGCTGTCCCCAAGTGCCCTAGCCATCCACATGCCTTAGTGTCATGTTATGCTTTCACTCTGTCTCAGGAGTGGATAAAGTGCCACTGCATCCACTGTACATAGAGTTAAACAAACGCAGGCCTCGGGAGGTAAAGCCAGAGTCACCCAGAGTCATTTCTTTATTCCACCTAAGAACTGAGTGAGGACCAACCAAAAAACCGATTGTGTCCCAGGTTTATGCCATGAGGGCATCAGAGATGGGGTCAGCTCCCCTGCAGTGACAGTGGGCCTTGTGACCTGGAGCGCACGCTCGTGCAGTTCCTCAGACTCTGCTCTCATCTCCTGTCCTCTCACCTTCCACCTGGAGCTCTGGAGCTCTGGAGCTCTGGAGCTCGCTTGGAACCAGGTGAGCAGGCCCAACCCTGAGCCAAGGAGGCCTGGTGATTACATCAGCAGGCGCAAACAGGCCGAGGAGCAGGGACCTGTGTCCCATGGGGGCTGGCAGCAGCTCCACCTGCCCCATGGAGTCTGTTTCATTTGCTTCTTCCAGCTTGCATCAGCCTTTTACAGCTCCGTGTCATCACAGAGCAGGCTAGGCAGGGGCTGGAGTGGGGGTGGAGGCCCTTGGAACCCTGAGGCTGTCTATGAATATGTTAGCCCAAGCCAGGCATGGTTGCATGCCTGAAATCCCAACACTCTGGAGGCAAGAGGATTGTGCAAGTTAAAAGCCAGCCTAGGCTTTGAACCCCTGTCTCAAAAAACCAAAAGCTGTTAGCCAGCACCCCAGCCAACGCCCCTTTGGAGGTCCATCATCTATCTTTCTTCTAGAAGCAATAAGAAAAATCAGCACCCGACAAGACAACCCACCTGAGAAAGGAGTTTTAGATTTCTGAATTTGATAAGCAAAGCAAATTAAAATGATCCCATCTCCCAGGTGGAAAAATCAAGGCCCCAAGGGAAGTGGACTTTCTAAGGACAGCAGTGATTTAAATAGCACCAATGACTTCCAGACCAAGAAGGGCATGGGATGGTAGGAGCCTGGAGATGAGAAATTCCTATGGTTATGGGTCAAAAGTAGTTGATGCCCACTGCACAAAGGAGGAGGAGACCATGCCCACTCAAGTATGAAATTCTTGATAATAACCCCCCCCCCCCAAAGCCATCAAGGAAAATGGTAGGAACTGGGTGATTTTATTTATTTTCACCAAACCATTCTTAATGTCTTAACGTCAAGGGTGTGATTACCTTTATAATCAGCAGATCCAGAAAAGTGTTTTCATTAGAAGCAAATGAAAGATTTCTTGTTTTTTGAGGCTTTTCTCTGCAGCATTCTGGCTGTCCTGGTATTCTCTTTGTAGACCAGGTTGGCCTCAAACTCACAGAGATCCACCTGCCTCTGCCTCCTGAGTTCTGGGGTTACGGGCATATGCCACTACTACCCAGAGAAAGATTTTAATTTAATTTATTTATATAGTGTCAGGGGCTGAACCCAAGGCCTTGTACATGCTACGAAACTGTTCTGCTGCTGAACCTTGTCCCTAGTCCTAAGGAGAGATTTTTAAAATAAAGTCCCTTCTGTGCCTTAGGTAACTAGTAGCCAGTGCGATCCACACTGAAGTGTGATTCAAGGCCAAAATGTACCCTCTGGTCCTTTGAGCCAACAATGATAGATGGGCTGTGAGGATTCAGGGTCCCAGAGGGGCTCGTTCCTATGGCCCAGGCATTCCCAGTACCCTAGATGCCACCCCAATTCCAAAGAGGCTAACCAGCACAGCCAGACATAAGCCCCCTTAGTGGGCCCAGCTACACACACAGACAGGGTCCCTAGGCCCACAAGAAGTTTGCTTTATAGTGGCTTAACTAGCTTTAGGGCCTTTCCTCCAAGGACACATTAGTGCCAGCATCACTTAGTAGAGATGAGAATGGGTTGTGTGGGGAGGCTTGTTTTAGGAAGGCCTTGAGGCCACAGCATTGGAGCTGAAATGGCTCCCCTAGAGCCGTGAACCTGGGAAAGGGCTGTATTCTAAAGAGGTCTGAGGTAGATGGAGGTCAGAGAGGAGTGTCCTGGGGCTCTGGATGGCTCTAGAGCAAGGAGGGTGAGTGAGAGTCTAAAGCAGAATTAGGGAAGATGTTGAAAGGATAGTTGGAGACTCCCAAGACCACCCCAGGCTGGGATCAGGGTATGCCCAGGGGTCAAAGAAAAAACAGCAAGTACAATGGGAAAAGTCTGGAAGGGCCTGCAGTCTGGGCAGCAGCAGAAAGTGGTGTGTGTGTGTGTGTGTGTGTGTGTGTGTGTGTGTGTGTGTGTGTGTGTGTGTGTGTGTGTGTGTGTGTGTGTGTGTGTGTGTGTGTGTGTGTGTGTGTGTGTGTGTGTGTGTGTGTGTGTGCCATGTAGTCTGAAGCATCAGGTGGGCCACCCACAGCATCTGGGTTCATCCAGCACGTAAGGGGCTGGTTGTGGGGTCAAAGAAGAGAGTACCAGGATTCAGTTCCCACCCCATCCATTGTAGCAGGTGAACACATCCCACCTCACCCCTTCCATGGTACCGGGAACACTTCCCACCCTCCTCCTGGGTACCAGAACACTTTGAACCCTGTGCACATGAGCATCTGAGTGTTTGGTGGCGTCTGAAATCGCAAGTCAACAAATAAAAAAGGGTGGGGAGGCTGGCCATCATCTGAGAAGGGATGACAGTGTTAACATCGTGGCCTTAAGGACTGGACCTCTGTCCCAGCCCGGGCTGGGGTTCCAACATCTGGGGAAAGGATCCTGGGTGATTTCTGGTGTAATACATGTGAGCCTGTTTGGCTGAGGGGCCCACAAACAGGTCTGGAGCATGGGAGAATCAGGCCATGAGGAAGGGGGGGGGGCACGTGGTGGGTTTAAAGGGCTGAGGTCTTCTCCTAACCTCTGAGGAGACAGGCAAAGCTGTTCCCACTGGTCCAGAGGATCATCAGTGTGGTTGAATAGAGTGTGTATGCTGTATTTCTTAGTAGCTGTGATCTTGTGTGTATCCTTTGGCTTTTTTAAGCCTCCGTTTCTGGCTGCCGCAGACTTGTTGCCTGACTGGTGTGTGTGGTGCCACAGAGGTAGTGTAAATGCCCTGAGTGGAATCAGAGGTCATTTTCTGGACTAAGTGAACGAGAAGCCTTGATCCCCTTACCCAGGTTAGGAGGAAGCAGATGACGTGTCTTCAGAACTCTGACTCCCATCAAGATTGGCATTGATGTTAACTGTGGAGGTGTCCATGCCAGGAGCCCCAGGGTTCAGGGCAAGGGTCTGGAGGGAGGGCGTGTGGCATAGCTTCCTCAAGTACCTCTGTAAATTGATCGGCCCATGATCCAAGGACTCTGTCTAAACCCTACTCTGTAAACAGCATTTCCATGCCTGGGTCTTGAGGGGACCTCACAGGAGCATGAGGGGACCTCACAGGAGCATCTGGACTCCTTGGATTTCGAGCCTCACCCCCCCATTGGCCTTCCTGGAAAGACCACTTCCTGTGGCCATGACAGGAAATGACATCATGGGCACTGATGGGTTTGTGGAGGGTGTGGGAACAGGGCTGAGTAAGAAGCCTTCTTTGTTAGGAGCTACTTGGTGTCCTCCAAGCTGGCCAGCCCCCATTTGTCATCGGTAACAGACATTGTGACAGCCTCTGAGGGGGGACCTCGGCCTGAACCCCATAGCAGCCAGGACCATGAGTTAGAGCTTTGTGTCCAGGGAGGGGTCTAGTCTGTGAGGTTTGTGTTTTTAAAACATAATAATAAGTTGGCTGGTTTCCTCCAGCTCTGCCTGCTCCCTACTGAGCACAGCAGCCTGCAGTGAATGGGAGAGATTTTCCATGCAGTGGGAGTAAGGGCTGGGAGAATTAGCTGGTGTCCAGAAGCAGAAAAATAACCGTGATTACTGATGATAAATGTGCCCAGCATGGGGCAGCTCTGTGCGTACCTCCCTTACCCTTTCCTTCCCTCCTTGTCCTGTGCCAGCCAGTCTTGGACATATGGCCCTTCTCTGCTGTAAATAGATGCCTAGAACTGTGCCAGGGTCCCGCAGCCCCAGGGACAAGGCCCATGACCCATCCACCAAGCAGCACTGAGACCTCCACCCTGGGAGCAAAGTCTGACTTCTACAAGAATGATGGGTACTTGTATTCCAGTGTAGGACACTGGGCATATGCCTGCATCCTGCCACAGTTGGTAATTTTTCTGAACCATCAGCTCTGAACCAGAAACTCTGATCTATCTGGGTCAGTTTGTTGTGTGATGTTGTTGGGTGCACCCCCCACCCCCTTTCTGAGCTGATCACATGCAGGTCTCCAGACCAACTTTCTTTAAGGAGTTCAGGTGGCAGTGGACCAAGGAGCTTGAAGTGCAGGTCTCCCTCCATCTGCCACGCGGACTACATGCAACACTACTGTTCTCTTTCATCTGGTTCCTTGGGTGACTTTCATGGTCACACCCTAAAGTGAACAGACCAGAACTGAGGCGGAGAGGCAAACTACTTTCTCCAGGCCTTCTGGTTCAGACTGCACCAGGTCAGGAGCCCTGGACACCCTACCCACTCATGCCCAGCCCAAGTCTGGGGTCAAGGTCACCACAGGGGAAGCAAAGCTCCTCTTCCTTCATAACGGTGGCATGTGCCTATAATTCAACTACTCTGGGGCAGGAGGATCACAGATTTGAGGACAGCTTGGTCTACAGAGCAAGACCCTTCTGAAGGAGGGAAGGAAAAGAGAAAGAGAATTCTTGGGCTTGAATCTCTGGGAAGATGGTTTATTTTTGGCCCTCTGCTTCCTGCCTACTCTAGTGCGACAGGTCCCAAGTACCTCTGGAGCCAGTATCTTTGTTGCCAGCATGGCCCGGGCCCAGGAGAGAAGCCTGTGGAGTGAACAATCTTGCCATCCCCACTTCCTTTCTTCAACACATCTGACATGAACACTGAGGTCCCTTGGAAGAGTGTGGTACATCCCCTGCCCTCCAGAACAGCCAGGAAAACTGCTAGGGAGCCTCAGAGCTCCAACAGACAATGTCTGTGAGGCACTTGTCACGAACAGGAAACCAGGGTGGTGGGTGTACTCAAACCTGGCCTTAGAGACAGGGGACAAAAGAGAGGATGTGGACTCCAAGCTTAGTGTCATGGCTGGGAAGCTCAGAGACCAGGAGGCTGTGTGACCTTCAAGGTCATGATTGGAAAGGCTGGCCAGTAGCATCTGTGAGTAGCTGTTGGTCTGTCAAAGCACCTCAGCGGAGAAGAGCCTTGCCAGGTTCCTGAAAGTAAGTGCCTCCGTGTGCGTGCGTGTGTATGCTAATGTTGGGACAATAACAGCATTTAAATCACCCCACAGAACACTCGTTCCATAGAGACAGGAAGTTAAGAGGGAGGCTTGGGTGGTGTACACCTGAGAGGTGCACACCTGTGAGGAGAGCCTGGAGTTCAAGGTCACCCTCACCCACCTACAGTGATGCCAACCTGTGCTCAATGCCTGGTCACACCCCTGGGCCAAAAGGCCTCGGTAAAGTTGGGAGACTTTCATCTTGTCTGGAACCCCTGACTTAGGGCTACAATTTTCATACTGTGTGCCGTGTCACCTCAGGGTGCTATAAGATATTTTTTAATCCCGGGGAAACAGTGGCAGGAGAAGCTGTGAGGCAGCTCACTCTTTCAACACTAATGTTACCTGGCTCTCCTTTAGCTGGCCATATCCCTGCAGAGCAGGCCTGTGGATACTTGGGAGTAAGGACTCTGACAAATAATGTCCACTCTGCCTTGAGAATGTGTGCTATGCCCAGTGGGTGCTCACATGCCACCCTATTTAGTAAGTTGTTGAAATGGGGGAAGGGGATGAATGGTTGAGGTGTGTGTGTGTGTGTGTGTGTGTGTGTGTGTGTGTGTGTGTGTGTGTGTGTGTGTGTGTGTTAGAAGCTAGGCTCTACAGATCCACTTGTGGGATCTGAGACCAGGTAACCCACACACACTTAAATTTCATATCCACCCATTTCCCTGCAAGTTTCATTTTTCTTTGCGGATGAATAAAACCCCGCAGTGTGTATGGACCACAATCCACTATTCGTTCTTTTGAATTGATGAGCATCAGTGCTGACTCCATTTCCTTGTTATTATTGTGACTAGACTGAGATGTCAATGGATGTTTATACTGAGTATCTTCCCAAATTGCGACTGAGCTCTTGGGAATAAATTCATGCTGAGTTTCTTGACTCTGACTATGTAATAAATTCCTCACTTGTTGGGAATTCTTTGTGGCCTTGTGATACCATTAAAAATGGACTGATCTACTACTGCACTAGGTAGCTGTGTTGAGGGTGATCATGAGGTAGGTATATCTAGGGGCTAGGAGTGTCAGGCAGAGTAGCCCCCAGGAACCCGGTGCCACAGGACCTGGCTGAAGACACCACACCTGGGCTCCTGCTGTGCTACCAGGGGGTAGGGGAGTCTGGATGTTCTGTTTCTTGGGTTCAAACCTGTGCTCTGCTCTGTGACCTTGAGAAACCGGATCAACCTCTCTGAGTCTCAATTTCTCCTCTATAAAATGAGGACAACAGAATAAAGAGGGTTGCTGCAAAAATTTCAGAACTGCCCCCAAATACTCAATGGATCACTGCTTCTATAGTGCACTTGATTCCACTTTCCCAGGAGTGGCAGGGAGCACAAGCCCCCCCCCCCCCCAACAACACACACTGTTTGCCCCTAGCTGCCTGGTTGTTCTGCATTTGTGACACAGCCAATTTTCCTAATTGAATTGTGACCAATCATAGACCTGTCCTGCTTTCTTCCCTTCCTGTTTGTCGCACCTCCCAAGGTGCTGTTCTTTCCAGGGACACAGGCGTTTCCACCAGGCCACTTGTGGGAGGAGATGGCAACTGGTTTAGCCTAGTTGTATGCTCTGAATGTTTTCCTGTCATACTAAGGGCATGAGCCTGGGAAGAGGCTGCAGGATATTCTGAGCCCTGACCCCCCCCCACACACACACCACCACCCCCCCTCAAGTTCTGGATGCTTTTGTGTGTCACTAGCCTGGATGGCTACAGGGCAGCATTGACTTGGGGACAGAGCTGGCCTGCTTTGTACTTTAACCTGTATATTAGGAGATGACTGAGACCTGGAAGAGCCAGGACGGGTCCAGTGGGGGTGTCCTCACCTCTGGACTTCCCAACTTATCCAGTTAGAAGGAAGAAGGACCATTAACACCCAGACCCCCAAAGTCTGGCCTTTTAGACACAGAGCAAGATGAGGAAGCTGTGGGCTTAGGGGCCCTTGTACGAGCCAATACTTCATGGGACTCTCCCTCCACAGGCCTTCTTGACGGAGGTGGCCAGGTGCTCCCAGACTCCTTACCATCAGCACCAGCAGAGCAGCTGCCTCACTTCCTGCAGGAGCCGCAGGACGCCTACATTGTGAAGAACAAGCCCGTGGAACTGCACTGTCGTGCCTTCCCAGCCACACAGATCTACTTCAAATGTAATGGCGAGTGGGTCAGCCAGAACGACCATGTCACACAGGAGAGCCTGGATGAGGCCACAGGTGAGACCAGCCCTGCCCGGGCTCCCCAGAGACACCACACAGCCAGGATGCTCCTCGGTATCCCCACTGATTCCCCAGTTGTTGGCTACAAGCCCCCAGCAGGGAACTAGGGCTCCCCCTTCCTCCCATACAGTGAGATTCCATCCTGGTGTTGTCCTGACATAGCTTTCCATTAGGGGGAAGCGGTGCCATTTTCCAGTTACATACATGATGTGTTTCCTCAAACTTATTCTTCATATAAAAGACTCACACATGTCAATACATTTGGGACCAGAAGTGTTGTAGATTTCAAGTATTATTGTTGCTGTTATTATTATTTTACTTTGAATTTGCCCAGATTGTGAATCAGATAGTCCCCACTAAGTTCTACAACCCAAAACTTGTGCCGCACTCCATTGGCACAGGGAAGGTTTTGGTTTTGAAATGGGGTCTCGTGAAGTGATTCTAGCTACTCAGGAGGTTGAGGCAGGAGGATGACAAGTTCCAGTTTATTTTGGGACACTGTCCCAAAATGAGAAGAGAGGCCAGGGCTATAGCTCAGTGGTAGAGTGCTTGCCAGTATTCACAAGGCCCTGGGTTCAATCCCCTACATGGCAAAAAGCAAAGTTGGCTGCCAAGATGGCTTGGTGGGTAAAAGCACTTGTCTTACAGCCTGAGCTCAATCTCTGACCTCACATGGTAGGAAAGAGCTGATTCCAGATACATGCTGTGGTGCACACACCCACACATGCAGGCACACCCGTGTATATGTGTGCACAAAATAACTAAATGTAAAGATATTTTGAAATAATAAAATTTCACATGCTTTTAATCTCAGCACTTGGGAGGCAGAGGAAGATTAATCCATCTGAGATTGAGGCTAGCCTGGTCTACGGAGTGAGTTCCAGGACAGCCAGGGCTATGTAGAGAAACTGTCTTAAAAAAACAAACACATTTGGAGAAGCATCTTATATTGCAGATTGGGGACGCTCTATCTTATAAATATTACATAAATGATCAAATAAGTGTTATTGTGCAGCCCAGACCCTAAGAGGACAAAGACTGAATCCCAGGCCCACGCGAGACCCACCCTGCTGCCTGGGGGAGACTCAGCATCTCTAAACATCTCCCACAGACTGGCAAGCGCCAGTGCCCCCTACTCAGTGAAGGTGTCTGTCACCTGGCCCTGTCTCTGAGAACCCTGAGAAGAATACCTCTCCCAAAACAGGAAGAGAGCACACACAGATGCCCCCCTGACAGAGGGGAGCCTGGCAACCAGAGCTGGGCCGGCATGTAGCCTGGCTCTATGTTCTCCCCTGTTCATCCTTCTTTTCTGTTTTTCTTTGTGTGTGTGTGTGTGTGTGTGTGTGTGTGTGTGTGTGTGTGTGTTTTGTTTGTTTTCCTTTGGTCATTTCTGTCATTCCCTTCTCTGTGTCTTTCTTATTTTTTTCTTCTGACCCTACCTCTCCTTCAATTTTTGCTTTGCCTTGAAAAGCCCTGATTTCAGGCCCACCCAGTTGTAAAGCCATGCTTCAGATTTAACCACCACTGAGCGCTGCTCTGGAGGTTCAGTCACAGGTCCTGGGATTCTATAATGAAAGACTTGATAGCCCATGCTTTTCTAAAACCTGATGAATAAAAGAATTGGAAGCCCAACAAAACAAGCAGGCCTGTCGATCCCAACCTGAGGCAGGAGGCTGAGAAGTTGAGGGCAGCCCAGGTCTCCGCAGTGAGATCTTGTCTCATTAAACCCAGAAGAGAATAGCTTAACCCACCACCCAGATCATATCCCTCTGGCTGACTGTAGGGTAGTCACTCAGCCTCTCGGAGCCCCTGTCCTGTTAGCAGGAGGTCCCAGTGGGGAGGTAACCAGTTGGCACATGCATAGGGTGGGCCCTAGGCTCTGCCAAGCACCTCTGTATTCTTCCTGAGTGGTCCTGGCCTCTTCTTACATCTAGTCCTTACTTCCGTGGCTAGTGAGTTCCTTCTTGTACCAGTCAGTGCCAGTCATGAGTTCTAGCCCAAGCAAGAGGCAGTTTGCCTCTTGGGGTCCTCAAATAATAATCCGTGGCATCAGTAACCCCATGGTTCCTCGTAACAGTGACAGTGTGGTACCTGCTAGCCCTGAGAACTGGGGTTCTATTGTCCCCTACACTATGTCCATGCATGGGAGGACAACTGTGATCGGAAAAGAGGGCCTACTTTTGGCATCCAAACTGCTGGTAACTGCAAGTTCCCTGGACATAGACGGGACAGAAGAGTTCACAGCAGGAGACAATGTGCTGTGGCCCTCTGGAGAACTTGGGTCTTTCAGCTGAGGGATGTGGAACATATGTGTATTTTTGACAAGCACAGACTAGCTGGGTGATGATGGGTCTGAGGACATACAAGGCTAGCATTAGCATTCACACAAACTGGGGAATGGCTATAGATAGCTCAGCTCAGGTAGGATTCTTCACGGAACCCACAGGCTGAGGTAGAAGGTAGGCGTCTTCTTCCCCTGGCACTGAGGGCCCGATCTTCTCTCTCTCAGGCTTGCGGGTGCGAGAGGTGCAGATTGAGGTGTCGAGGCAGCAGGTGGAGGAACTCTTCGGACTGGAGGATTTCTGGTGTCAGTGTGTAGCATGGAGCTCTTCAGGAACCACCAAGAGTCGCCGAGCCTACATCCGCATTGCCTGTATGCTACCTTGATTCCCCCACTCCATCGCCCTGCTGATGGCAGAGAGAGAAATCTCTGCTGAGGGGACAGTATGTGCATGCACATGGGCTTTTAGATCCAGAAGCCAGGCCTCCTCAGGCCCCAGGCTTTCCAGCAGCCCTTGCCACCTGAGAAAGGAAGCTAGAAGCTTCTAGGCAAAGTCACAGAGTCTAGCCAGTCAGCCCTGTTTCCCCAGTGGAGGGAACCTATAAACAGGTCTTTAGGAATACTCTGCCCCCTAGTGGCCACAATGGGCACTTCATGCTCCCATCCAGCATTCACCTGATGTACTTGGAATTCTTCCTCTCAGACCTGCGTAAGAACTTTGACCAGGAGCCTCTGGCAAAGGAGGTGCCCTTGGATCATGAGGTCCTTCTGCAATGCCGCCCACCAGAGGGAGTGCCTGTGGCTGAGGTGAGGGGGATGTGGCCAGCCAGGGAGGGTACTTACCAGCAGCCGGGATGCCACAGCCTTCAGACCTCTGTGGTTCCTCTTCCTTCTGCACTCTACTCACACCAAACCTTATCCAGCCCTCCACAGGTGCAACCTCACAGGAAGGGAACCTCAGGATCCTTGAGTAGGCCCCAGGTCTAGTCTGTGACACCCTCACCTGATGCAGACCTAGGAAACCACACTTGTAGATGCCCCTGGGTTTCATGTGTGTCTCAGATGTCCATTCCCATCAACTAGACACCACCTTCCTCTCTTTCCCCATGCACACCCTGCTCTGGTGTAGAAGTTCGAACAGAGTATATGGCATTGCACCAAAGGGCAGGCCTCTTAGGACTCAGCTGTCAAGCTCCCAAACTTACTCATCTCCTAGGCTTCTTTTTGTGCCCTCTTTGGCAGTGGGTACAGTGGGCACAGTGGGTACAGTGGGCACAGTGGGCACCTGAGTGGTGATCTCTACCTGTTGGGCTTTGGTCTCCTCAGCAGCCTGGTGATGTGGACAAGGCCAAACCTTTAGAAATGGGAGGGATGGGTTGACTGCCTTGATTGTGACCACTAATGAGTTTCAGAGCTGAAGACTGAACCCAGGAAGCTTGCTGTGGAAGCTGTAGCTTTGAGAAGCTTGCGGGTGGGGGAAGGGACAGACACTATGCTTGTTTGATACTTTGAACCCAGCATGTCACATTTACCCTGGCCCCATGGGGTGGGTGTTACTCAGAGTCCATCTTACAGTTGGTAAAACTGAGGCACTGGGTTTCCCAAGATCTCTCCTGGTAAATGATGTTCCTCACAATGATGCTGATGTCTCTTGGTGCTAGGTGTAAGCTAGGCATGGGCATAGGCTGGACTGGTATTCTAGATATGCTGGGACCCCTCCTTCCAATCTGCAGGAGACCCATCCCCAGTGTTAGGGGGCAGACAATAACTCTTCACTGCTCCATTCCACAGGTGGAATGGCTCAAGAATGAAGATGTCATTGACCCCACTCAGGACACCAACTTCCTGATCACCATTGATCACAACCTCATCATCCGCCAGGCTCGCCTATCAGACACGGCTAATTACACCTGCGTGGCCAAGAATATTGTAGCCAAGCGCCGGAGCACCACTGCCACAGTCATTGTCTACGGTGTGGATGGGGTGCTTTGCTGGGATCCGCTGTGGTTATCCTGGGTGCCCTCTAAGGTGGGAGCTGCCAGGTGCTAAGGGGAGGCCTGAAGAAACACATCCCACCCATCCTGAGCTCCAGGAGGCCAGTGGGCCCCCTGAACTGTATGGAGAGGCAACCCAGAGAGACAAGTGGCCAAGTCAGGCATCCTGGCTCCCCAGCCAGGAGTGCTCCCCTACTTCTCAGGGCCCCTTGGCCATCTCTTAAAAAGACTCACTTCTTTTCAGTTAGGCCCAAGGTCACAGCCAGATCCCCATACTCAATTCATTCTGTCCCAGTAGAGATAAACGTGCTATCCAGGCCTCTATGCTGGTCTCTTGCTATTTGGGCCCAAGGAAGGAGGGAAGAGCCGAAGTTCTTTCCTGGGATTTAATCCCAGGCTAAAGCCCAGGTTCCCCATCATACACTGGGTGACCTTGCTTAAGTGTTAACCCTCTAGACTTTCCGTGTCGCTGTACAATAGATCAGGATAGACAGTGACCTTCTAGGCCCTTTCAGGTGCCCAGCCCCATAGATGAAGGGTTCCAACTAGAGTGGCTGGATTAGTAAAGTTGGGTGATAGGTTTGAAATACCCAGAGAAACCTAGATCCATGCTAATTGCATAATGGTCCATCCCTACAGTGAATGGTGGCTGGTCCAGCTGGGCAGAGTGGTCACCCTGCTCTAATCGATGCGGCCGAGGCTGGCAGAAGCGTACACGGACCTGCACCAACCCAGCCCCACTCAATGGAGGTGCCTTCTGTGAGGGACAGGCCTTCCAGAAGACAGCCTGTACCACTGTGTGCCCAGGTGGGAGCCACAAACCCACTCCTCTGCCTATGGGATGTGTATAGAGTTGGGGCGGCACCTCTTCCCTGAGCAGACAAGTGTCCAGACCCCAGATCCTCAACAGACTATGTAGTCTCTAGCATCTGACTGTGTCCCAGGCTGCTGAAGAGGCTTTGAACCGAAGTTGAAGCTCCTGGTTTCAAGAGCTGCTGGGGTCCCCACATGTATCTGTAGAGATGCCTGTTGGTCACAGATGTTCATCTTATTAGTGGACTCACCTCCTCCTTGTCTGTCTCCCCCTTCGCTGGGTTCCTCTGCCCGCTGTGCTTGTCCTTTGGTTGTGTGTATGTGATTGTATGCTATTTTCTCACTCAGCTTAACCACCGAGTGTATGTAACTGCCCCTTGCCTGTGGCTGTGTGGGTATAGAATTGAAATACTGCCATGTATGTTGCATGTGTGAGTATGCATTGTTGTTATGGTTTCTGTTCGAATGCATAACTGCCATGTGCTGTGCTCTCGCAGTGGATGGAGCATGGACCGAGTGGAGCAAGTGGTCAGCCTGCAGCACGGAGTGTGCACACTGGCGCAGCCGGGAATGCATGGCGCCTCCACCTCAGAATGGAGGCCGTGACTGCAGCGGGACACTACTGGACTCCAAGAACTGTACCGACGGCCTGTGCGTGCAGAGTGAGTGCTCTGGAGTCAGGTGACGGACCCCTCTGCCCCTGCCCAGCCTTGGGCCACTGTGCCCACCCTCAGCAGAGCAGCCCATAGGGCCTCTGTCTGGCTCCTACATCCATCATCTCATTCATACTGTGCCCCCATTACCTTCTCTATCATCCCTTTCTCTGTCACCTGTGTCATTGTCTTCCCCTTTATTTCCCTTGACAGATAAGAGAACTCTAAACGACCCTAAAAGCCACCGTAAGTCCCATTTCATGACTGTCCTCTTTCTTCTGGGGATCCCTGGCTCTCCTTGGCTGGCTTTCCATGGGTGTGGGGTGCAAAGCAGCAAGAGTTGATGTTATTTACCCCTGTACATCCCCGTGGGATCTCTGCACCTCCTGCATTTTGCCACTCCCATCACAGAGAGGCAAGCAGACTCTTGGCTGACAGAAAGGCCCTTGTCCTTACCCTCCTGTTACAGAATAGGAAACTGAATCTCAGAAAGAAGACATTCATCCAAGGAGCAAACCAGGAAGGTAGCAGAGCCAGGACTTGCACCCAAATATTTTTGTGGCCAAAGCAATGGTCTTAATCATTGTCCCTCCTCTCTGAGATATGCCAGGAGACAATGTCATACCTGTCCACCTCTGTGACCCACACTGTACCCCTAACAGCTGGGCCACACCTCCCAAGTTAACTCTGGTACTGTGCTCTGACTCAGCTCCCAGGGGACTCCTCTCCTGCCCTAGGGCCCTTGCCACTGTGACTGCAATATCAGGGCAACACAGCCTCCCCCTCAGACCAGCCTGTGGTCTTCAGCCCAGCACCCCAAGAGACAAGACTGATTAGAGAGTGTAAATCGCCAAGCGAGTGCCCACCCCCCCAGTATGAGTGAGGACAGGAGCCTCCTGAGGGGGGTGGGGGGGTCAGCCCAGAGAAAGAGTCTCTAGCAGGATGCTCTGGGGAGCCCTGGTGAGAACTGTTAAATAGAAGGCAGTGTAGAAAATGAGCAGGTTGCCAGTGCAGGAAGCCATGGCTTCCACCCTAGGAGGCTCACCCATGGAAAGGTGCGGAAGGCCAGGCTTAGAACTCAGGCTACCTCTCCCAGAATTCTCTGTTTTTAATGAAGCACAGTTGCTTCTTGGAGCTCCCAAAAGAAGCAAGGTCAAAGAGCAGCTGTCTGGTGGCCCTCATCTGGGCTGTGCCTGAGCTGGCTGATGTGATAGCTACTCACCACAGGTGGCTTTTAATATTTCACTTAATTAAAAATAAATTCATTTAAAAAAAAAAAAAAAAAAAGAACGCAGCTCCTCAGTTGCACCGGTCACATTTCAGTTTTAAGTGGCTGCATATGTCTACTTGAATACACAAGGGATGGTGTGGACAGGCTATTCCCATCTTCCTAGAATAACCTGTGCACCCTGCCTCTGACCTTGACACATTTCTGCCTGGTAATGGGTAGTTATTTGCAACCGCGGCCCCCTGTTAGAGGGAGGAGGTGTAGCCGTGGGTGGTGTCCTCCAGTTCCGCCTCTTTTCCGCCCATCCACTTACCTCTCCATCCATTGCTGTGCCTCTCAGGCCACCCCTTCCACCTTCTCCACCTCTAATCCTTGGCATAGCCAAGGAGACTGCTTAAGAAGGTTTCAGGGAGCCAGGGCCTTTGGTCATATGGAAGTCATAGCAAAGCTGTCATTTAGGTGGAATTGTGTGTCCTCGGGTTTCTGAGCTTCACACCCCTGGCTCCTCAGCAATGAGCCCTGAGTGAGCTTGTGAATCATCCCTCTTGGTTCTGTCACCATCAATACTACACCAGGAGTTTGGACAATGGGGAAGGGGGGGGGGAGGCTGAGACCTTAAGGCCACCAATCTGTCTCGGCAGGTGAAACCTAGAATCTAGATTTTCCTTGGGACCCTAAAGGGCCTGCCTCTCACTTAATCCTACTGCTTCTGCAGTCCTGGAACCCTCAGGAGACGTGGCGCTGTACGCAGGCCTGGTGGTGGCCATCTTTGTGGTTGTGGCAGTTCTCATGGCAGTGGGCGTGGTCGTGTACCGAAGAAACTGCCGGGACTTCGACACAGACATCACTGACTCCTCGGCTGCCCTCACCGGTGGTTTCCACCCCGTCAACTTCAAGACTTCAAGGCCTAGTAAGGATCTGGAGAAGCCTGGGGTAGCAGAAATGGTTAGGCGAGCCCAGAGCAGTATGGCTGTCATCAGAGCTGGGGTCCTGACAGCCTCCTGGTGTGCTTCCCCATTTGTTTAAAGCTCCCTGTGGCGGGTGACAATTGAGCCTTCTGTGGCTAGACCTGCAAAGAAGGCAGAAGGCCCTGATGGAACAGAGGGGGCAGGGTCAGTGGATGAGGGGTCTGGAAGGTGATTCTGACTATCACATTCCCCCCCGCAGACAACCCACAGCTCCTGCACCCAGCTGTCCCTCCAGACCTAACAGCCAGTGCTGGCATCTACCGTGGGCCCGTGTATGCCCTGCAGGACTCTGCCGACAAGATCCCTATGACTAATTCACCCCTGCTGGATCCCTTGCCCAGCCTCAAGATCAAGGTCTATAACTCCAACACCACTGGCTCTGGATCTGGCTTGGCTGATGGAGCTGACCTACTGGGTGTCCTCCCGCCTGGCACATACCCAGGCGATTTCTCCCGGGACACCCACTTACTGCACCTGCGCAGTGGCAGCCTTGGTTCCCAACAGCTCCTGGGCCTACCTCGAGACCCTGGCAGCAGCCTCAGTGGCACCTTTGGTTGCCTGGGCGGGAGGCTGAGCATTCCTGGCACAGGTAGGCCCTTGGTCCTATAGTTCAGATGGGAAAGTAAAGCTCAGAGCAGATTATACATAGAAAAGTCTGGTAGAAGACCTGAGATCAGGCCTGCCTGGACCCCTCTGAACCAGGGAAGTCTTGGATCATCCACTTGGAGGGGCCTCACTTCCCATCAGGTTAGGAGAATGACTCATGATTAGAGTCCCACAGGGAAGCCTTAATTTTGAGTGGCAGCAGGCCAGGGGTGCCCATCTCAACTTGTGAAAGTGACAGCTGGTAGCTTTTCAGGGTGCTGTCCTGAGCCAGCATGCGCGCGCACACACGCACATGCACACGCGCGCGCGCGCGCACACACACACACCCCACTTGCCCCCAGCAGTGTTAGAGGCCCCTCTATTCCTGGGCATACCGGCTATGGCCAAGTGGCCTGGATGTTCCCTGTATCTGCACCCCCCCATCCCCAATCTAGAGTTTTTCCTTCCCTAAACTGGAGCCAGGTCCCACTCCATTCTTCTCATCCCTTCTACCTCCTTTCACCCCCTTCCTGATAATCTTCCCTTCCTCCCTAGGGGTCAGCCTGTTGGTGCCAAATGGAGCCATTCCCCCGGGCAAGTTCTATGAGATGTATCTACTTATCAACAAAGCTGAAAGCACCCTGTGAGTAGATACGCCAACCCTGGCCAGGCATCACCCCTTCAATGCTCAGGGTCCCCCAGAGAGAGCATGTTCTAAATGGATAAAACCCAGCAGCAAGTCCTCTCCTATGTAAAGGGGATTTATAAATGAGTGCATTGCTTACTGTCCCATTGCTATGGCAAATGGCTGATAAGACCTGGAGGAGGTGGCATTAATTTGGGCTCACAGTAGTGACACCCCCTCTAGCTGCGGTCACAGGAATGGGAAGCATCCAGAGAGGGGTGAGCACCCTTGCCCAAGGTTCCCCTCCTCTTTTCCTTCCTTCTCATCAGTCTGGGTTCCTGCCCTGCAGGATATGCCGCCCACATTAGGTCTCTCTTCCTACTTAACCCTCACAGACAGGCATGTCAGGGGTGCATTTCCTCTGTGATCCAAAATCCAGTCAGGTCAACAGAGAAGATTAACTGTCATAGTAAGAAAAACGAACAAGAACAGGTGATTCACATGTACACACGCTGAATATGTTGTCCATGAGAAGTCTGTCCATCTGAATTTGTAGTCACAGACAATTAATGAAGCAACATGGATAGACATTAAGAAATGTTTTGTTTAGGGAGCCTGCAAGGGTGTTCGTCCATGTTAATACCTTCGTGCCTCCAAAACAGGGGCACACCGCTCTTTCTGACATACTGGTGGTTGTGTAGATTGGGACCAGCTCTCCTGAGGGCAGTGTAACAGCATACAACAAAAATGTTCCATAAGTTGGCTCAGCTGGTTAAAGTGCTTGTCAGCAAGCCTGGGTTGTATTCGCTAGAGTCCACATGGGAGAAGGTGAGAACTGACTCTCATAAGTTGTCATCTCATTTACACACACACCAAATGGTTCCAGACAGGGTCTCACTGTGTAGCCCTGGCTCTCCTGGAACTCACTATGTAGACAGGCTGGCCTTGAACTTGGAGATCAGCCTTTGCTTCCCCAAGAGCTGAGATGATGAAAGGCGTGCACCACTATGGTATTACTATGGCCTCAATTTTTTTTGTTTTGTTTTGTTCTAAAGAAAGTAAAGGAAGACCAGAATGATCTATAAAGCCCCAGACCTTTGAGGCTATGCAGAGCTTTGACTGAGACTGTCTTGACGTAACAACAAATGCAGCTCCTGGTTTATGCCATGTCCCTACTCCCTACCGCTGTGGTCTCTGGCAGCCCCAGTCCCCCAAGTGGCAGAGGTTTGCCTTGGCACAGGCTCTGGGTGGAGGTCGGGGCCCTGCAAGAGTGAAGCGTGTCCCTGGTGCATGAGTACTTCTGGCCTTTGTTCACTACTTCCCTCTGCCTTCCCCCTAGCCCACTTTCGGAAGGGACCCAGACAGTATTGAGCCCCTCAGTGACCTGTGGTCCCACAGGCCTCCTCCTGTGCCGCCCTGTCATCCTTACTGTGCCCCACTGTGCTGAAGTCATCGCTGGAGACTGGATTTTCCAGCTCAAGACCCAGACCCACCAGGGCCATTGGGAGGTGAGGCGCTGGGTGGAGTGGCTGATTCTCACAACTGCTCCTCTCCTGACTGATCCCAGATGACAACATGCTCTTCTCCCTCTGTAGGAGGTGGTGACCTTGGATGAGGAGACACTGAACACCCCCTGCTACTGCCAGCTGGAGGCTAAGTGTTGCCACATCCTGTTGGACCAGCTAGGCACCTATGTGTTTACGGGCGAGTCTTACTCGCGCTCTGCTATCAAGCGGCTCCAGCTGGCCATCTTTGCCCCAGCCCTCTGTACCTCCCTGGAGTATAGTCTCAGGGTCTACTGTCTGGAGGACACGCCTGTGGCGTTGAAGGTAGGAATGTGGGGATCACTGCAGGGGCACCAGCATAGCCCATCAGTTGCTCCCCTCCTGGCACATATGGTCCCTGCCAGGCTTCTTCCTGGCACCAGCCTCCATCATTCAGTAGTCACTCTTACATTATCAGATATCAGAACAGCACTGGACTCTCAGGCAGGGGTGGAGGCCACAGCTCTTGACTCTGGGCCGGAGGTGGGAAACAGACAGGGAAGTCTCTTTTGAGGAGTTTGTGAAAGTGGACCTCAGACCTAAGCCCTGGATAGGAAGTTATCATTTTGGGTAGAGTAGAGGAAGGACATTTCCAACCGGCAGGAAGACTTTCTGCCAAGACAGGTGTGCAGCTCAGCGTGTGTGAACAGTGTAGGGGGTGTGTTTGGATGACTTTGTGAGTGAGAGAGAGCTGGGGAGATGAACCACTTATTAGTAAGCTCGGGTCATGCTTAGTAACTGGGATGCTGTCCAGTGGCAAGAGGCCCAGCTGAGGCAGAGCCCTGTTCACAGGTGCTCTGTAGTATGGTCTGCAGCTATGGGGGAAGGGTGCGTGTGTGCGTGCATGCATGTGTGTGGGGGGGGGGGCAGTTGGGAAGCTGGGGCTAAGTCCCAGACAGCAGACAGTGGTAGTGGCCAGGACTTTGTGGTTGGCCAGCAGGACGGGCAGACCAGAGACTGATGAGATGAGTTATAATAGCCCAGGCTTCTTGCAGACACAAAGGAGACGATGGTGAGGGAGAAACCAGGGCAGATGAGGAGATGCTAGGTAGAGATGGGGGCAATAATATGGGCAGAAGTGAGCCCAACATAGTCACACCTGTCGTACATGTCTCAGCCACTGTCCCTTCCTCTAGGAACCCTGTCCTCCCAGGTCGTCAGTCCCATTCTAGCATGGTACTAAAGGATATAGGGTTGGCTGTCTCCTCCATTCTCCCAGCAGCCCTCTGAGAAGCCTCATGGTTCTTTCTGACTGATGCCTTCTCCCATATCTGAGTTGAGGTCTCTCCTAGTGCCTTTTGAGTCTCTGTGGCTCTCTCAGGCTCCGTGCTGGGGACCTGATGCAACATAGATGAAAAGGCCTTGTGGGAAAAGAAACATCCCCTATGGGGACCGTACTGCCCTGACATTCTAAGGGGCCTCCAAAAGGGGTGGGGTACTGCTGGCAATCTCCTGCAGCGAGATCTGGTGGCACTGGGGCTGGCTAGTGTTCATCCTGGCCAGAGTGTGGTGTGAAGGTCAACAGGGAAGTTGCCACACTCTGGCCTGATTGTGTTCTTTACTTGTTCAAACCCCATCTATTCATGCTTCCTTCTGTCACCTACCTTTATACCCCTCTTCGTTACTCAGGAAACAGCCTTCGTGACCATCTGGTTACTGTCCATCTCTTCACTCATGTATCTTTCCTTCCAAATAGTCTTCTGGCCATATACCTACCTAAACCACACATCCATCCAGTGATCCATGCAGTCATCTGTCCATCCATCCATCCTCTTTCTGTTCACCCACCCATACAGTCAATAGCCTACTTGAACGTCCAACCCATCTATACATTTATATAATTTATCTGATTCTCCATCCAAGCTCCTATTAGCCACACATATGTTCTCTGTGTATCTGTCTGTCCACCCATATATCATCCATCCAGTTTACTGATTATCTGTTTATCTACTATAGTCTATTGTCTGTCTGTCTGTCTGTCTATCTATCTATCTATCTATCTATCTATCTATCTATCTATCTATCTACCTACCGACCTACCTATCCATCTATCCACCCATTTTCCATTCATCCACTTGTATATCTGCTCATCCATTCATCTGAAACACTTTCTTAATTAGATCAGATGGGTCTGGCCCTGTACTAGCAACCTGCAGTATAAAAGACCCATGGCCAAGAGTAACAAGTGCCTCCCGCTGCCCCATCAACAGGAGGTGCTGGAGCTGGAGCGGACTCTGGGCGGCTACTTGGTAGAAGAGCCGAAGCCTTTGCTCTTTAAGGACAGTTACCACAACCTGCGCCTTTCCCTCCATGACATCCCTCATGCCCATTGGAGGAGCAAGCTACTGGCAAAGTACCAGGTGAGCAACGGGCTTAGGGACTGGCAAGGAGGAGCCACTACCCCATCCTTTGTTGTGAAGCAAGCACTATTTCCCGGGTCTCTCATCCCTGCCCTCTCTCCCTGTTCTATTGTCTGCAATGTTTCCAGCCATTTCCAGGCTGGAAAACCTGACCTAACCTCTGTGCCACTGACAGCGACATCATCAGCCATCAGCCCCTCTTGCATCTCCTCCCACACAAATACCCATGCCTATCCACCACCGCCCCCCTCCATACTGCAAGTTGCTGGTCTGGGGCCAAACCATCTAAACAAATACAAGCCTTGCAGACCAAGTCTGCTTATCTGGTATTCAGGTTCCTCTGTTTCATCTTGCGGTATATGCTACCATTGAGGCCATAGGTGCTCCATGTTCCAGCTTGTGTGTGCATGCACATATACAGACACACAGACACACATACACACAGTTCTGTCCTCCCCTCCTACTCAGGCCCTTTCTCAACTCCCTCAACACTGAGGGGTTAGCACCATTTAGCTAGCCTGCTTCCCCTACTCTAAAAATATTTCAGAGAGACTTGAACTACCCCTAGAGGCCCATCCCTCCCTGAGGCTGGTTCCCACTCACCTCTGGCAAATGCTCAGTCTCATGCAGCCCTGGCCGCTTACTTTTCCTGCAGGAAATTCCCTTCTACCACATTTGGAACGGCAGCCAGAAAGCCCTGCACTGCACTTTTACCCTGGAGAGGCACAGCCTGGCTTCCACCGAGTTCACCTGTAAGGTCTGCGTGCGGCAAGTCGAAGGGGAAGGTCAGATCTTCCAGCTGCACACCACACTAGCCGAGGTGAGGGTCAGTGACAGACCAGGGGACTGAGACTCTGGCACATGTGCGCCTCACTCCCCAGCATCTCCCATGAAGACCCCTCTTCCTGAGTCATAGCAGGGATCTGGTCACCTTGAGTGAGCAATCATCACTTTCTGAGTGAGCACTGTTCACATGACATATATTACCATATCAAGTGTCACCCCCACAGGGAGAGGGCTATGGTGATCCCTATGTGGAAGATGACAGTCTCAAGGTTAAGGCTGTAGTTCACTTGTCAGAGTGCTTGCATAGCATACATGGTATCTTGGGTTCTAACATCAAATATACCAGACATGGTAGTGCACACCTGTGATCCCAGCACTTGGGATGTGTAGGCAGGAGAATCAGAAATTCAAGATCATCTTCAGCTACATTGTGAGTTTGAGGACAGCCTGCTCTTCATGAGACCCTATCTCAAAAGAAAAAAATGGCTGGCTTTGAACCTGGTCAAGGTAAGGACTGGCCTGTGGCTCCCAACCACTAACTCCAAACTGAGCTTTAGACAAAGCCAGGACCCCTGTAGTAGCAAGCACTCAACACAGGTCTCAAGCCAGCTCTCCCCCAAGAAGGTCACCTGTCCTCTCTAGACTCTATTTCCACCTACATCAAAGCTGGTCTTCAGGTGCTAGGCTATGACTCCTGTGGCATCCTTCTCCCAAGGCTAAGTCAGTGTGTGCCCAGGGCTGATCCCAAGCAAGATCACACATAGGGCACTGAGCAACCCTTGCCCTCCAGAAGTGGGTGGCTAGAGAGAACTTAGAGGGACAAAGGTGAGTATAGAACCCAGGGCATCATGGGTGCTAGGGCGAGCACTCTACCTATTAAGCTACAGCCTCAATCCTTAAGACTCTGTTCAGACTGGGAGACTGGCTGAGTTCCGGTCCTGCACCATGGCTATTTCACTCTCATCCCTACCCTTCCAGACACCCGCTGGCTCCCTGGATGCTCTCTGTTCTGCCCCTGGCAATGCTGTTACCACCCAGCTGGGACCCTATGCCTTCAAGATACCACTGTCCATTCGCCAGAAGATCTGCAACAGCCTGGATGCCCCTAGCTCACGGGGCAATGATTGGCGGCTGTTGGCACAGAAACTATCAATGGACCGGTGAGTATGCACCACAGTCACCCTGTTACCTTGCTCCTCAAGATCTGGCAGGCAGGGCAGCAGGGTGTGTATCCCAGCAGACCAAGGCCAGCTTCCCAGCTCAGTTCCCCTGCACCATAATCAGTGACATACCCACATTTGTACGCACTGAGTCTGAGATCACTGCCCCCTCTGCCTAGTGTCGCTCTCAGAGAATAGGCCTGTGAACCAAATAGCTTTAAGTGACTGCCACTGCTCTCTAAGTCCCCACCCTTCCACAGTGTAGGCAAATTCTTCCTTTACCATACCAGGGGCAGACCTAGCCCTGATACCAGGTAGCCGTACCATCAACTGGCATGATGGTGCTCAGGCTCTTTTGGGGAACTCTGAATGCCAGATATATATGTATGTGTGTGTGTGGTAAAGGTGTTAAATGGTCACTTACTGGAAATTTTTATCCACTAGCCTTGAGAAAGTATAAAAAGGTGACTCATTCAGTGAAGTGCTTGCTTTGTAAGCATGAGGACCTGAGTTCAAACCCTAGAACCCACATCAAAACATCTGGCATGCTGACACACACTCATAATCCTAGCACTGGGAGATGGAGACAAGATGATCCCTGGGAGATGCTAGCCAGCCAGTCTAACTGAATAGTGAGCTCCAGGCCAATGAGAAACCCTGCCTCAAATGAGGTGGATAGTGTTCCTAAGGATCACACAGGAAATTGTCCTCTCTCTCTCTCTCTCTCTCTCTCTCTCTCTCTCTCTCTCTCTCTCTCTCTCTCACACACACACACACACACACACAAAATTAAAAACTACTTTTTAGAAACAACTGGTTACTAGAAATGAAAGGGGACAAGACTCTGCTTCTAACCTCAGAAGAGCTTGTTCTGTGGAATCAGGTCCAGAATAAAAGTGAGTGTAGAGAAAAGAGTGGCATCCTAGCTTGGAAGATCCCTTAGGGTCCCAGCATCTTTTGACAGTAGTTGTGAATAAGATGAGAAGGTGCTTTGGGTAAGCTGGGACTTTATCAGCAGTGTGAGGAGATGCGATGCGGCAGGTCAACTCTTCCTCACTGTGGAGTTCATCGGGCAGTTTAAAGGAGTAAAGATGGATCTCGGTTCACAGTTTCCGAGGCTTGGGTTCCTGCTTACCTTTTGCCCTGCTGTACATCGGAGCAAAGCTGACCACTGTGGCAGGAAGCTATGATGGAGCCAAGTCACCTCAGAAGTAGACTGGAAGGGCCAGGTTAACACATGCTCCAGTGACCAGTCTCTCCCACCATGTCTTACCTTGCCAGCCACCTCTGGCCAGCCATCTATTTAGATATCACATACATGTGTGTGCAGCACTCTGCCTGGATCAACCTTGGGTTGTCAGGCCTCACTTTCCACCATGTTTAAGATGGGGTCTCTTGTTTCTTCCGCAGTGTGCCAGGCTAGCTCAGGAGCTTCCAGGGACTCACCAGTCTCTGCTTTCCATCTCCCTGAAGCTCAAGGAACACTAGGATTATAGGTGTTCAAGCTGGGCAATATGACTTTATGTTGGTTCAAGGGATTTAAACTCATTCTTCTCATTTACCCATGGAACTGTCTTGCCAGCCTCTATTCAGAAGTTTAGTCCCTCTGGGGGTTTTTCTGTTAATGAATGTAGAGGCTCATGACCCAGGTATTTTGTTCAAAGCCTCACCTCTAAACACTTTTGTAGGAGATCAGGCCTACCATTCATGAGCCTTTTCAGGAATACTGCATTCCCAGACTCTAAAAGGAGGTAATTGATGTTGTTTCTACTTTGGAGATGGGATGCACTGATTTGCATAGGGCTTCACAGCGTAAAATCAGAGGGCATGGAATTCTGACCCAAGGTCTACTCACCACCTGGATCTTCCTAACTCACAGGCTGATCACTTCAGGGAAGCCAACATTTTTCTTTCCTTCCTACAGGTACCTGAATTACTTTGCCACCAAAACTAGTCCCACGGGCGTAATCTTGGACCTCTGGGAAGCTCAGCAGCAAGATGATGGGGACCTCAACAGCCTGGCCAGTGCCTTGGAGGAGATGGGCAAAAGCGAGATGTTGGTGGCCATGGCCACTGATGGAGACTGCTGAGTGCTTGTGACACAGGCCAGCGGGAACTAGCATGAAGACAGTACAAGGAGGCTTAGTAGCCTCCCCATGGGGGGACCTAGCCTCTGCCATCTCTGGCTTACAGCTGGAGTGGTCCCTCACCCCCTCTCTGCCACAACCCTCAGACCACCAGCAGCCTTAGAAATTCTCTGCGCTCTACTGCTGAGAGACTGGGGTCCTCTGCCCCATGTTTCCGGCTCACACTGGGGTGGGCTGAGGCCAGAAGCTTTCCTCCTGACAACCCACCACCCTCAGCCCTGTGATTTTGGGGGGCCCACAGGTTTCAGTTCTGTGTTCGCATTATCCTTGGCTCGGGACCTCTCTCCTATTCCTGGTCCTCTTTGAAAGGGTGAGTTCAGTTCAGATAAACTGCTGTCTCATGTCCACAAGGGGAAAAGAAAGAAAGAAAGGCCCTTCAGACGTCAGTGAGCAAAACCATAAGGGGAAAAAAAACAGTTTCTTAGGAAACGCAAGTGATTTATTATCCAGATACTTGGATAGGTCCTTTTTAATAAACGCAAACAAACAAAAAAGAAAAGAATAAAAGACGGGGCAGGGAGGGGCTCTTACTCTCCAGTGAAGTTACGAGTGGGTATGTGTGCGTGTGACTTGCTTGGGCCACAGGTGATTGCATTTATGGGCAGGTGTGCGCACAAATGTGTGCATGCATGAATGTGGTCAGGGAAATGCTTTGTTACCCATGATTCCATTGTGGACTAAACCCTGACAAGGTCTCAGTTTCCCCAGCTTTCCAGAGAGCTGATACAAGGTTTTAGCCGTGGCACTGAGTTCTAAAACCACAGGCAGAAACTAGAGTCTGGTGGTCCTTCCAGCCTCCAGAGATCTAGGCAGAGGCCCAGATCGGCTGTGACCTGGGGAGGATTTCAAGTCTCTCCTACCTTGGTGGTTTCTGGTTTAGAGATGAGGCTCCTGCAGAGAGGGAGGGGTCCCCAGGTTCTCTCAGGCTGGATGGCTTTGTGTCTAGGACACTGGCTGGTCTCCACCCCTGCATCTTTAGTCCTTGGTTAACCTGTTCACTCTTCTGAATAATTCTGGGCATGTCTTAGGATTTGAAAGTTGGAGCCTTGAAGGGGAAACAGGTTTCATGGTCACAGACCCAATAAGCACCTGTGTCCTGGTTTCCTGCTGTGGCTCCTGAGGTGGAGCTTTGAGGCTGAGACTAAGGTGCCCCTGGCACCTCGACAAACAATGCC
The DNA here is from genome assembly GCA_033318265.1 of Phyllotis vaccarum. NCBI lineage: Eukaryota > Metazoa > Chordata > Mammalia > Rodentia > Cricetidae > Phyllotis > Phyllotis vaccarum. The sequence goes on along the minus strand of JARWLC010000010.1, from coordinate 81,484,981 downwards.
TCAGACAGTGGTCCTCAGCTCTTCCTGCCAAAGATGCTCATCCCTGTGGTCACTGTTAGCCCATGCACAGAAGGGGCCTCTGTCCATTTGCACCCTGGGATTCAGAAGACCAGGAACCAAGTCCTCGTCATGCTATGTGACTTTGGGCACATAATGACCTTCTCAGGGCTTCAGTGTCCTTTTTATCCCAGAAGCTCCATGAGGCCTCTTGGGTCTCACTTTGTGGGCTTCAGAAGGAAATCAAGCAGAAAGAAGTTGATTGTGGTCTATATGCCATCCTTTGCTCATCCTCAGGAACCTGCCTGCCTGGGCTCTGATGGGAGTGGTAAGTGGGTCACAGTTAGCTGGAGCCTGGGGTAAGGCTCCAAGTGGACACTTTGGTAGCAGCAACCCAGGTAATAATTGCCAACTCTAGCCTGAGCCAGGGCTGTTGGTTGGGTTCCTGACTCCAGTAAACTGGAGTCTCCTCTTCCCGTTCCTGGCCAGCTTGGTGTTGCCGGGTCCTGCAGGGTATTTGTATGTCATCGTGTGTGTGTGTGTGTGTGTGTGTGTGTGTGTGTGTGTGTGTGTTTCAACTTGGGCACATCAGGGCACCCCTCCCAAAATGCACACACCTGTCCCCACATGTGGGACATGGCCTCTGTGCCCAGGCTTATGCTACTGGAGGTGGGCATGCCTGTTTGCTGTCCCCGAGTCACAGGGTCAGTCAGTGTATCTCCTATGTGCCTCTCCTGCCCTCTCTTACGGGGCCCATGATTCTGAGCTCTGGCCAGACACCTCCTGAGGGAAGGGGACCCTCCTCATCCCTGAATTTTCCAGGGCCCTCTGGTCCCCATCTTGAAGCTCCCAGGCATCCGAGTCAGCCCCTTCCAATCACCCTTAGAGGGCAGGTGGCTGGGAGTTTGGATGCAGAGTTGTGAACATGGCTCTGTGTCCCTGGATTCCAATATGTTGTGGATTGTCCTAGCCCCACCCACTAATTCTGTAAACAACCTGTAAATAGCCTTTAGCATTCCTCTTGTAAGGAGATTAATTTTTATGAAATAAATTATATTTCCTAGTCTAATAAAAAAAAGTCCAGGTCCTGGTCTGATGTCTTCTTGGTATCTTTTAATGGCAGTTGGATATGACTGTCTTGTTCTTCCCATAATTCCACAGGAGTTCAGAGCGCCAACCATTGATCCAGCTCAACAGGGGAGAGGCTTTCTAACAGTTGCAAAGCAAATTAGGTCTCTTGAATGGCCTGGACTTTGCCCTGCTCACCAGCTAGGGCTTAAAGCATAGAGTACAGGTAGAGGCTGTTTGTTTTACTCTTTTGGGGGCCCGCCAGCCACCCAGCTCCCAAATAAACCAAACACAGAGGCTTCTTAATTATAAATGCCTGGCCTTAGCTTGGCTTGTTTTTTTGTCAGCTTCTCTTTACTTTAAATGAAACCGTCAACCCTTTTGCCTCTGGACTTTTACCTTTTCTTATTTCTGCAAATCTTAATTTCACTCTTACTCTGTGGCTGGCTGGGTGGCCAGGTGGCTGTGTGGCCAGGTGGCTATGTGGCCAGGTGGCTGTGTGGCCAGGTGGCTGTGTGGCCAGCCCCTAGCATTCTCCTTGTTCTCATGTTCTTTCTTCTCCCAGATTTCTCCTTAATCTGCCCACCAGCCCCACCCACCCTTTCTCCTGCCACACTATTAGCCATTCAGCTCTTTATTAGAACATTAGCCACAGTTCTCAGAGTTACAAACAATTGCAACATAAAGAATGCAATGGATCTTTACATCATTAAACAAATGTTCCACAGCATCAACAAAAGTAACGCACCTTAAAATAATATTTCACAACAGGGAGCGATGATGGGCAGACCAGCACCATCTGCCTCCCTGTTCAGTAGGATGTACCCCAACTGAGGTTGGGGGATCCTCTCAGTGTCATCTACCTGTGGTGTGAAGATGCTGTACAGGCAGGACAAGAGAAATACAAGCATGCTGGGATTGTGTGGTTGGGTACCAGGCACAGCTGAACAGTTTACAACCTGGACAGATGCCCCATCTAAGGAGGATGGTGGCAGCATTCCCACGCAAATGACAGACTGCATCATGTGCCAGCAGGTGATTCCTGCTAATAAAAACAGATGGACAAATCTGCAGGTGGAGGTATACACTTTTTAATTTTCACGACTGTTAGTTACCTCCATTTAAACATAATCCTGTGCACCTCAAGCCTCGCCCTGAGATCCTGTTTGCCATTTCCCAGCCTGTATTGTCTTCTGGCCCTTGAGTTTGGAGGGCCCTTTGGCCCTATTAGAGAGGATCACAATGCCCACCACACATTCAAGGGTAGCACTGCCTAGGGATTATTTTCTTAGCGTCTCCATGGTAAGACCCTCATCTTAAGACAGGGCGTCTCCAGAGATCAAGGTTCTGATGGGTCTTGCCAGCTCTGCGCCTCACCCCCAGTATCTGTGGCTGGCTCTAGGGCCATCTCAATGTGGAGAGTGTGTGAGGCAGGTCTGAGATGAGAAATTACTAAGAAAAGGGAAATCCATGGGTCCTCTGGGTATCTATGGTCTGGGAGGAAGGCACATGGCATACACTTCCATTTGGCTTGCTTTCAACTACCTGGGCAGCCAAGACCACATTTGGTGAGTTTCAAGGCCCCAAAGCTGCCCCGGGTCTGTGGTCTGAAAATTTAAGGCAAATTTATCTGATAGGCAGGTGGACATGTCCTGGGGGTGTGAGCCAGGCTGGGCAACTCAATGTAAAAAGTGCAACCCATAATAATGCATCGGGCAGGGTGAGAACAGAAAGTAAGGGTCCTTCTTGCTTTGAGAGTGGCTGTCTTGGGATTAGTGTGGTGCAGAGGACAGTGTGGTCCTGGGCACAGAGTTGTGAAGTTCAGTGGCTGGTGGCATGAGAAGCAGGGACAAAGGGATCTCCCAAGCCACCATTGACTCTAGAACACAGAGGCAGGGCCTCAACCTTTGTACCTAGACTGGGTTTAAAGCCGCGGTATCTCTTGAGTTGTAGGAACAAGAAAGCAGCCTCTGTGGTACTCCCCAGGCATTCCAGGAGGTCTTAGTTGTGCCCCTCCCCAGCAGAGAATCTCCACTTTGTCAAAACTTCACAGGTGCCATCAAGCCGCAGCAGAGTAGGGGCAATAGGGCTTGGTGTGGACTTCAGCGTTAAGGAAAGGTTTTCAGAGCCACATGGAGCACCTGGCCCTGAGCACTGTGGCTAAGCCCACACTCTGTGTCGCGGTGCCAATGCGCCACAAGGATAGTAAGGCAACCACTAGGTGGTGCGTTAAAACCAGGAAGGATCTGGTGCCCCAAAGCTCCAGCGTTCCTGATGTTTCTGACAGCCAGGGAGCTTGGAATACTCTTTTCTCTAGGTATCCCAGGAGCACCTTCCTCTGGTATTAAATGGAAATAGTGAGATTTAGAGCTGGATCACAGAAATCTCCACTGGAAGCAAATGGTGAATTAACATCCATTAAAAATGAAAACAACTAGAATTCCAGGCCTTGGGATGAGACCCTCCTTTATATATATATATATTTGAATGTGTATGAGAGAGCTCACATCTACCACAGTGTGGAGGTCAGAGAACAACTTTGTAGAGCTGGTTCTTCCCATACACTCTCATATAGGCTCCTGAACCGTTACCCACATAGTTATCTGGTGAGTAACACCGGAAGCTGTCTTTCGACAGAAAAGCAAATAGACTGAGCTTGGTAGAAACAGAAATGGTTGAGGTGGAGGCAAGCATGGGGAGAGGTTGTATAGTATTATGTTTCTGTCCCAGACTTTCAGACCCACAGTCCCATAGTCCCACTGAAACACACAGATGCTTGTATTAATTGTACGCTGATTGACCTGGGGCCCAGGCATATAACTTGCTAGCTCTTGCTCTTAAACTAATCCATGACTTTATCTAGCCATGAGGCTCAGTGCCTTTTCTCAGAGCAGCATTTCAACTTCTTTCCTCTGCATCTGCTGGCATTTCATCGTGGTGTCTCTATGGCTTCCCTGTGACATTTCTGCTCTGTTCTTCCTGTTCCCAGAGTTTTCTTAGTCTGGTAGCCCCACCTACACTTCCTGTCTGCCTTCATCCAATCAGCACTTTTATTAAACTAGTAGGTGGGACAACTATTTACAATGTAACAACATAATTCCACTACAAGGTTGAGCAAAGGATCGTGGAGAGAGGACCCGGACAGAAATAACAGCAGCTGTGACAAGAAAAGGGCATCAAGATGAAAGCAAAAAATGTCCTGTGTATGGAGGAGCAGGGACAGAGGATTCAAGGGCCAGAGTCTCCTAAAGGTCAAAACCTTCTGAGGAAAGCTGATGAACCAGCACACAAGGAGAGGTGACTTGAATTAACTTGGGTAGGAAACCGGATTCGAACTAGTTACTATAGGAATATTAGAAGTATGAGTGTTCCGTCTGGGAACTCTGGGGGGTGGGGTGGGCTGGTGGTACTGGTGAGCCTAAACCAGGAGAGTTTGTGCAGTAGCAGAAAAAGGCCACAAGATGGCAGCATCTACCGGTAAATCTCAATGAACAAGCTTGTGTCTGCCACGCTGACTCCAAAGAAGGAAATCCTCCTACTCAGGAGGATGAACCTACACAGGAAGATCTTATTCTTTTTGTTTTGTCTTGTTTTTTTGGACACGAAAAATATTAACTTTGTTGGAAATGTGTATTCACAATTTCTTTTGAGAATTAAAATTGTTAATAATTTCATTAATTTTTAAAGAATTTCTTCATAGAATGTATTTTGATCACACTCACCCCCAACTCCCCATCTATCCAACTTGTCTCTGGTTCTAACTGCATCGATTTTCAGGCGCCACCTACTAGTTGCTTTTATACTGTCCGTATGGCTCATTGGCTCCCAGGCAGCGCAGAATGTGACGGTAGACAGTATAGAGAGCCTCCTTCGTTTCCCTCTGTGCAGGCTGGTTTATGGCAACTTGACACAAGTTGGAGATATCTGAAAGGAGGGAGTCTCAATTGAGAAAACGCCTCCAGAAGATTCAGCCCTAAGGCATTTTCTTACTTAATGATGGAGGGCGGGCAAACCATCGTGGGTGGGACCAACTCTAGGCAGGTGGTCCTGGGTTCTGTAAGAAATGGGACTGAACAACCATGGTGAGTGGGCCAGCTAGCCGCTGCCCTCCATGGCCTCTGCATCAGCTCCTACCTCCAGGTTCCTGTCCTGACTTCGCTGGAAGATGAACAGTGATGTTGAAATGCAAGCCAAATAAACCTTTTTCTCCCCAGATTGCTTTGAAGTCATGGTGTTTCGTCGCAGCAATAGTGACCATAAGACTCATGGTAGGAAAAACTGCCCTATGGTAAGGGGAATGTGTATCTATAAGAAGCCTCCTGTGTGGAGAGGTGGCCCTTTCCACTCCTCCCGGGTTTTGTCAACTTGACACAATCCCAAAGAGACACATAAAGAGGAAATATTAACTGAGCAATAGCCACCATCAGATTGGCCTGTGGGCCTTTTTCTTGATTAATGACTGATGTGGAGGGTCCAGTCTTTTCTAGGTGGTGCCAATCCTGGACAGGTAGTCTTCCATTGTATAAGGAATAAGACTGAAGCCTGGCAATGGTGGCACATACCTTTAATCCCAGCACTTGGGAGGCAGAGACAGGTAGATCTCTGAGTTCAAGGCCATCCTGGTCTACAGAGTGAACTTCAGGACAGCCAGGGCTACACAGTGAAACACTACCTCAAACACACACACACACACACACACACACACACACACACACACACACACAGACTAAGAAAGCCACAGAGGGCAAGTCCTGTAAGCTGAGGTTTTCTGCTTCTGGCTCTCTTCCTGCCTCCACTTTCTGCTCTCACTTCCTTCGGAGGAACTCTAAGGTGAAGTTAACCCCTTCCTCCCCAAGTTAGTTTTATTCAGTGCTTTATTACAGTAAATGACACACAGAGACAAAACTGTACATGCTTGTTTGCTGGCTTTTCCTGATCCCAAGGTGTGAGAATTTTGTGAGTATTTTGGCACGGTTCACATATACTGGGTTATCCGGCAGAAGGTTTCTCTGGATGCATGTGGGGACGTGGGAACGTTGCAGAAGGCAGCAGATAGGGGGAGACTCTTAACAGCTGTTTCTATGTGGAAAAGAGCTTTTTTGTCAGGTGAATATGGTTATGATTAACGGAAAGGTTATGATGATAATTGAGGAAGCAAGAAGAAAGAGGAAAAAGAAGGAAAGAAGACGAAAGGACGGAGAGAGAAATGGGAGCCCCATGAAAGGACAAGGAGAGAGATGCACCGCGCTCAGAGGAGGGCGTGGCTTGACGTCAAAGCTCAGAGATCATGGCTCTTACAGTAACACAAGGCACCCTTGCTCACTCTGTACCCTGTGGGGGGGTGTGCCTACGGTGGAGCAAACTAGCTTATCCATGTCCTACATCTTCCTCTTGTATCTGAGGATGGTATGTCAGCCTGAATTTAAGGCCATGCTTTTGAAAAATGCTAATTTCTGAGCCTCACCTGTGTGTGCATGTGTGTGTACATATGAGTATGTGAGTATACATGTGTATATGAGTGTGCATGTATGTATGTAGGTGTGCATGTGTGTCTCAAGTAGCCTGGGTTGACATCAAGCTCACTCTGTGGTGGTGGTGGGGGGGGTTATGCCAGCCCCTCCCAAGTGCTGGGTGATAGGTAAGCATTTCCATGCTCCCTGCAGGGAGATAGGGGAACAGTCTTTTTCCAGATCACCCAGCTGCTATGGACATGGGTAGAAAAAGGGCTCAGACTTCTGTCACTCTTGGGTGTTTCCCTGGGTTCCCTACTTTTATTTTTTCTCAAAAAGATGGCGAAAGAAAGCAGGTTTCTCCTTACCACCTACTCTGCCCAACTCTCCACAGCTCCAGAACCATCTTCAGTTCATTCTTGAACTATGCTCTCAGAGTCTCCCAAAAGTTTTCCCTTCTGCAGGTTTGGCATCTGGATCGCTCTTCCGCACACACCTGCTCTGAGTGCACGTGTAGGCCTCAGTCAGTCACCAAGTAGCTTCAAGCTGAATCTCTTCCACCTAGGCTGGGAGGCCAAATTCATTCTTGGGGTTGCATCCTGCTCTGGAGGTGTTGGGCGAATCAGAGAGTGCTAGGAACCTCAAGGAACTTGCGGGGGGGGGGTTCTCCCAGTGTTCGGGCAGGGAGGGGGGATGCTAATAGGGGTGGCCAGGAGGGCCCTGAGCCTCAGCTTCGCTTTCTGCACTTTGCGAATGGACGCCTGCAGTTGCAGCCCTACACCAGGAGGGGGCGCGCGTAGGGGAGGAGCCCGGGGCGGGGGAGGAGCCCGGCAGGGAGGAGCCCGACAGGGAGGTGCCAGCGAACCCGGAAGCGCTGGGCGGGGCTGGGAGGATCAGGGTGGAGCTCGGCCTGGCTGATCCCTACTCCTCAGTGGCCGGGCTCACGGGACCTGGTGAAAGTAGCAAGGACAGCGACAGTAAGTGTGGGCTTTGCGGCCCCCGTGTTTGGCTGGGTCTCCCCATCCCGAGCCTGAACCTGGCTGCCTTACTTTCTGGTCCTGTGTGTGGGGACAGGGCAGCCTGAAGAAGGGTCCAGAAGGCTTTGCGGGTCCAGATCGGGTGCCACAGCTCCCTCTGCCAAGAAAACTTGTCCCAGACTGCTGCCAGGCTCGCTCTTCGTCCCCATCCTGTGTTCTCAGGAGCCATCTAGGCACACGGGCTGGCAGACATCTTCTGAGACCCCAGACTCCCCATCCTTTCCAGCTCTTACTGGCCCGTACCCCAGAACTCCTGGCAGGAACAGGGGCAGCCAGGCCCGGGGAAGCTCCTGGCTTCCCCTTCTTTCTTTGTCTTTCTCTGTTCATGCAAAGCCACAGTTGCCTTTTATAAAGAGCAATAAGGCTTTGCTTAGTCTGCTGCACCACCAGTGACCCGGTTAGAGAGGATTCCTGGCAACTTCAGATGCTTGGTCAAGGCTGAGTGGTCCTTGATGAATAGACACCGCAGCTGAGAAGGGGCCCTGGCCCTGTGTGAGTCTGGGTCACCCGCACTGGGCCCTGCACCCACCCTCCTAGCTTGAACTTCTGAGAACGGCTCCTTGCCAGTTTTCTGGTGGCTTCTGTGGTTCAGGGGTTATCTGTTACATCTTAAAAAATTAAGTGTGTATACGTGTCTGTGCGTGTAAGTTCAGGTGCCCACAATAGAGGAACCCTGCTCGACCTGACAGGCTTGTAGAGCCTTTTGCCTGCCTGTTACAAGGCACAGCTGTGGTAGTCTGGGGTGATGTTCCAGCTGCAGTGTTGATGATGGTTCCCTTGGGCTTTCTCTGCTCATAGCTTTTTGCTGCAGGGTGCCTTCAGGAGGAAGGTCTGCAGGGACTTGGAACCAGCAGAGTCACATTCTTGGACCATCCCTAGAGGTGGCACTTGAGAATCCCCCAGGGGGATACCCAGACTGCCTGGATGTGCCACTGTGACCTGAACAAGTGGCTTGATCCTTCTAAGCCTCAGACTTCTTATCTGTGGACACTACCTGACACCTCCCTGTCGTGGCTCACATGTTGGATTTGATCTTTGCATTCTGAAGTACTGAAGTTTTTCTTTGTGTGATAGGGTCTTACTTATAGTCCAGGTTAGCTCTTGCATTCTCTGTGTAGAAGAGGCTGACTTTGAATCCTGATCTTCCTGACTCCACCCCCAGAGTCCTGAGTTATGTGTGTGTGCCACTATTCCTGGTGCAATTTGGTGCTTGAACAGCTAATACACATTGTTCAAGTTCAAAAGGCACACAAAAAGATAAGAATTAACAGTGAAGTGCTGGGTGATAGTAGCTCACATCTTTAATCCCAGCACTTGGAAGCAGAGGTAGGCAGATCTCAGTGAGTTCAAGGCCAACCTAATCTACAAAGTGAGTTCCAGGACAGCCAGGACCGTTACAGAGAAACCCTGTTTCAAAAAACAAAACAAAAAGCAAAAAAAAAAAAAAAAAAAAAAGCAAAAAAAAAAAAAAGAAAAAAGAAAAAACCCAAAAAATGAAAAAAAGAAAGAAAGAAGAGTGAAGTTTTCTTCCTGTCTAATCTCCCTCCAAAGATATCCACTGTCCACTGTTGGAAACCCCTGTGTATCTTCCAAGGTACGTTAAGCACATATACAAAAGTGTGTATGTGTGTTTCCCTTTTGCTTATACTTTTTGTGCAAAGTAGAAGAGCTGGGGGCTCATTCTTTGCCCATCAAGGGCTCTCAGACCTATGTCAATTCACCTTTAGCCCAAACTTGCCCTTCTGCACTGCTTACCTCAGTCTGTACCTGCAAAGATGTTCACACCTCTTGTCCCATACTTATGCATTGCCTGTCCTTACATAGTTGAGATGACCTCTGAAGTCACTGCATTTCTGATGGCATGTCCTTCCTCTAGTCTGATTTTTTTTCCTTTCTTCCTGATCCTAAAATCTGAAGCACTTCAGCCAGACTTTATAGACAAGGTAGACTCAGCATGGGCTAGAAATGTCTTCTAGATAGAATAAGCCAGATCCTTCCAGATCCCTCGATGCCTGCTCACCTGCCCTGTCTGTGTGTCTATTTCTGCTCCCACAGTGGCCGTTGCCTCTGAAGACAATGTGTATCACAGTTCAAATGCTACCTACAGAGCCTCAGACAGTCCTCACAAAGCTGAGCAGGAAGCCCTACTGGGGAAACTACTAGACTATCCAGTTCCTGGCCTGCAGAGGCCAGAAGACCGCTTCAATGGTGCCTACATCATCTTCTTTAGCCTGGGAATTGGGGGCCTATTGCCCTGGAACTTTTTTGTCACTGCCAAGGAATACTGGGCATTTAAACTCCACAACTGCTCCAGCCTGGCCTCAGGGAAGGACTCTGAGGACACAGACATCCTGGTAAGGGCTGTTTCTTTCACAAGGGGAGCAGGTAATCTGGAGCCAGGCCAGCCTTAGAGGTACTGGAGGAAGGGTCTCTACGTGCTGAGAATATGGGTGTTGGTGCAGGCAGAGGCTGTGTGGGCACAGTAGAAAGAATCCACTGGGTCCTAACCTTTGCATTGTGTGGTAATCAGACATCGTCTCTACTTCCTGAGGCTAAAAGGATGGAGGTGGATAGACCCAATCCATACTTCAGATTGTCTGCCATTGTCTGTGGGAAAAGGATGGACATGATGGTTGTGTACGGTATGTAACCGTACATGTAAGAATATAAAATCTTTGCATGCAGGAGTTGAAGGTATGACTCTTACAGCATTAAGTCAGCTGTGAGTTACAGAAAATTCCAAACAGCAGTAGCTAAAACAAGGGAAGGTCATTTTTCTGTAACAATCAACTTTGGGCAGGTGGGTTGTTTTGCCACATGTAGTTCTCACATCCAAGGGCTACTCATAGTGGCCCTTATGGCATCTGTAGGAAGGGAGAAAGGCAATGCCTGTTGCTTATAAGAACACTTCCTAAAAGTTGTACCATCCTCCTCTTTATAGTATTGGTCCAAGCTCAATCACATGACTATCAGCTTCCAGAGAAGGCTGGGAAATGTAGTCTTTTGTGTGTGTCCTAGAGCTTAAAACCAAGGCTCTCTAACCTATTAACATGTCCTGTTAACACACACACATACACACACACACACACACACACACACAGAGAGAGAGAGAGAGACAGACAGACAGACAGACAGACAGACAGAGAGGGTACTGTCAAACATAATCATTACACATAGTTTTGTAACACCCTTGCAACTTGAGGCCCTATGGCTAGGGAGACAGAGTGTACCAGTCTGTTCACTGTGGCTGGGAGCAAAGTACCACAAGCCAGGTGAGTGTCGACCATTCTGAAGAAAGGAAGATTGCTTTGGCTCTTGGTTGTGGCCTTTGGTTGAGAGGCTGTGTCTGGTTATGGCTTTCTTGTTAGTGGCATCTTCGAGTGGCACAAAGCATCTTGTGATGAGGGAATATGAGCATGTGTGTTTGTGAGCCTGGTCCCTGTCTCTCTTCTCATAAAGCCACCAGGACACAACTGGGAGGCTCCATCCCATGACCAACCATAACCCTCTCTAAATGTCCTAGCTGGATTCAGTTTCTGTCCTCTTAATCGTTCCTAGTGAGGAATGTATTTCTGTGTAGGAAGGTTTGGGGAATACTCAGACCATATGCCACCTGTATCCTTGAGGGGACTGAAGTCTTGGGAACACACTCAAGTCACTATGGCCTGAGCAGAAATTGGGAGGCACTGACTTTCAAAGTCTTTTGTCTTATTTTTCTGCTTTGAGGATTCAGATTATCTGGTGGTCACCACAGCAACCTTCCATTCATGAGGACCATGACCATGTTATCCTTCAGGAAAGCTGCATCATCACAGGGGCCAAGGTCAATGCCTAGTTAGAGGAGGGCTCAGAGGATCCTGACTGCACCTGGGGAAGGAGTCTGTCTAGAGTGGTTCTGAGTTGCTCAGGGCCTGGAAGCCTTGGCTCTTTGCACCTGCAGCTGGCTCTTAGGCATGTCAACACAAGAGGCAGACTGCTGGGCCATGTATTCCCCTCCATGGCCCCCTCAGGGACAAGAAGGAATGTGCTAGAAGAACCCAGAAGACCCCTCCAGTGGCCCCAGAGGCAGCTCACCTCTCTTTCCTTGGAAGCTCTTCTGAGTCCTTGACCAGCTCCCCCCTCCCCAGAATGAATGAGATATCTGTGAGGCTCTCTCCAATGCCTGAATCACTGGCAGCCACTTCCAGAACTACCCATGTCACCTAGCCCAAGGATTCTGACTTATCTTGTTGAGGGATAATGGCCTTTTCTAAGATTTCACATGACATTGACTGCTGTATATCCCTCACCCCACCCACATGGTTCTGATGCTTGGGAGGGGACCATTTCTGCATGCCTATGGATTCATAGGTGGCTCCAGGGTCTGGAGCAGAGGCTGTCACTGCATATGTGCACCCAAAGAGCCCCTAGGGACAGACTACAGTGGCCCCCACATGGGACCACAGGACCAGGAGCAGCCTGAGAACTTGTTGGTGACAGACTTGTTCTACCCAGATTCTGGAGTAGTCAGGACCTACATATTGACACAGGTGGCTGATGGGAATGGTGGACTTTAGAAAGCTCCCCCGGGACGTGGCCTCTTTTGGCTCTGGACCCTGCACTCTCTGTTCCTTATGTATATCCTGGTTATACTGCCCTCCTAGGATAGATGTGGTGAAGTCCATTGTTACCCATCACAGGATAAAGTCACAGATGTTGTACAAGCAGCATCTCACATCATTTGGGACTGGCCTCCTTTTATGGACTATGACACAAGCCACTGTGCTTTCTTCATGCCTTGGTGGCTGAAAACAGCCCACTAGACTTTCTCCAGAACCTCTCTGCCTGCCTGTTTATCTGTCTCCCCAGGGCAGGGCTAGGCTGTACATGCACCTGTCCCTCCTCCCGCGTCCATCCTTAGGTCTGTTTATCAGAGAAGGGCCCTGGTGTTCCCAATCCTTCCCAGCTGCAGGCTCTTGGCGTTCCAGGTCCTGCTATGATACTTTATTGCCACATTCAAGAACTGGCAGGTGCAGGTATAGTACCTGCCTGCTGCCCGCAGCTCCTGGCTCTTGGCATCAGAGATGAGAGACCTGTCACCCCTCGATTCATGGGCCAGGCTGGGGAAGCAGGCGTGCTGGGGCCTTTCTGCATTTGACAGGGCTGTTTTTCTTTGCCTCCTCATTTGTACCACCCATTGCCACTCATCTCTTTCCTGAGAGCCCCAACCTGCCCTGTGTCCTGAGGCCACTGAGAGTAGGGAGGCAGCTTGTTCCCCTTCAGATTTTCCTCCAGGGTGTTGCTAAGGTGGAAGAATTTGGTCCAATAGGAATGTTGACAGCCCTCCCCTTTGCTTTACCTGCGGGGCCATCTCCCATCCCAGGGCTCATTTACTTCTGCCTGCAGCAGGTCTGGAGATGGTTTAGAAAGCCTGCCCTGCCCTCTACTCTCTGTTCTCCGGAATAAGAACCTCAGATAAAGCCAATGGGTAGAGGATGTGGGACTTGGAGGCAGCTGCCTTAGACCAAAACCCTGAGTATAAAATAGTGAAATTAAGGGTAGCTTGGATACTGTGAGGGCTTGGGTTTCCTTCCACCAGGAAAGCAGGGGTGGCACGGACTTTTCTCTTCTACCCTTGGAAAATCTGAGTAACCTCTTTTGAGACAGAAAGCCAGAAGCTCTGACAAGTTAAGCAACCTGCCCAAGGTCACACAGCAAGGCAGGCCTGGAGAGAATGGAGAATTTGGGTAGGTAGATAATCAAAAACTGGACGTGTTCTGAGAGTGGTGTATAACAGGCTCTTGTGGGTGTGTGGCCAGGTTGCCTTCTCTTCTGACTTGTGAAGCCCGGGGGCCTGAACTCCTCCCTTGAGCTCTACCCCTGGCCCCAGGCTGTCAGAGGCTATGTGTGTGAGAGTGTGTGTGTATGAGCCCTTGTTGCAGGATAGACAGGCTCCCTAGTCCAAGAACAGCAAAATCAACTCCCTCTCTGCCCCAGATGGCAGAGCAACAGCTCAAGTCTGTGAGTGTTCCCTGAGAACCCCCAGGCTCCCTCTGAGCTACAAGTTCACATCTGTGTCCTTAGAGTACCAATACTTCCCCATTAGGGCCTCACAATGAAACCTAGGGTGTTGACCCAAGCTTTGGTGACTAGGGCCCAGTTTTTCTATATAGCAAGGGATGTAGGATCAGATAACTGAGAGAATTGCCTTCCCGCTGCCAATGTACACTGGTAAACATCTGGCAGATGCCTGGCACATGGTAATATGTCAAAAGGACGTGTGGCATTAGTTATTACATGATTATGGAGGAAAGTTATTCCCTGATTTAAGGGAAGGCTTATGCTGTAGAGAAGCAGATCTGGGGTCACTGTGGCCCACCTTTCAGATGTTAAATGAGGTTCTTCTCTAGGGGAGGTCAAGTTTACCTGGCTCAGTGGGGGGAGGGGGGACCTAGGGAGTCTCATTTGGGTATTTACAACCTACTAGTCCTGTTCCAATTGCCTAGCCAAAGAATATCATACTATAGTAGTAGCCGGATAGGAGCTACCTATATAATTAAGGGCAGGCACTCTGTTCCAGAGGGGAAGGGTTAAAAGGAACCAGGATGGACTGGCTTCTAAAAGAGGAACTGGAGGATGGGTTATCAGAGGGCTTATTGGGGATCTGCTGACTGCGACCAAGTCCCCATTATGCTGCTTACACCCACCCACACTGTGACTTACCATCATCCACATGCTATTCTGGTGAATTAGTGTTTTGTCTCCAATTTCCAGGTGGGGTAACTGAGGCTCCCAGCTTTGAGGTCACCAGTCCAAGGTCATTTGCTAACCAGTGACAGAAATGAGATTTAGATCAAGCTAGAGACAGGCTGAGTCCTCTGCTATAGTCATGTCCCGACTTGTCATTACCCTACCACAGTGGACGCACCGGGGAGCTGCCACGAACTACCCACCCATCCAGTTCTGTCTGACTCACTCGGGCACACACATGCCCAGCTATGTAGACAAGGTTTATCCAAAGCCTGGGAAGAACCAAGATCAAAGGGCAATGGCACCCTGTGGGGTGGGAAATAACCATCATTAGTGGGACTGTGGCTCGAGGGGACTCCATGGAGCAATCTCCAAGAACTTCCTCTAGTGCTAGTCAGGTTGCCAAACGTAGCAGTGGGAAGCCCATTTCCTGCTTGGAGAATCAGAGCAACCCTACCCAGAAGGCCAAGGAATGACCTCCCCTATAGTAGGAAGTGTGTATGTGTGTGTGTGGGTTGGGGGGGGGGGGGGTTGACAGGACCCTTACAGAGCAAGGGGGCTGGTGGCTGGCTGGGGAGGCTTGGCAAATGTGAATAAATGCATGAGCATGGTTCATTGTTCAGGGTGTCTGCGTTGTCAGCCAGGGATGGCCTTGGGTCTTTTTGCCCTGTCTCTGGGAGATGCTCCGTGATGAGTGAATGGGAAGCCTAGTGAGGGTGGCTAGGAAGAGGGCAGCATAGTCCTCCAGGGCTACGGACAAGAGCAGTGGGGCCAGATAGGAGTCATCTAAGATATGCAAAGCAAGATGATAGAAAGCCTTGAAAAGGAAAGGCCCGTGCACCATCTCCCACCCCCACCCCTACCTACTGTGAACCTCTGTGAGACCTGAACTGATCCAGGAATCTTCCCCGGCTTTGAGAAGAGTTTGGGGTTCTTTATGTCATGAATTCTCTATACCTGGAAAAGGGCAGGGACAGCGCTGCCTGCTGGGGCCCTAGGGCAGTTGGGAGAGTCAGTCACATCCCCACCTGCTGTGTGACAAGGCCAAAGCATGCTCTGTGGCCTCAGAAAATTTAACTTTCACTCAGAAGTCACTCTTGTGTTTCTGTGCAAGTGATATATACACAGTTGTCTGAAACCATGAGGGAAGAAGGCCTACATTTCCCCACTTGTGTTCTGAGGCCTTCCACATGTGGAAGCTGGGCCCAGCAGCAGTCTTTACTGAGCCCTTAGTTAGGGGCACCAAGTTGACCATTAGTTCCGTGATGTTTAATGGGCATCCTGTGCCAGGCAGAGCCTTTATAGGCATAATCTCCTGGTCCTTATTGCAGAGGTCATTACCACAGCTGAATGGAGGCAAGGAATTCTCACCCAGTAACACATTCATGACAACTGGGACTAAGCTGAGTTTCCTGTATCATCCTTGTTAACTCCTGGGCCCTCTGTGTCTTCATTTTTAAATGTTTCTACGTCTTTTTGACCATATTATTTGCTGCACCTGGGAAAGCCAATGCCCGCAATAAAGCTGTACTTTCAGGAAGTGGAAATACATATAAATATACAGGGACTCCTTCAGCCTAGTTTGGTGGTGTAGGCCTGTATGTAATCCCAGTTACTCAGGAGGCAAAAAGACAGTTGGGGAATGAGCTCTACTGAGTAGTAGAGCGTTTGTCTGGTGTATGAGAGAGCCTAGGTTCAATCCCCAGTCGAGCGAGAATTAAGCAATTGAGTAAATAAAGTCCCCCTCTGCATGCAGGTGTGAGAAGTATAACAGGTGTAAGCCATGCAGGATTGGATAGTCTACCCTTCAATTTGACCCTGGGCCAGTGTCCTTGGAGACTTTCAGGAGTGGTGATGGTACCTAGGCAGCTTGCTGGGGGTGTACTAAATCAACAGGAGGAGTAGGACCTTCTTGTTGGAGCTGATGGAGAGATGACTCATAAATCAAGAACCTTGGCTGCTCTTCAGAAGACCCAAATTTAGTTCCCAGCACCCACATGGTGGCTCACAACTGTCTGTAACTCCAGTTCTGGCCTCGAGGCATGCATGTGGCTCTCTCTCTCTCTTCTCTTGCACATGTGCTTCCTAGTCTGTCATGAGCTGTAGCATGTGGAATTGCCTCCCAGGACACAGATGTGGCCAGCTGCCAGGGGGACCAGCCCTGCAAGGCTGTTCCCAGTATAGGGACACTGATGTCCTAGGGATAGGCAGAAGGAAGAGGGGTAGTCTATTTGGTCATGAACTTTTAAAAAGTCAAGTCCCAAATGATAGTGCTACTCCCACCCACACCCTACACACACACCAAAGTGAATTAAGGCACCTGCCCGAGCTCTGCCACTCATCAAAAAGAGGGTGCAGTGGTCACTGGGCTGCAAGGAACTCTAGCTCCCTGCCCTAGAGTGTGGGTAGGTGGCCATCAGACATAAGGGTCAGCTGCCTCTCTCTCTGCTAGCTACTCATCACTTGGCCCATGTGGATAGCTGCTGTAAGCCATTTGTAGACCCAAGAACCAAAAATGAGTCATTTTTTTTAGGTTCCCTGTCTACCATCTGTTGCTAACCACAGTCCAGGCAGCATGTGCTTCCCAGTGTGTAACACCTGCGACAGCAACTCCTTCCCCTTCGGTTTCAGCTCCGCTCTTCCCTTCATCTGAAGGCTGTCAGTCACATCTCTGCCCCCTACACGTACGCACACACACACACACACACACACACACACACGCACACGCACGCGCACGCGCACCCGTACTCCCCCATCATTCCCTTTTTGTTTCTTCCTCACCTGTACTGCCTGATACCTAGGCCCATCCATCTCTCCTGTTCTTTCTCTGTTGTTTATGATTTTATTTCTTTCTATATATATCCTTAGAATCCAGAGACAGTCTCCCCACCATGCTACAAGGTAGCCTGGGTGTCTGTTGGTGTCTTTGTGTAATGTGGTTGATCATTGTCAGTAAGCTGAGAGCAAAGCTGATTAGAGAGGTCTTGCACAAGCCCACAGTACTTTTCTTAAGGGGAGGCCCTGGCTGAGAAAGTTCTGCAGGGACAGTGGAGGGCTTGGGTTTCAATCGGACTGCTGTCATTCACTGGAGATGGGGGGGGGGGTACCAGTCACAATCTGAAGCTTTGGTGCCACTTGAATCCTTCAGAGAAGCTTGTAGCCATGATGAAAGCCACACATGTGGGAGGAAGCACCTGGCAAGACTAGTAGAGAGGCCCCTTCGGTGGTAGCACATCCTGAGCTGCTGTTTCAGATATGGCCCTTGTCCCTAACTGATGCTGGGGCCCCACCTAGGGGATATAGAATCTGCCCTGTGCAGGCATGGCTAGACGGTTGTTTGAGAGTTTTCTAAGAAGGTCACCTTTCTGCATCCCTATGGCTTCAGAGAAAGAGAGACAGGCAGACTTGAACACTCACAGTGACTCTCACTGGTGTGTGTGTGTTTCTCAGGTTATTTTTCTCTAGCCCTTCCTCTGTGGGTCCATTTGGCTGACTGGTTCCAATGTACGAGGGGTAGAAAGAAGGACAGCAGAGATAGTTCTTATCCTCTTGGGACCTCAGGTAGGCTTGGCAGGGTGGGGTACAGGATTGGCAGAAAGAGCCTGGCCATTTTACTCCTCAGACTGAGGAAGGGGGATGCTGGTTTGGGATTGCTGGCTACGGTTTCTGTGTGTCCTCCTTATTGGCTCCTGGGGACTTCACTTAAGAGTGAGAGGAGATGAGGGCCGGAGAGATGCCGCAGTAGATAAAAAGCCTACCACACAAGCTTGAGGACCTGAGTTCAGATCCCCAGAACCCATATAAAAAAGCCCACATAAGCAGAAGGTCTGTCGAATTCCAGCATGGGGGAGAACGGTAGAGACAGCAGGATCGATCACTGGAACTTGCTGGCCAGCCAGTCTAGCCAAAACAAAGAACTTCGAGTTCGGTGGAAAGTAATTGAAGAGAACACCTGGCGTTAACCTCTGACCTCATAAATATACATATATGTACACACACTCTTAAGAACACAGGCCATTCGCATGCATACTTACACAATAAGAGATGAGACTAGGCCCATGAGGGCCAGAGATCAAATGCTTCAGGTTTCCAGGGCTCCAGGATGCTCAGAAAAGCTCCCATCTCAAGCAGAAATGGAAGGACCATATCCCTATATTTACAGAAAGGTGAGGGCCACACTTGGCTCTAAGACTGCTCCTAGCCCACCCGTGTTGGTGGTACAGGCCTGGGCACAGATCAGGTTGTGCAGAGGTGGGAGGTATATGTGGATGCCAACAGATGAGGCAGGTATTTCTCAGTAACTCAACAGCTTGTCAAACTGGGAAATGGAAACCAAGGCTCCTGGAAAGAGCATTCCTAACATCTTGCAGCCTCTGGGGACCTCAGACCCTCAGCATTCCTGGGTCTGCTTCCTATCCCCATGTGTACTTTGGGTGTGGGACTATCCAGATCCAAGACTTCTTTTCCAAATCAGGGCTCACCCTAGGGTTCCAAGAGTACCCTAGGGTTAGAGGAGAGCTCTTGGACCCACTGTGGAAGGTGTGGCATGTGACACCAAGAACCTGAGGATGGAGACCTGGCTTGGAGTTGCAGGCTGTGGGGACCCTGGCTCCCTATGCAGGAACAGTCTCCCAGGGCAGTTCCGGAGGGAGGCAGACAGAGCTCTCCATAGGGAGAGAGTTCTGAAGGGAAGGAAGGACCTGGTTGGGGAAGAGGCAATGAGGTCAAAGTGCTTTTTTTAAAATTTTTAATTTTAATATTTCTTTTCTTTTAAGCTCTTGACCCACAGAGAGGCAAGAGCCAACCAGCCAGCCCTGGAGGAGAAAGTGCAGCTGGTCAGGCAGTCTTGGTTCAGTGATTCAGTCAGCATAGGCTAAGGAAGAGCCTCCCCCTGAAAAGACATATTTCCTCTTGTCAGGAAGGTAAAAAGGCATGCTGTCTTCTGATGAGAAACGCAGAAGGAATGTTCCTGACTGTGCAGACAAGGGAAGTGGGGATACCTTCTAGGAGTCCCCGGGAGCTCTGCTGACCTTCTGGAAGAGACTAGAAGGTCTGAACAAGAACAGAGGCCTGAGGAGACCTTGCTCTTTGGAGAGCAAGATTTGTTCTCAATGTGCCTTGGCCTGCAGATGGCCCAAGGGGTCAAGGGACCCAGGGCTGGGGGAACCATCTGATGGAGGTTCCCCATCCTTAAAGACTTAGACTGGCTGAAGTGTTTCCAGGCTCCCCCATCTGATTCCAACTTCAGCTTTGTTCTCCCCTTGGAACCTTCTCTCCCCTCTCCCCCACTAGCCAGTCTCTAGGGACCTGGGCTCCTAATTGGTTTTTGGAGATGGCACAGTCTCATGCCTCTCAAAGTCCCATGCCCTCTGTTTACCTCCCACTTTGTTCTTCCTGGAGTAGACTGGGCCAGGATGAGGATACATCCTTACCACCCCAGGCCGTGGAACCATGGAGCTGAAGGCATGAGCCTGCATGGCCCATCGTTCTTGGCTTCAGCCTGCTCACTGCTACTAATTTCATGGCCCTGTGATCCAGGTAATGCTCTGCTGCCCTGAGCTACCACCCCCAGGCTGGAATCACTTTTCTTACCCTGCAGGAGCCCAGCTGTCTCTTCCACTGCAGACTGGAGGTGGGGGCCACACAGACTGTTCAGTGGCAGCAACTTCAGACTCAGAGGCTACTGCAGCTCGTGACTAATGTACTCCACTTATATCAAAGGATCCAAATGGCATTCTGGGGAGAGAAAGCTTACCCAAGGTCTGCCAGAGATAAACAGGCTCATTTCAGGGCCTCCCTGCCCAGAGAAACCTCTTTTCCTGAATCCTGAGCCCAGAATCAGATTCTTCCAGAAGAGCCGCTTAGCACGGGGCCTCTCAGCAAGGTGGCTAGGGGAAATTCTCTGCTGGAAAATGGCCTCACATCTGGCCGGCTGGCTCGGCTAGGCTTTTAAATTTCATTTGAAGAGTGGTTCTCTGATTCCTAGGGTTCACACTGTAGCATAGCAGATGAAAATGGCTTTTCTTACTGTACTGCAAGTAGAGCCCATACCCCCTGCCCTGGCCAGGGGTAGCCTGCTCATACTCGGCAGCCCTTGAGAAACCAGGCATCCTCAGCTGGGTCTGTGCTGGCACACCTACCTGGGGGGCAGGTAACCATCCAGAAGAAGCTTGCAAATCTGTCACTGCGGCTCACCATGCTACCTTTGGTTTGTCATTTTTTAGTAGTGCTAGACATGGAGCTCAGGGCCTCACATATGCCAGGCATGTGCTCTGACACTGAGCCACACCCCAGCCTGTACCATCTGTCCTCTTTAAAGTGATCTCTGCTTAGTCACTGACCATGTCCATCCATCCTCTATGGCCAATAAAGGCAAGACTAATCTTTTTAACACTGCTTAGAGCTACTGGCCTGTGGGGAAAAAGGGTTGGGGCAGAGACAATTCTCGCATTCTCTCCCTCCTGGTCACCCTGCATATAGAGAAGAGAAGTGCCAAACCCCAACATTTGCTGCCTTGGACAGAAGAGTATGACAGTGCCTGGTGGAAGAAATGTGGCTTGCACTGATAGTTCCCCAAGAGCCTCTTAGAAGGCTTGTCTCAGCCACTGAGGCCATAAGGGCTTGTGCAGCTGTGGGGAGGCATCCCGACTGCAGAATGAAATGGCAGGTGCCCCCCACCTGTCCTATGTGGGAAGGTCCTGGCACCAGCATGTATGCATCACTGAAATTTACCCACCAGGGTTAAGTGTGAAGATCAGTGTCAGCCGCCTGTCTTCATCTTAACTCAGTCACTCACTGCCTCTTTGTTTTGTCCCTGAGTAGGCCAGGCTCGCTAGCCTGTGAGAATTCTGTCTCCTGTCTCTCCATCTGAGCCTTAGGATTACAGATGTGTTCCCAACACAACTTTGCCTGCGTTCTGGTTTTTGTTGCTATTTGGTTTGCTTATTTGTTGATATTTATCAGCCCCACATAAGCTAGGGTTGTCTGAGGAAGCGGAATCTCAATTGAGAAATGCCTCCAGAGTAAGCCTGTGGGGATATTTTTCTTAGTGGTTGGTGCAGGAGGGCTCAGCTCACTGGGGTCAGTGTCATCCCTGAGTAGGTGGTCCTGGGTAGTATAAGAAAGTAGCCTGAGCAAGCCATAAGGAAGAGTGAGCCAGTAAGTAAGCAGTATTCTTCTCTGGCCTCTGCCAGTGCCTGCCTTGAGTTCCTGCCCTGATGTTCCTCAGTGATGGAGTGTGACTTAAGCATTAAAAGATGAATTAAACCCTTTGATCCCCCAAGTTGCCTTTGGTAATGGTGTTTATCATAGCAATAGTAACCCTAAGAGATCGGGATTTAGCCACTGGGCCATCTCCTTCATTCCAGTCTTGGGCTTCTTATTTGTAAGATGGGGCCTGTTCCAGGCCTGCCTTATGCTGACAGATTATAATATAAGCAAAGGGCCGGGTGGGAGCTATGCTGTTCAAATGTTCTGAGTGGCTTCCCTCTGCCCACTCTAGTCACCACAGGTGCTAAGGTGGCCTTTTATGTCACTGCCTCCACAGACTGCTAACAAGCCTTTCCTGAGTCTGAGTCTATAGGATGCAGACAACCCAGGGAGATGATGGTTGGTGAGCATGGGGTCAGGCATCCCAGGGTGGAACACTGCCTCTTGCTTCCTCAGAGCAGGGCTGATGCTCCCTCTGGCATTAGCACCCCAAAAGCATGGCTATCTGGAGTCCTGGCAGTGTGCCCTGCTGAGGTCAGCAAGGCCTCAGACTGGCTCCCAAAGAGAACAAAGCAAAGTAAAACATTACTTCATGCTGAGTCTCCCTCTCTCTCTGCCTCACCCTTCTGCCCTGTCTGTGGACACACTCTCCCAGTTTTTCTAGCTGCCACCCACACAGGTCCTACTGGAAGCCCCTGGTCACTCCTCCTTCTGTGTTTACTAGACTGTGTCTCTTGTGCCATGGCAGTGTGTTTCTCAAGACTCCCGAAGGCAGTCCGGCCCTCAGGCACTTCTGTTCATGCACACATGCATGTTGTACTGCACATGGCGGTTGGGGATACCAACCAAGGGATGAGTTAAAAGAGAAGGTACTGTTAGGATGAACAGTGGCTGTCCAACCATGACCGAGGGCCTACGATGGCCCACTAGGTTCAAATCTAATGCCTGGGGTCCAGCCTGCTATGGTTGAAGAGTCTGCTTGTGAAGGACCCTCCCCTTCTCCTTTTTCACAATCTTCAACTTGCTGTCACATGTGGGCCTTTCAGTCTTTAGGTGGCATCTCACAGCTCTCCAGGGCTTGGGCAGAGCTTGGCCTCCATCACAGAGCCAACCTTTTTCAGGGAGTCTGCTAGGAGTCAGTGAGGGACAAGGAACACAGTCAGGCAACACAGTCTTCAGGACCTTAGAGCTGGCCACAGCTTAGCAAACACAGCAAACACAGCTACCACCCAGGTACATGGACTGTCTCCCCAGAAGCCGTGGGAACTGTATCACATGGTGTTAATAACCCTTTTCATTTCCTGCCTCTCATTGGTCAGAGCTAACTGGGACATTAGTTCAATTCCTTACACCCAACACTCAAGAAAAGTTCCTGGGCTCCTTGTGCAGCTAAAGGGCCCAACCTGGACAGTAGCCAGTGCATAGGCTTGGTGGGCCTGGATGCCACATATATCAAATATCATTTTTGAAGAATAGTGCATTTCCATAGAGATGGTAAGTCAAGGCCGGAGAGGCCAGTGTTCCCAGCAAGCAGACCTTTGTTCCCCTGAGGGCATGTGTACCAGAGGTCTATGTGTGGCTTGGCTAGGTCTTTGTGAGGCTATGATCAAGGCATTTTTTGTGGGCTGTGTCTCTCTGAGGAGGCTCAGCTGTTGGAGGAGCAGTCCCAAGATCACTGGGGTTTATGACAGAACCTTGGTGAGCAGCTGCATACATAGCAGCTTCTGTTCTTACGGGAGACCAGCCTCAGCAACTTGGGAACACTTGCAAATTTATAATGTATGGGGTTTCCCAGAAGGCCACCTATCTCCTCAAAGTCAGCCAAGGAGATAGAGAGCTTAACAAGACATCATCTTGTACTGATGGACACTTGGTCATGTATGCCTGTCGCATTTACTTCTCCTGGTTAGAAGTCTACACTTGATCAATGGTCACACCAGGCTGTGAATGCCCCAGGTGGAGCCATCTCAAGTGTCTTCTACCAGGCTGGGCCTGTAATCCCAACTACTTGGGAGGCTGAGGCAGGATCAAAAGTTCAAGGTTTGCTTGGACTAGAAAGTGAGTTCAAAGACAGCCTGGACAACTTGATGAGACTGTGTTTCAAAATAAAGAGGGCTAGGATTGTAACTCAGTGGTAGAGGGCATACACACACACACACACACACACACACACACACACACACACACACACACACACGCACGCACACACACGCACACACACACATGCACACACGCACACACACACACGCACACACACACACATGCACACACGCACACACAGTGAAAGCATCAAGATAAAGTTGAAAAAAATGTTTGCATGGGAGGTGCCAAGTCTACCTATATCATCTGCAGCTCCCTTCCCTGCTTATGCAGAGATGGCCCAGCCTCAGCTCGTTCTCTCTGTCTTGTCCTTCATAAAGTAGAGAAATGGGCTTAGTCAACAGGGACTCGGAGACTCATGCATGAATGAAAACAAGAGCTAAGAAGGAAACGAGAGGACATGACTTCTCCTAGGTACAATGGAGGAGAAAGTTTCTATAGATATTTGGGCAAACATTGTCAGAGTCAGAGACATCTGGGAATGTACAGAGTGGTTATGATGAGACTGAGCTGGGTCATGTGGGGAAGGGAGACAGGTGCAACTGCCAGGAGCTCAAAGGTACAAAACAAGTGGATATCCAAAATGTCTGGATTATATGGGGAAGAGCCTCTGGAGAAGGGTAGCCCAGCCCCTGGGCTGGAGAGTTCAGAATAGACAGTGGGCATGCCCAGTAACAAGTAAGGACTGAGGGATGCTGGGAGAACCTGGCTGGTAGGTCTGCTTTGATATGTTAATAGGCACCTTAGCTGCTTGCCTGGGGTTTGACACTTAACAAAGCAGTTGTCCTGGTGTTGAAAAGCTTTCCAACCATAAAAGGCACAGCCTTGAGTCAGCTACCAGCAAACCAGAACATTTAGTTACTTGGAAAGTCCCCATTCCTAAAATACCAAGGGACTGTCTCTGAACATGCTTGTAAAAAGTGAAACAGATACTCCACCTCATGTGATCACACTTCCAGGTCTTGCCAAGGGATGGAGGGGCCTGCCAAGGGTAGGGGGTGTCTACCCCCTTGTTCCCCTAGCCTTTACCAGGCCTTTGTTCATCATCCCCTCCATTTCCTCTTCTGCCTGGCCTCACGTGGACTCAGCCAGTGTGTCAAGAGGTAATTGACTGACTGCCCAGCCCAGGGCAGGCTCTGCTGAGCCCATCAGGGCAGGGACAATGAAGGGGCACCTCACAGGCGGAAGGCTATTTCTAAGGCTCACGGCTGATGAGCTGCGATTATCATTTTAATTTCAAGGCTGTCACCTTACAGTCAGGGTGCCCCTTCCCAAGAGCACAAAGCCCTCTGCAGCCTTCAAAGGGATGGTGCTGCAGACCAGGAGGTACCCGGACATTTCTGCCTTTCATCTTTGTTCTGTGCAATCAGACCCTCTGTCAAGGCCTGACCACAGCCCCACTGCCCCTGGGACCTCTCCTCACACCCATGCGGCTTCCATTTTCTCTAAGGGAGAGCTCACCTACTATCTGGAACTCCTTGGAACTTGTCTCTGTTCTGATTTGCCAAACAGCAGCAACTGTAAAAACTTAGCAGGAAATTCTCACAGCTCTCTGGGTTGGGAGCTGTGAAAAAGCCTTCACACTCCTACTGTTGCTCCCAGTGGGATGCGCTGCCGTTCCTGAGGGGCAAGAAGCACATCTTGGATTCTTCCATCCTCCTGTAGACAGAATGAGGCTTTTACACACACGCTCTTTGCACTTGGCTCCCGCGATCTGTTTCCTCAGTTGTGCATTGCATTTCTTAAGCACTCCAGAGCGGAATACTTCTTTTTGTTTGCTTAGAGTTAAACGGTGCAATCCCTTTAAAACCTTCCTGTCTGGTACACAGCAAATTCTTAAAATACGTAAGCCCTTCCTGCAGCTCAAAGCTCATCTAGGGGTCATGTCCAAAGCAAGATAGTCAGCCCTTGGCTGGCTTTCCTCCGTCTTTCCCTCCCTCCCCTTTCTTCTTCTTTCTTTCTACCCAATCTTCCTTCCTTTCTCCCTCTGTTCTGCTTTCCCTCCTTCCCTTCATTCTTTCCTCTCTTCCTCTCCCTCTCTTCCTTTCTTTAGACTCCTCCCTACCCCCACAGTAGTGCTGGGGGTGGAAGCCAAGGTTACCTTTTTGAGGGCCACTGAGTCCCCCTCCCCCACAGCTTGCTGTGGTTGTTTTTAAAGATGGTATGCCCAGAAATAATACCTGTACATCAAGCAAGTCTCTCCTAATGAGTGGGCAGCTTTGAGGATTTTGAGAGATGTATCCAATTTGTGCTAGGCTTGTCTGTAGCTATTGAGTCCCAGCTTGCTGAGGGCAAGTTCCGCATCCTGCTCTGGGAACACAGTCTCCACCACCCTGAGGGTTGTCATTTCTCCTGGCTAATCCCGAGGTACTTCCCCTCTGGCTTTCCACCTTGGCAGAGCTGAATCTCCTGGGTCTGAGGTTGTCTAAATGTTCTGAGAGTCCCGTTACTGTATTCTGTCAAAGGGCCAACAAAATTAATAGGACAGGGCTTTCCTTTTTAGCTATATGTTGAGTCCCATTTCCATGATCTAGTCTGTGGATGGGGGCGGGGTGGAGTCCTGAAAGTCCAGGACATTGTCAGAGCCTTCCCTGTGAGCGTAGCACTTAGCACAGCTGTCTTTGACCTCTCTTGGTTGAATGACTGTCAGGTTGGAGATGGGGTGGGACCACATGGAGTTGGGTAGAGTTAGCCATGGCTCCTAGATATCTGGGGACAGTGAAAGCAGCCCTCACCCAAGCCATCAGTACCCCTGAGTGACAAGCAGCCTTCTCCCTTGTGTGTTTCTAGAACTACTTTGAGAGCTACCTGGCAGTTGCCTCCACTGTACCCTCCCTGCTATGCCTTGTGGCCAACTTCCTGCTTGTCAACAGGTAAGTCATGGTCCTCCCTCCCCTGACCTTCCCCCCCCCCCCCGCCTCCTTCATTCCCCTTAATCTTAAAAGATGGTCCTCCAAATTGGAGGCAGGCACTTCATCCTTGCCATGCAGTTTGCAGATGGGTAAAGATGCCAGGGGCTCCAGTCAGGGGTCAGCATTCATTTATAGCCACTTACAGTGACACCCAGGTAAGGGCTATCTCCTTTTGAGAGACCTATACGGCCACAGGCCTTTGCAGCTAGGACACAATGTGTGGCTGTGTTATAGGCCATGGCCTGAGGAAACTGTTCTTCCACATGCTCCGAGAGCAGCTAGATGCTAACAGCACTCACTGAACTGTCCTACCAACTCTGAAATATGTTGATGATACAATTCAATGAATCCCCTATTCACAGTGGCATCTTATAGGTAATGATTCAGAAAGGCTTCTGGGTATACCAGGGAGGAAGGAATTATTTGAGAGAACAGTAAGTTGATATGGCCCGTAGCCTCTGCTGGCTGTCCCTTCCTGTCCAGTCTCAATTGGATTTGACAATGATAACAGTGCTCTTATCTTATTTATATTTTCTTGAAACTGTCTCTAGGCAATAATCATGGCTTCCCTGTGATCCAAAATTCTGGGCTTCCTTTGAGTGTGTCTCAGAAACCTCAGATCCCTGGTGACAAATTTATTCAGGTCTGGTCCTTCAGTTCTTTGGATCTCCTGCTGAAAAGCATTCTAAGACATATCTGGCTTTAGCAAAGGTGCTGGGATTGATTAGTAATGTCTGCTGTGGGCACAGGAGGAAAGAACAGAATGTACCCTATGTGCATTCTAAGCCTGTGTAAAGAGCAGTCTTTTAAAGCACATCCTGATACAGAGCACAGTTGTATAGTAGATCCCAAAGCATAGCTAGGGATTTGCAACAGTAACAGTAAGTTACTATCCTGAATTCTGGAGTTAGCCAGGCTACACTGAAACAGGCTGATGTAGTTGGACAGCACAGGGGCTGGAAATGTTCATCCTTTTCTACCTCCCTGTCTGTCTCTCCTTGTGTGAGACGGGGTCAGAGACTGTTCCCATCATGGTTGAAGAGCAAATGTTCCGTGAAAGCCAGGGACAAGCCACACAGTGTCACTTTTGTCACACTCAACTGGTCAAGGTTGCCACAAAGCCTCTTTAATTTCAAGGAGACAGAGACCCCATTTCCCCTTGAAAGGAGTGTCAAAGAAACTGTATCCCTTTAAAACAGTGTTTTCAACCTTCCTAATGCTGTGACCCTCTAATATAGTTGCTCATGTTGTAATAACTGACCTCCAACCATAAAGTTATTTTCTCTGCTACTTAACTGTAACTTTGCTACTATAATGAATTATAAATATCTGTGTTTTTGATGGTCTTCGGTGACTTTCTGTGAAAGGGTTTCAACTCACAGGTTGCAAAGCATTGCTGTGAGACCATGGGTGTAGTTTGAGAGAGAGGGAAGAAGAACTCAGCCTCATATCCTGGCCCTTAGGGTCATATCCTAGCCCTTGGGATTACCTGAAGAGGTTTCCCTCCCACGTCCCAAGACTTGTGGTAAGGGACAATTTAGAGGTATCTTTGAGTTCAACAGAGTCTTTCTGAGCTCTCACTGAGCTTATGTGGGGGTGGGTTGAAAGAGACTGCAGAAAACTCAAAGGTCGGCCTTACAGCTATCCAAGCCAGTGGCTGTGGGTTCTTCAGTGGCTAATAAGATGAAATTCACATACCACAGAGGATTGTTTTAAAAAAGAAATGTAAAGATAAGTAGACAAGAGCTTTGGGGCAGGGCAGAGCTCCTATATAGCAGGAGGGGCCCCAGGAAATATGGTAGCCTGAAGTCGCTAGTGTGGGGCCCTATGAGGGACTTACAGCAGGGACTGCAATGAGCATCGGGGGTGGGGTGGGGGGGTGGAATGAGATGATCAGTCCAGTTAGTGTTCCAGTATCTCTTCTTTGTTTCAGTGAGACCTTCAAGTATAGCTTTCAGGCAAGGTCTAGAGACCCGCAAGGGAGGAGGAACCAAAACCTCTCCTGGCATTTCTGGCCTCCAGCAAGGACATTCTCAGAGTGGTTATTCTGGGGTCCCTGATGCACCTGGCCGGTCTGTCTCCCGCTCTTGTGGCTTGGCACAGACTTGAGTATGCCCTCAGCACTGCCTCAAGACAGAGCAGAGCTCTTGACAATGCCCAGAGAGAGGAGAGGAAGGCAAGAGTGTCAGGCAGTGATGACATGCTGACATACGCCTTTAATCTCAGTAGAGGCAGCAGATCTCTGAGTTCAAGGTCAGCCTTGTCTACAGAATGAGTTCCAGGACAGCCAGGGCTACACAGAGAAAACTAGTTTGGGGGGAAAATAATAATAATAATAATAATAATAATAATAATAATAATAATAATAATAATAATAATAATAATAATAATAATAGGATAAGAGCTCTTGCAATAGAGGCAGGCTTACCGTACCCTCAATCCTTGCAGGCCTTGTGATTTCTCTATTCACTTGCTCTGTGGCCCTGGACATTTGTTCAGCTAGGCAGCTCACTTATCTGTGGATGAAAATTCTTGTCCCCTTTAGATCCAAGGCACCATCTGACAAGGGTGCAATCTACATACCTATTACCCCTTCACTACTTCTCCATATGTGCGCAGTGGCTTAGGGGGTTAGAGCAACATCCTATTTTTCCTGTTTAGGTTACAGTGGGACCACATCCTTTACTGTCTATTTGGTGAGCATGGACCCAGAAGCTGGCTCAGTTCTGGGCTCAGCAGTAGCAGTGAAAAGTCCCTCCTGGGATCTTGGAGTGTATGAAATCCAGTCACAATAGCCAGTTACCCAATCAGTGGCCCTGCTTAAACCAAAACAGTTAACTTAGGTCAGCTGGCCACTGAGGCTAGAGCAGGGATCTATTTCTTGGGGGAATCACCTCACCCTGACTGCACTTGAAACCTGGGCTATCTGTGAGAGCAGCTTTGTAGCCCCCAGGGCTACAAAGAGAAACGGCTTTCCAGCCTCAATTGTTGCCAGCTGCCAAGGACAGTTTAGGGCGAAGCTGTTTTTTATTTAATGTGGGAGATTGAAATGTCTCCTTCCCTCCCTCCTGGAGCACCCTGGCTTCTCTGACTGGCTCATCCATAATCGCCAAGTGTTTTATTATGTTAAGTCTGTAGCTTTATAAATACAGATGAGCTAGATTTACATTTTGGCGATGTGGGAAGAAATCAGTCCCCTGGAGTCCTGAGCTCTCAGTGGCAAGGGAGTGGGCCGCCCTCCTCTAGCATCATGGTGTGGCATGGCCTCTCTGGTGTTCTACTCCAGGTATGAGGCCAGCTGAGTGCTAAGTGCCAGTGAGAGCTCAGGACCCCAGGGTACCAGTTTCTTCTCACATCTCCAAGTAGAACACCAGGCAAACTAGCACTTGCCTAGGTGACCCTACAATCCCAGGAGCTCCCATCCCAAGCCATCCTCTCTATGGGAGGAAAGGCAGTGTGCCCCCCACAATGTGTATAAGGCTGGCCTCTAACGTCATAGCATCCAGCTCCAGCTCCGGAACATTGAGAATCAATCCCTCCTCTGAGGCTTCTGAGGGCCTGAGGGCTCTGCTGGAGGGTGTTTAGGCAGGACTGAGAGCAGGGGAGGAACCCTGGGCAGGTAAGGGACAACTACAAGCAGTCCAATGGATGCCTTTGCTGTTTGCTTGGGGGCCGGGGGGGGGGGGGGTCCCTGAGTAAGAAGCCACCAATTTCTGCTAAAGCTCCAGGCACCCACAGGACCTTATCACCATAACTTGAGGGAAGTGGCCTCCTTTGTGGTCAGTCCCTGCCTCCAGCAGTCCAGGGAATCAGTTAAAACTGTTTGGCATTTGTCCTAAAGTGTCACCAAATGGATTTCTTCGATGGGCCTCCATATCACCAAGGCGAGCTCATTTTGGAGGAAAAGGAGGTCTCACAGCAAGGCCATGACAAAGTCAGGCACTGTGCTCTCTCCTATTTTGTGGGTGGCTAAGTGGATCCTTATCATGAAGATGGGGCTCTGTGAAGTGTGCCAGGTCACCTTGAGCATCCAATCTGAGACTTGGCTGCAAGCCTCCAGGCTACTGGGGTTCACTTATCATAATAGCTCTTGTGGGCTCCAGGGGTCTGGCCATTCCATCAGACCCTCCCTCTTGCCCTACCTTGTCCGAGGCCCCATAGAGTCCAAAGAGAGGTGCCCTAAGTGTGAGGTCCGTGTGGTTATTAATGCTAGAAGTTTCCCAAAAGCAGGTCCCCAAACAAGGAAAAGTTCAAGAGTGTGTACTAAATTTGGGGGTGAATGTGAAGAGAGCAAGAAAGTAGCCAGGAGAGAAGGCCTTGTCACCAACCACACAGAGAGTCACTGGAGCCCTCTGAAATCTAAGGGAGCCCCCCCCCCCGCCACTCCCTCCTCCGAGCTAGGTTGGGTATCCACCAATCTTACCAGCCATTGGCTATAGGTTGTTGTTGGGGGGCCAGTAGTCTGTCATGTCCAATTTAACCCTGGGCCATAATGTCCTGAAAGTGTCTCTGGAGTTTCAGGCCATGTGGTTCTCCTGTCAGAGCCCGATGTCTCTGTGTTAGTGGATATACCCAGTGACAAATGGCACACAGGAAGTAGTCATCTGCTCTCTAACAGAAAGTTAGTCAGATTTGCCCACATGTATAGCTGGGTCCAGGGAATCTTCCTTTTGCCATGGCCCTGGGGCTCTGTGCATCTTCATGGGGGTGCACTCCATATTCGGTTCTTCCCCCCACACAGCTGGCAAGGTGGCAAACAGCATTGGGACACACTCATGCAGTTACTTACTGCATGGTTCATGGCACCATCCCAGGAAGCACTGACTGAGTTGTGTGGGCCATGTGCAGTCCTTCGACTTGTGGTAGCCTGAACCACCAATGGCTGTTCTTTGAATCTGAACTGGCGTGAGTACCATGTTCCACCACCTCCATCATGTGGGCATTTAGAAATGCTTTCTCCAAGAGAAGAGATGCTGGCAGACAAGCCTGCATACCCACCCTGTGGCCCCCTCTGAAAATTAAGGCAGGGTTCATAACGTAGATGAGATGCTCATCTGCCTGTCTCCAGCTCATCTCGATGAGGCTCAGCCAGACTCTTGCATCTTCCAACAACATAGATGCTCTCTTCCTTGAGGCCCCTGAGCTATGCCACCAGCCCTCCTGCCAGAGTATCTAGTGCTGGGGTGGGGGTGGGGACACTGAGTCCTGCCACTCTGACACACACACCTGTGCTCCAGGCATGCAGTCATGGCTCAGTACCTGTGCATAAGACAATCATTTAGACACAGGGTCACAGAAGAACCTGGGCTGGTGCTAAGCTCACCTAAGATCCCATCCCAGCTTCCCAGAGACTCCCTCTGTGTCCTTTCCTTTATAAAGGGAAGCAGTCCCATTCTCCCTCCAGCTTTGAACTTCTTAGGATCCAGAAGTGGCATTAGCCAGGGGCAGGAGCTCCTTGTAATAACACCTTTTTCTCTCTCCATGCAAATCACTTCACACCTAGCTGTGTACACAGATCTATCTTTTCCTTCCTTATAAGTTGTACTTGGTTGTTGTTTTAATCCAGAAAGCATCTCTGTATCTAATCTGCCTTTTCTCTCAGCTCCTACTTCCTCTGGCTAGTGGGGAATGGAATTGTACAGCTGATTAGACTTAAAGCTTATTTTAATCTGATTATTTGAAGAGCCTTGGGATGGAGTTCTCTCTATTACAGGAGAGACGTGCACAGCCATCTCTGAGAGTCCGAGTCCTGCCTTCCTCTCTGGTCAGTGGGCTGGGGAGGTTGCCTGAGTGTGTGGCTTGGATGTAGGATAGTGCTTTTATGGAATGCCTCGGGTCCTGGCACTGGACTGTTAGGGCGTGGTCTCAGCAGCTGCTGTTCCAGCTAAGACCATCAGGGAGAGCTCCAGGGCTCACAGCTGAGTGACCTTGAGCCAGCTCCTTAACCTTTCTGAGCTCAGCTTCCTTACCTGTGAACAGGGAGGGGATTGCATATGCCTATCTCACAGAGCAGAGTTGGGAGGTGGAGGTTTAGAGGGAAACTGAGCACAAACCAAGTTCTGTGACATCAAGATGGTGACTC
The DNA here is from genome assembly GCA_033318265.1 of Phyllotis vaccarum. Classification (NCBI taxonomy): domain Eukaryota; kingdom Metazoa; phylum Chordata; class Mammalia; order Rodentia; family Cricetidae; genus Phyllotis; species Phyllotis vaccarum. The sequence goes on along the minus strand of JARWLC010000010.1, from coordinate 81,452,397 downwards.
TCTTCCCTTGCCTATTGCCAGATTTGGAGAAGGAAGTGGGGTGGTTGTATAACCATTACAGAAGGGCAATGAGGGAACAGGAGAAGTAGGTCTTGCCTTGACTCTCACAGGTTGGGGACAAGCACCAGTGTCTTCTGACCTTGCACTGAGCTTTTGTGCTCTATAAAGCTCTCTAGAAATCCCCCCCCCCCCCCCGTGGGTAGACAGAAGTGGAAACCAGGCCCCCAAGTCTCTTTTTGGATGTTATAGGGTTAGTGAGCAGGAAGGCAGAATCCAAGGCAAGCATCACAGTGTTGATGTAAACAATGCCCATGTTAAGCTTGCCCCATTCCCTCTTGTGACTTACCAGCCTGATTTGAGGCCTGAGGGGAGTCCAACCATGTCCTCTGCTTCTGGTCCTCTCCCTAGGGTCCAGGTGCATGTTCGTGTTCTGGCCTCACTGTCCGTCTCACTGGTCATCTTTGTGGTTATGATTGTGCTGGTGAAGGTGGATACTTCCTCCTGGACCCGAGGCTTCTTCAGTGTCGCCATCGTGTGCATGGCCATCGTCAGTGGCTCCTCCACCATCTTCAACAGCAGCGTGTATGGCTTGACAGGCTCATTCCCCATGAGGAATGCCCAGGCACTGATATCAGGTGAGAACCCACTGTGAGAGGGAGCCATAGTGGTCTTTTCCAGAAATGGAAATATGTCCTGGGTCTACTTTTTGAACCATCCTAGACCTGGTAATTGAGAGTAGTTCATTCTGCTCAGTCTGCAGCTTGGACAGCAGATTGAGGAGACAGTTGGCTTTCCAGTACTCCACCCAGTGTCCACAGGAGTGGCTCAATGCTGGGTGGCATTCCTTGTGGACCTCGCTATGTTTGCCTGGGCTATCCTGTGTCATAGGCCCAGGTTGTGCAGTGTGACCATCAGAGAAGACCTGGGTAGTGCTCCATTTTGATGTAGCCATGGAAACCATATGGGGAACAACTTCCACAGTCCTTGGCCAACCTAGACTTCAGATGGATCTCTGTGGCTCCCGGGAAGGCAAAGAAGAGCAGGTAGATGGGAGAAAGGATGATATCCATGATGGAGACACCCTGTACCTTTAAGACATCCCTTCCGAAAGCAACTTTCCCTTCTTTCTCCCTCCCATCTTCCCTCCTTCCTACTTGCCCACTTTTCTTTCTTTCCTTTCTAGTTTTATGGAGGCTCCACCCTCTGCCAGGGGAAGAAAGATGAACCAGAAGCCAGTAGCCTAGTGACTAAGCTCCTGGTTCCCTGAGACCATGCCATGCTGTGGTTTGCTAGGGCCCTGACTTGGGCATCTCTCTAGCTGAAGTCTGGAAGTGGACTAACCTGTTACAGGGCTTTCATTGTTTTATCTCTCACCTAGATGGTCTCACAAGGTAAATAGAGCTGGGTCAGTTAGCGTCTGCTTTATGTGAAGACCACTGTCCCCTACAGCAAGCCTGGAGGCTGCTCTTCTCTCTGTCCCTGTGTATCCCTGGTGTTCAGAAGATGGCTTTAAACACTTGCCTACCTGAGAAGAATTGCACGATGCGCAGGAGCGTGTCTGTTAGTTAATATGCCAGCGAGGATGTGGCAGGGATGACAAGTACCTTGACAAGCACATATCCCCTCCCCGCTCTATACCAGTGCCAGACATCACTAATAGATCCCTATCTTTCCTCTTGAGCCTCTAATTCCCTCTCAAGCCTGCACTTGAGGCAATTACTCTCTGTGGATCAGAGTCTAGATATGAGCTCCGTCTGTTTGCCATTTTTGATAAAGGATTAGGCTTCGCTTCTATCCCAGGAAACCCTTGGGCCTAAAATAAAATAAAAATGAACTTGTCATTGGGTTTTCTGAGTACAGTCAACACGCTCTTGGCATTGCTTCAAGAAAGGCAGGTCTGGGCTGAGCAGAACAGCCATCAAACACTAATCCTCTGTCACCACTGGCCTCAAAAAGAGGCTCTTATCCCCCCCATCTTCCTCTGTCCTGTTGGAACCTTTCAGTACAGTTTTGGCCCTGCTGGATACCAGCAAGGGCAGATGGCCCCTCTTGTCCACCTGTAGAGTTCTAGAGAAGAGTGTCTCTTGGGATTTGTGTGTGTGTGTGTGTATGCCTATTTTTGGAAAAGTAGAGGATGCCAGGTATGGTAACACATACCTATAACCTCAGTATGTCACAGACTGAGGCAGGAGGACTGTATCAGGCCAGGCTGGGCAACATAGTGAGACTCTGCCTCAAAGAATAAGAAGGGTAGGTGAAATGGAGACTTAGACGTCAGCACTGAGGGTAATGTGTGAGGTCCTCATTGGCACCAGGCCAGCACCCTGGACAAGCTGGGATGACTCAGTCTCCCAGCGGTCCCAGCCCCCTTTGCTTTTTGTCCAGAAGAGCCCATCTGTGAATTCTGTGCATGTTGGCATCTGAGGAACAATTCATTTGTTTTGTGCTGGTGTTTTTGTTTTTTTTTTTAAGCCCTCATTTGCATGTATTTCCATAACTGATGAGATAGTGTGAGTCATGAAGGATGAGCTCCCGGAGGCCCGGTTTGTGGCTGCCGATAATATTGTAGATTCAAGTTGGAAGGGAGAGGGGATCAGTCAGTGGGGCTGTTAAGATCTCTTCCTTTGGGCGGCCATTGAGCAGCTCTCTGAGCTAACCTCGCTTTTTCCAGCACGCCCAGGTGGGGATTACAGATTCTCAGAAGTGGGCACCCTCCCCCTGGCAAAGGGTTTACTGCATTGCTGCTGCTTTGATGTGGGAAAGATGGGAATGGCCAAACAGTTAATTGGGAATCTGAAGATTTATTTGGCACTTGGCTCCTGTGTGCATCAGACTCTGTTTAACATGTAATAATCCTTTTAATCCTTACAGCAGTCCTAAGGGGTGGACACTTGTGACACCTCCACTTACAGATGAGAGCTGAGGCACAGAGAGGGCAAGAGGCTTGTCAGGGAACACACAGCCTGAAGTGGTCAAACAAGGAATGGGTTCTGATAGAAGCTGAGGCCCCTTGATCACTCTGCGAGTTTGTGTATTTTGCCTGGCTTCAAGTCCTGGCTTCCAGCCCCACCTGGGCTGGTAGAACCTATGGGGGAAGGTGGAAAAATTGTCTGTTGGAACCAAGGGCATTTCCTGCTGTGGAGGGGAAGAGTAAGGTGGACAGAAACATTTGCCCACTGTCCAAAGCTCTGGAATTCAGACTGCAAGGACCCCTGCCCCCAGTCCCAAGCTCCTGCTTAGCTTCAGACACATGAGCGCCAAGGTGTTTTCAGTGTGTGTATGCGTGTGTGTGTGTGTGTGTGTGTGTGTGTGTGTGTGACTTCTGAGGCCATGTGCCTTACTGAGCCGATTGTTATGTCTTCTTGCTCTCCACAGGAGGGGCGATGGGAGGGACAGTCAGTGCTGTGGCCTCACTGGTGGACTTGGCAGCATCCAGTGATGTGCGGGACAGTGCCCTGGCTTTCTTTCTCACGGCGGCAGTGTTCCTTGGACTCTGTGTGGGGCTCTACCTACTGCTGCCCCGGCTGGAGTATGCCAGGTGAGGTCTCTCTGCCCTGCCCTCCACATCTGGTCATCGGATGGATGATAGGTCCCTGTCTTTATGGGTTGCCTGTTTCCCAGGATAGTGAGTTTTAAGAGGTCTGAAGCATGTAGAAATTGTATTTCAGGGTGCCCCAGTTGCTTAGATCATACCTCTAAACCACTAGGACTGGCAAACTTGGGGTTCAGGAAGACTGTACAGTGGAGATGGGACTGAGCAAGAAAAATAAGGGGTAATGGTGCTTAACCACTGAACGCATCCCCACCATCACCCCCTGCTTCAACAGGAGGCACAGCCTAGCTGAATTTGTCTCTCATTTACACTCACACATTCCTGTGTCTCTTAAGGTCATGGTTATTAGTTACTATTGCTATGTGCAAGTTAGGAGACCAGGGGTCAGGGAGCCAAGAGGTAGCAGGGCCAAGTGGACAGGACTCCAGATGTCTGCTTTCAGCTCTCTGGGCACCCTAGTTTCTCAAAGTCACCACCATATCATTTCTGCTGCCCTTTGAAAACCGGAGCTGGGCTGAGGATGTAACTAAGTCGGTAGAGTGCTTGCCTTGAAAACATGAATCCCTGTGTTCTATCCCCAATGCCACACACACCAGGCATGGTGGCACGTACTTGTCATCCTCGTACTTAGGAGGTGAAGGTGGGGCATCAGGCATCCCTCCTTGTGATATTTAACCTTGGGGCTGTTCCCAGGGTGGTATGGTGGCCTTGGGAGTCTTTTTAAATTTCATTCCTTTGTCCCTGAGTGCAATGACACCTTGAGAGTCCCCACAGCCTCTGTGTTCATCACACCTCAGTATGACCTCCACTAGATGGTGTTTATCGGTTCACCTGGGCAGGCCGAAGACCTTCCAACTGGGCCTCCTGGGGCCCTGCTGACCAGGAAGCAACTATACATTTGCTGTTTAAACCTGGGGTAGAAATCTTGTTTGCAGAAACTCATGCATGGCTGGGGCTTTGGAGGGCTGAACTCAGAGGTCTGTACTGATTATATTTCACTTCAAGGGAGTTCCTAGTGCATGCTTAGGTGTCACCAGTAAGCCCAGATCACACAGATGATCCCTATCTCTGGCTGCTCTCAGCTATGAGTGGGGGGCACTGGCTTGGGCTTCTGGACCTTCTGTGCTGGCTGGTCTTATGTCAACCTGACATAAACTAGTTTTCTGAAAGGAGGGAACCTCAATTGAGAAAATCCCTCCATAAGATCCAGCTGTAACATATTTTCTTAATTAGTGATTGATGGTGGAAGACCCAGCCCATTGGGGGTGATGCCATCCCTGGGCTGGTGGTCCTGGGTTGTATACGATACATATTACAGCCATTGCAGGATGTCCTTTTTATGTGAATATGTATATCCAGTTCTGTTTCTCTAGCAGCGAACCCTGACTAATACAGTTAGTAAACCAATGTCATTGAGTTTACAGTGGCTAGAATTTTAAAAGGATGAAAAACGTGCTATCACAGATACAGAAGTCACTCTGCTCAGAGTTCACAAGGGACAAAGCGCAGACAGGTGGCACTTTCTATCTGAAGAACAGCTTTTAGCTAACAGAATTGTATTCTAGTTTTATTCATTGTATTTTTAGTAGTAGTGTGTTTTTGTTTCATTGATCTGGGGTCTCTTGAGATTGCAGTGTGCTGGATGATAACCTTGAACTCCCAACGCTGCCTCCACCTGCCAGATGCTGGGATCACAGGTGGATACCACTGTGCCTGGCTTCTTTCTATCAATCTACTTGTAATTTTGTTGAAAACTGTGTATGTATGGTGTGTGTATGTGTGCGTATGTGCATGCATGTGTGTGTATGTGTGTCTGTGTGTGTGCACGCACACATACATATGTTTGTATATGCGTGTTTGTGTATGTGTGCGTGTGTGCATGAGTGTGTGCGTGTGTACATGTGTGTGTCTATGTGTGCGCGCAAACGTGTGCACGTGTATGTGTGTGTGCATGCGTGTATTTATGTGTGTGTATGTGTGTTCACATGTGCGCATGTGTGCATGTGTCTGTGTGTGCATGTGTGTGTGTCTGTGTGTGTATGTGTCTATGTGTCTGTGTGTGTGCATGTGTCAGTGTGTGCATGTGTCTGTGTGTGTGGGTGCATGTGTCTGTGTGTGTGTGTGCATGTGTCTGTGTGTGTGTCTGTGTGTGTACCGTGCTGCACACGTGGAGGTCAGAGGACAATTTAAAGAAGTTTATTTTCACCACCTACAATATAGTTTTAAAATGCAAACCTTTGAATCCACTAGTCTTTTCGAGAAATATCTTGCCAAAATACTAGGGAATTCGTGTTAGGTTGTATCTGTAGATTACACTCTGCCCTGGGTCTGGCAGTACTGGAAGGTTGGGCCAACCGGAAAGTCATCTGTGGGGGGGGGGGCAATTAAAGTGTATGCAAAGTTGTGATACAATGACAGAAGAGAGGGGGACATAGAGCCGTGTGTGACAAGATGGTCATAAGTTAGTGGTGTTCAGACTGTGATAGGTATGTGTTTATGAATGCTGGGATGCATGACCTAAGTTAATTGTGTGTATTATTTGTAAAATGTATTTAGGCATTATGGGTGAGTTCTTCAGATCTGTATAGCTAAAGTTCACATTCAGACATCTGTCTGTGTGTGTGCACCGTTCATGCTTGTTCATGTGTGTGCACATGTGTGTGATGTGTATGTGTATTCATGTATAAAATTCCTCCGTGTTTTGTGGTGTGTATGAGGGGTGTTTTTTGAGATAGCTGGAGCGCACTATGTAACCTAGACTGGCTTCAACAACTCACTGTGTAGTTAAGAGTAACTTTGAACTTCTGATTTTATTTTTTTAAAGATTTATTTATTATGTATACAATGTTCTGCCTGCATGCATGCTTACCAACCAGAAGAGGGCACCAGATCTCATTACAGATGGTTCTGAGCCACCATGTGGTTGCCGGGAATTGAACTCAGGACCTCTGTAAGAACAGCCAGTGCTCTTAACCACTGAACCATTTCTCCAGCCCCTGAACTTCTGGGTCTTCTGCCTCTACTTCTTAAGTGCCAGGATTACATATGAGCTACTATTTCTGGTTTATGTGGTGCTGTGGATTAAACCCAGGGCCTCATGGATGCTAAGCAAGTACCTTGCTAACTGAGGCACACTTCCACATCCTTGTTACCCCTTAGTCACACCATTTTAAGTATTTGGTTTTGAGACAAGGTCTCACTGTTTAGTTCAAACTGATGCCAAACTCACTGTAGTCCTTCTGCCTCAGCCTCCTACGTGCCAGGGTTGTGGGGCCTGAGCTACCACATTCTGCTTAGATTTTATATTTCTAAATTAAAAATTTTTTTTTTTACCTGAACCTCCTCTTTCCAACACCAGACCAAACCAGGCCAAGACCTCCACTCACTGTCAGTGATCCTCGCAGGCTTCCTGTCCCTGGTCATGGTATAGTTACAACCTCTGATCCAGGAACTAGGGTCTAGTCTGGCAAGCTGGCCAAGGCTAACACAGGCCACCTCTATCAAGCTACTCTTCCACATCATGTTGTGGGATCCTGGCCAAGAGGTTCCCAGGCCTTGGGCTTGGCCTGCTGGGTCTCTGAGGGCTGCTCTGGGTACCCACAGTGGTTCTGTATGTTCTGAGGCCTCCCCTTCTGTGTCCTTGGAGTTACTGAATGATGTGCTGCACGGTGATCCCTGATCATGTCACTGTTCCTCTGCAGGTACTACATGAGGCCAGTTGCCCCAGTCCATGTGTTTTCTGGTGAAGACAGCCTATCCCAGGATACCTCCTCAGTGGCCCCTGGGCCCAGAGTGGTACACATACCACCCCTGGGACCTATCCTGAAGAAAACAGCTGGCCTCGGGTTCTGTACCATCTTCCTCTACTTTGTCAGTGCCCTCATCTTCCCTGCCATCTCTACCAATATCCAGTCCATGCACAAGGGCACTGGCTCTCCGTGGACCTCCAAGTTCTTTGTGCCCCTCACTGTCTTCCTCCTTTACAACTTTGCTGACCTCTGTGGCCGACAGGTCACAGCCTGGATTCAGGTGCCCGGTCCCAGGAGCAAGGTGCTCCCTGGACTGGCACTGCTGCGTGTCTGCCTCGTGCCCCTCTTCCTGCTCTGTAATTACCAGCCACGATCACACCTGACTGTGGTGCTTTTCCAGTCTGACATCTACCCTGTGCTCTTCACCTGCCTGTTGGGACTCAGTAATGGCTACCTCACCACACTGGTGCTCATCTACGGGCCCAAGATTGTGCCCCGGGAGCTGGCTGAGGCCACCAGTGTAGTGATGTCTTTCTACATGTCTGTAGGCTTGATGTTGGGTTCAGCCTGTGCAGCCCTACTTGAACACTTTATCTAGGAGGGGCAGTGAGGGAGTGTGTACTGTGTGAGGCTTGGGCCTTGGGAGATGTACAGGATGAATCAAGGTCTCAGACAGTATTAAGCAAGGGGCTGGTGTTTTGTCTGGTACAGAGCAGAGCCCACTCAAGCTGCCTTTCTCTAGGGGTGCCTTTGAGCCACATCCTTGCACATCCTGTGAAAGAAAGGAGTCATTCCAGACACAGTTCAGCATGGTGGCTCATACTTGTAATCCCAGCATTCACTAGGCTGAGCTGGAGGACTGCTGAGTTTGTGGCAGTCTGGCTACACAGTGCAATGCTATCTCAAAAAATAAGCTAAAACAAGAAACCGTGAGACATTCCAAACACTTCAAGAGAACACTCCAGAGCCATCTGAAGGACACAGTTGTAGCTGGGACATAAAGCTTGTTTAGCATTTATGAAGGCCTGATTCTCATCCCCAGCACTGCATAAACTAATCCTAGCACTTGAGAGGTGAAAGCTGGAGGGTCAGAAGTTCAAGGTCATCTTCGTCTACATAGGGAGTTTGAGGCCAACATGAACTTGATGAGACACTGCCTCAAAAGAAAAAAAAAAAGTACAGTTGTAAAGAGCGGGGTAGGTTACCTTTGTGGCAAATAAGTAGCCTGTGTCTAACTTGTGTTATCTCAAGGCCAGAACCAGCCTTGCTCTTTCCAACCGTCAAGGTAGGAGAGAATCTTCAGCAGTCCCTATATTGAAAGAGGTGCCTGGATTTGAGGTTCCCTCTGCAATGGGCCAGTACTCAGACTCGGGGGCCCGAGCATATGCTGATCCCCAAGCTCTGTGGATGAGAGTAGACCAACTATCTGGAAAGCCCCACAGGGTGAGCTTCCTAGCTCTTCCTAACTGGGGCCTGGGCTCCTGAAGTCTCTCTTTTCCTGGTAGGCCTGGTCTACAGATGGGGGGAAGACTTTTTAACAGTCATGTTTACAGCCTGTTGGGGCACTTGGTTCAAGGGCATAATAAACACTGAGGTTCTCACTGTGAGCGTTGTTGGTGTCTCTAACAGTTGAGGTGCTGACAGGAAGCAGTGTGCTAAGACTGGGTGATTTGGAGGAATGTGGGGACAGGTACAAGAACCCCAAGGGCTTGCACTTCCTTTACCCATGGCTGAATCAAAAAACCAAACTAAAGCAGCTCAAGGAAGAAGAGGTCTCTGCTGACTCACAGTTTAAGAGGGACACAGTCCCCTGTCATAGAGGTGAGAAAGGCACAGCAGTGGATGTGGGAGTGGCCTATCACATTGTGCACACAGTCCAGACCTCCATCCATGGGATGGAGCTATGCTGCCCACATTCAGGGTGGGTCTTCCCTCCTCAGTTGTACTCCTCTGGAAACATCCTAGCAGACATTGTGTTTCCATGGTAACTCTACATCCAGTCTCATAGACAATGGAGATTAGCCATCATACTATTAGACCAGTAAGAGTGAAGCCCCACTACCCTTAGTGAAGAGGGAGAGCTCTTACAGAGTGTAGGCATGCAACCTTGCTTGGTGTGACCAGGGGCAGGTCCAGACAGCTGTGACCTCAGAAAAGAGGCACAGACTCCCTCCTCCACTCACCCACCCTACATATATCCCTAAAGATCACACAACTACCAGAGAGGAAGGAAGCATGTGAGCTGAGGGTGGGCAGGAACATGTCCTGCCTAAGGTGTCATCCAGCAGGGCCAGTTGTCCCTCTTTGCTGTCATATGTTTCCAGATGTCAGTGCAGTTTTGACACTCAGTAGAATTGGGGGGGGGTACTTTGTTCTGGTTCAGTTCCCAACAGTTGTAGTTGGGGAAGTTTTAGAAGAGGACCTCCAGACTCAGTCACCTCACACAGGAGACTGTGTCCCCTCCCGTCTGATATACTGACATGGATACCAAGTACTGCTTTGACAGGTGCCAAGGGCCCCTGAGAGGCTGTTCCTGTGGGAGAAGGGCTAGCTTGGGGATCAGGTAACTTCACCAGACCAAGAGTCCTTTCTCAAGGTTCCTACAGACAGAGGAGTGCTCATCCCCAAGATAGGACTACCCTCTGAGCCAGAAGCTGATGGGGGAGCCTGGGCTGGGGTATCCTGCAGATGCTGATTAAGTGGGAGGCAGTGTAATCCCTCCCAGTGGCATCAGCTTATGCTCCCTACCGTCATCTGCTTCACACTCCCACTCCAGCTGAAGGATGGGAGAAGACACCCTTGAGGGGGTTTCTAAACTTGAAACCAGTAAAAAACAAAGTGGGGGTGGGGAACCCTACCTTTCATCTTTCTTCCCCCTGCCTTGTACAATGTTGCCTATGGTCAGGGATGTGGGTCTAGCTGGAGACTCATCCCAGCCTCAGGTGTATTAGAAATGGACCGTGTGTCTGGTTAAAGAGAAACAGCAGTGTGTGTGTGTGTGTGTGTGTGTGTGTGTGTGTGTGTGTGTGTGTGTGTGTGTGTGACTGCTCTCACGTGCTCTGGTGAAAGGGTGGCTCTCAGGGACGGGTAGCATCTGAGTGGACAGGAAGGTGGTAGCAGCTGTGGTTTGCCAACATCCAGAGGGATAAATCCATGTCTACCCTGGATATAGAGGAGAGGTGGATGCTCAGATGACAGGGTTATCTCTTTTTGACTCACCTGAGTGAGCATATTCCAAGAATCATCCCTCTCAGAGTGGAGGGAAAAGAAAGCACAGTTCCAGGGCGGGGCAGACAAGACTACAGGATCTGATGAGCTTCCAATCTTGGGTCTTCTGGCCACAGTGACCTTGTAGAAGCAGTTCAGACATTCAGGAGTATAATTATCTTGCTGCAGAAGGGGATTCTTCCATGTAGATTTGATGTGGGAATGCCTTTCTGTATGCTGTGAATCTCAATCTTTAAATAAAGGAGCTGTTTTGGGCCATGACAGGCACCATAGAAAAAGTAGGAGGAGGAATCAGAATAGGTAGGAAAGGAAGGGCGGAGTCAGAGGCAGATCCAGCAAGCTGCCCAAGGAGGAACATGTAAGGAACACAGGTGAGCCATGGGCCATGTGGCAGACAGATTAATAGAAATGGGTTGATTTAAGATGTAAGAGTTAGCTAGCAATGTGCCTGAGCCATAGGCCAAACAGCATGAAGTTAATATAAGCGTCTGAGTCATTTCTGGGGGTCTGAGCGGCAGGCGGCTGGGCAGCTAAGGGGTCTGGCGCGACAGGTCTGTGGGTCCAGGTCCCTGGCCACCTGAGATCAAGAAACCCCACTACTACATAGATTCCCTGCCTTGAGCTGTAGATGAACTCAGTAATGCTCAGAGAGATTAAAAAAAACTTTCTCAGGGTCACTCAGTTAATAAATAGCATAGATGGAAATCAAACCTAGTTCTTCCTAGACTCACTCTGGTTCAGCTGGAGCTTTCTCTATGGTTCTGCTTTTGTGTTATTGAGAAAGCCCAGCTTGGCTTCCAACTCAAGACTCAACTGCCTTAGCCTCCCAAAGCCATAGGCTTAACTGCCTGCTAAGCATTTGAGCAGTATGCATGCCTACCTTTTCCTCCTTGGTTCTTTATGCCCATTTCTTCTTTGCATTTTCTGCCACCTAGATATATTGCTTAGAACCTTGGCCTGGTGCTGGCTATGTTGAACTGAGAGGTGAGCTGGTCAGTCCCCTGCTAGCCAGGGCCCAATTCAATCTTGTCTCAGCCTACAGCACATCCTTCTCTACTTGCTGGGCAAAGGATCTGAGATTGCTAAGGCCCTGGCCTGCTTTCTCCCATGTGCCTTTCCTTCCCCATACAAATTGCTGCCATAACTGTCCCTCCAGCATATGGGCAGTGGGACCTGGGATATATAGTATGGGTGCAGTTACTTCCACTGGAGTGCAAGTCAGCCTTCCTGTATCTTGATTCCTTGTCTCTAAAGTGAGGACAACAGTCAGTCCGGCGACAGTGACAGTGTGCCATGCTCACTGCACCCACCCCCACTGGACATGGTAGCAGGTTACAGGCACCCGAGGCAGGTTCACAGTTCCCTGTTCCCATCCCAGCCTCAGCCACAGGTAGATATAAAACCCTCAGACATTAACCATAACTTAGGCTGCCCTGAGCTTGGTGGTAGTAAAGATGTTCTCAGCCCTCAGCACACTTGGCTTTCTTCCACTTTGTGCTGCTCAGTCAGTGTGTTGCAATGCCCAGTAACTTCCCTCTGGGTGGCCATACCCTGCCCAGTGCTCAGTACTCACCCCTGCCTGGTTCTAGACCTTTCTAGCAGCTGTCAATGCGAACATCTCCAGTTCTGGATCTGCTGCCCAGACACACCCAGCCTGGAGTCAGGAGCACTGGGACAGAAGGGTAAGATATGGGAGCTGAGCTGCTGGTCATTCTGATCTGAGGGCAAGGCACCTCACTCACATGGCTAAGCCCAAGCTAGAAAATAGTTGTTCCCCACCAAGACACCTCCTGTTTCTCAATTTGTCAATGTGACT